>CM077650.1:38842335-39232335 GCA_039707465.1 Rhabdophis nuchalis | reverse complement strand
TGTCACTTGCTCTTCCATAGACAGCCGGGTATCCAGGAGGACACCCAAATTGCGCGCCCCATCCACAGGGGCAAGATGTTCGCCCCCTATGGCCAGCGTTGGAGAAAGCTGGTTGAATCGGGCAGCCGGAAACCACAGCCACTCGGTCTTGGTCGGGTTGAGCCTAAATGTCAGGCCTGCTTCTTCGTTGACTTAGGAAAGACCACGCTTAGACATTATTTTGAAATGAATAAGGCTCCTTTTACTAAGTAACAAAAGTGTACAGACCAAGTAAAGCTGAGAATGAATAGTTTAGGCGCGAACAGAAAGTATTAAGCTTAAGCCCATCCCAATCCCCAAACCCCCCCTTTGCACTGTCCAATATGCTTCCATCTCCAACATCAGGTGGGCAGGTCTTCACCATCCTGGAATGCAGGTCCGTTAACCAAGAGATAACACGAACCATCAACATTGTCCACCAGCAGAACACACTCATCCCAACGCCCCCCACCCTCCCCGTTTCCATGGCAGCGAAGCAGGAACTAGCGAGACTGACATCCGGACCTCCTCCAGGAACAGCGGGAAATCCGGGGCAGCAATCGGAACACGATAGGCTACACCTGAAAGACAAGGAAGGACAGACAAACAACAGATAGGAGAAGGGAAAAAAGTCAAGGTTTGTGTGGATATTTGGCATAAAACTGGCGTACCAGTTTAGGAGCTTTGAGATGCTCTTTATCCACCCATTCGTTGTGAGAAGGGGGAAAATCTTTCCACATGACCAGGAACTGAGTCTTATTCCTGCGGATTCTGGAGTCCAAAATATCGCGGACCTCATAATGCTGGTGACCATCCACCATGGTAGGCGCAGGTGTATCAGGCAACTGTTTGCGGAGATGGGAGGTACGAGCAGGTTTCAGCAAGTGAACATGGAATACAGGGTATAGTCGCCGGTAGGTCTTTGGGAGATCCAAACGGACCGACACAGAGCTGATAATCTTGGTTATTTTGAAAGGACCAACAAATTTGGGACCCAACTTCTTGCATTTCTGGGGGCTATCTAAATTTTTGGTAGATACATAAACTTGATCGCCAACTTTGTAGGAGGGAGGGACTGCCCGTTTCCTGTCAGCGTACAATTTGTGCGAATCATGGGCATCGTTCAAAGTTTTCCGGAGAACTGGCCAAACAGAAGACAGTCTAGAGGTCCATTCAGTTAATGAGGGAACTGTCGGCGAGTCATGAGGCAGTTCGGGGATGGGTACAAAGTCCTGCCCGTAGATGATTTTAAAGGGGGTCATATTTGTACTGGAGTGAACAGAGTTATTATATGCCACTTCGGCATGTATGAGAAGATCAGCCCAATCATCCTGTTGAAAATTAATAAAGCAACGTAAGTACTGTTCCAGAACGGAATTAACCCTTTCACAAGATCCATTCGTCTGAGGGTGGTAGGCGGAGCTTAAGCTCTGGGCGGAGCCAATCAGTCTCAAAAATTCTTTCCAAAAAAGGGAAGTAAACTGGGTCCCCCTATCGGAGATGATGCGTTGCGGGACGCCATGAAAACGATAGATATGAGAAACGAATAGTCGAGCCAGAGATTTGGAAGAAGGAATTTTAGCACAGGGGACAAAATGAACTTGTTTAGAAAAAAGATCGGTAACTACCCAGATAACGGTATAGCCCTGACTGGGCGGAAGATCAACTATAAAGTCCATTGAAATTTCCTTCCAAGGTCTCTCCGGCGTAGCTACAGACTGGAGAAGACCCTGTGGCTTACCCGGCGCACGTTTGGAAGCCGCACATACGGGGCAACTGGCAATATACGATTCAACATCTTTTTTCAAGGAAGGCCACCAGAACTGTCGTTTGACAAGGTGCACAGTTTTAACGAAGCCGAAATGACCAGCTAAACGTGAGTCGTGTGCGCGTTGCAAGACAAAAGGACGTAATGTAGCAGGAACATAGATCTTCGAGCCAATCCAGGGAAGATCGTCTCTGGTAGTGCAATCACCAGAATGTGCTGAATACCAATCATCAGTAAGTAGTTCGTCCTTAATACGAGCAATCAGGTCAGTAGGTGGAGTAGTTTGGATAGTTGCATGGCCCTTAGCAGATACTGGAGAAGCTGGCAAAGTGAGGGGCATGATGGGTTGTACTATAGTGAGTTTGGAAACATCATACTGTGGCAATCTGGAAAGCGCATCAGCCATGAAATTTTTGCCTCCTGGAATATATTTAAGGTGGAAATTGAAACGATGGAAATAGTGAGCCCAACGAAGTTGCCTTGGGGACAATTTCCGAGAGGAGGTAAGAGCTTCCAAATTTTTATGGTCCGTCCAAACTTCGAAAGGATGGGGGGCACCTTCAAGGAAATGACGCCAAGTCATGAGAGCCCACCGAACAGCAAAAGCCTCTTTCTCCCAAATCGCCCAACCACGTTCGGACGTAGTGAGTTTCCGAGAGGTGTAGGCACAGGGTTGCAATTGGCCACGTTGATTGAGTTGTAACAAGACCGCTCCCACAGCGACATCACTGGCATCCGCCTGAATTACAAACGGGGAATTTACATCGGGGCGTTTAAGAATAGGTTCAGCCGCAAACAAACGTTTAAGCTTCTCGAAAGCGGCTTGACATTCCATTGTCCATTTAAGTGGGGACCCTGGACGAGGCTTTCCTTCTCCTTTTGTTTTTAGAAGGTTTGTAATGGGTAAGGCAATATCAGCGAATGACGGAATAAATTGGCGGTAAAAATTTGCAAATCCCAAAAAACTCTGTAGTTGTTTACGAGTACGGGGAGGGGCCCACTCCGTCACTGCCTTGACTTTAGCAGGATCCATTTCAACTCCCTCAGAAGAGATACGGTAGCCCAAATAGTCAATTTGTTCCTGGTGAAACTCACACTTAGAGAGCTTGGCATAAAGTTCTGCGGAACGCAGTTTGTTTAACACGGAGCGTACCAGTTTAACGTGCTCGTCGTGAGTTTGTGAGTAAACCATTATGTCATCAATGTAAACAATAACTCCCTTGTAAAGGTGCTCGTGGAGAACCTCATTTATCAGTTGCATAAATACTGAAGGGGCACCTTGAAGACCGAACGGGAGGACTTTAAATTGAAAACATCCTAGCGGGCAGTTAAAAGCTGTTTTCCATTCGTCCCCCTCCTTGATTCTGACCCTGTAATAGGCTTCACGTAAGTCCAATTTCGTAAAAATCTTACCGGTAGCCAGGTGAGCCAGCATGTCCTTCATGAGCGGAAGGGGGTAGATATTGTGTTCACAAATGGTGTTGAGATAGGAGTAGTCTTGTATTAATCTTAGAGTACCATCTTTTTTCTCCCTAAACATAACTGGTGCAGCTACACGCGGCCTAGCTGGTTCAATGAAACCCCGTTGAAGATTTTTATCGATGAATTTACGTAATTCCTCCATCTCCCGTGGGGTCATGGAGTACATGCGAGGTTTGGGCAATTGAACCCCAGGGAGGAAATCAATTGAACAGTCAGTAGCTCTATGAGGAGGGAGGGAATCACAAGATCTTTCACTGAAAGCATCCTTTAGGTCCCAATATTCCCTGGGAATTTTCTCTTCGCCTGGTATGACTTCAGGTGATGGGAAATCCAATAAAGGTGCAGCAGATTCAATAAGGGGAGGTGGGTGATTTTGCGGGGGTTGATCATTCTCTGAGGGAAGAGAGGTATGTTCCGGGAGAGATAAAGGTATGCGTACCCAACCTTCCTTCCAGTTTATCAGAGGATTCCATTTACGAAGCCAATTGACCCCCAAAATTACAGCATTATCGGCAATGGCAGTTACAATAAAGTTGATGGTCTCAGTATGGCCTGTGCCTATAGAAACATGAATTGGTTCGGTGATAAAAGATGCTGGGGTTCCCCCAGCTACAGAACCATCCATTTGGCAAAAGGCTATGGGAGTTTTCAGGGTCTTAAGGTGAAAACCCATCGAAGACACGATGTCTTGGCTTATGAGACATTTTGAGCACCCAGAGTCAATGAGAGCCTGCACATTGCATGTACGGCCAGTAGATGGAGCTAAAAGCTTTAAATTAATATAAAGGGGCCCGGAGCGATGACTCACCAGATTGTCGTCAGAAGAGTCTGAAGACGCCTCCCAATCATCAGGGCCAGCGGTGGGCTGGTCAGCAGAGAGGTTGATGGGCTCCACCCCACTCATAGCTGGTTTGGTGCGCGCGATTGGCGTCTTAGGATGTTTCCGGTCCGAGGAAGAAGGAGGGCGTGGAGGTGGTCTTGATCGGCATTTGTCTGCCCAGTGCCCCTCCTTTCCACAGCGATAACAGCTGCCTGAGCGAGGCTGGGTTGTTCTCCCCTCCCCCCTTTGCATGCGTACATCTTTCGCAGGGGGGTGAGATTTGGGGCTATCTTCCTGTGGTTTTTTCTCCAAACGGACTGGATCCTGTAAGTGGGCTTGATCCAATTCAACATCTGAAGCTAGATCTATCCATTCATTCAAAGTCTCGGGGCGAAATCTGTTCACACATGTTTGATAAATGTCTTTATTCAGCCCTTCAACATAAATGTCCATTAGGGCCTGTTCACTATAACCAACCATAAACACTGATAACTCCTGAAAAATTTGCGTGTAAGCCTGAACAGACATGCCCCCCTGCTGTAAGGTTTTTAGTTTCATCTTTGCTTTCCTTTCAACACGGGGGTCTTCAAAACGCCTTCTAAGAGCATTCATGAAACGATCGAAATTGCGCAGCGCAGGTGAGCGGCAATTATGCAATGAAACCAGCCACTTAGAAGCTTGATCTTCTAAGGTCATAGAAACAATTCTGATTTTGATTTCATCGTCCAAGTCAGCTGCGTAAAACTGCATGAAATTATCGACGTGAATTAGAAAAAACGCCAGTTTGTCGGCACTTCCGTCGTATTTTACACCCAAAGGGGGCAGTTTTGCAAGTCGGCGGGGGTTAATGGGATTGGCTTCTCTTCCGGCCTGAGGGGGGGGGGAGGGTGTTGAACTCCTGCTTTGCCTGGCAGAAGCTGCCTCTCTCCGCAATTCCCTGCCGGCCTGAGGAGGGGGGGATGGTGTTGAAGCCCTGCTTCGCCTGGCAGGAGCTGCCTGTGAACTTTTTGGTTGTTTGCGTTCCGCCTCCCTCCCCCAGATTTTTTCCAGGGCCATTCTTTTCTCATCTGCCTGGCGGAGTAAATCCTGAGCCATTTCTTTTAATTCCCTTTCTTCTCTTAAGAGCTCCGGAATGACCTTCTTTGGGGAAAGTCGACGCCTGGAGACGTTTACCCCACTCATTCCTACCCCTTCGGACCAACGTTTTGGTTTGACTGATTCTTCAGCTGGCAGATTTAGATCTAGGCCAGCCAAGCAGTCCATTACTGACCTGGTCTCTTCAGATTGAACAGGAGGATGCGATGCTTCAGCTCCCAAAATTGGTTCAGGCAGGACCTCCACCAACGGAGGCTCCTCTTGTGAAGGTTCCGACATCAGGTCAGGGTTTTTTGTGATTCTCAGCTTAATGTCAGGCCTGCTTCTTCATTGACTTAGGAAAGACCACGCTTAGACATTATTTTGAAATGAATAAGGCTCCTTTTACTAAGTAACAAAAGTGTACAGACCAAGTAAAGCTGAGAATGAATAGTTTAGGCGCGAACAGAAAGTATTAAGCTTAAGCCCATCCCAATCCCCAAACCCCCCCTTTGCACTGTCCAATATGCTTCCATCTCCAACATCAGGTGGGCAGGTCTTCACCATCCTGGAATGCAGGTCCGTTAACCAAGAGATAACACGAAACATCAACATTGTCCACCAGCAGAACACACTCATCCCAACGCCCCCCACCCTCCCCGTTTCCATGGCAGCGAAGCAGGAACTAGCGAGACTGACACTAAGTCCGTTACTTCCCATCCAGATCCGCACGGCTTCCAGGCACTGGCACATCACCGCTACGGCATCGTTGGGGTGGTTTGGGGTAGATATGTACAGCTGGGTGTCATCAGCGTACAGGTGGTACTCTACCCCAAAACCACGGATGATCTCACCCAGCGGCTTCATATATGCATTAAACAGGAGAGGTGAGAGGACCGACCCCTGAGGCACCCCGCATGTGAGGGGTCTCGGGGTCGACCTCTGCTCTCCTGCCCGCACAAATTGCGATCGGCCAGAGAGGTAGGAGGAGAACCACCGTAAAACGGTGCCTCCCACCCCCAACCCCCCCAGCCGATGCAATAGGATACCATGGTCGATGGTATCAAAAGCCGCCGAGAGGTCTAATAGGACCAGGATGGAGGAACATCCCCCATCTCTGGCCCTCCAGAGATCATCTACCAACGCGACCAATGCCGTCTCGGTGCTATGCATAGCACATAGTTACCTATTCTTTCTGTCTGTCTGTCTGTCTGTCTGTCTGTCTGTCTGTCTGTCTGTCTGTCTGTCTGTCTGTCTATCTATCTATCTATCTATCTATCTATCTATCTATCTATCTATCTATCATCTACCTGCCTATTCTTTCTGTCTGTCTGTCTGTCTGCCTATCTATCTATCTATCTATCTATCTATCTATCTATCTATCTATCTATCTATCTATCTATCTATCTATCTATCTATCTATCTATCTATCTATCTATCTATCTATCTATCTATCTATCTATCTATCTATCTATCTATCTATCTATCTATCTATCTATCTTTCTATCTATCTATCTATCTATCTATCTATCTATCTATCTATCTATCTATCTATCTATCTATCTGTCTATCTATCTATCACAGGTCTCCGTGATGCCCAGCAGGTCCGGCTCCCCCTCCGACACCAAATCGTGGATGAGGGGGGCTTTGTTGACCACGGACCTGGCGTTACATAACATCAGTCTAGGGCCCTGGCTCTGAGATCCCTGACCTCCTGGGTTGCAGGAGGAGCCCTGGAGATTGGAGCGCGCAACCGCTTGTAGACAGCGGGTGCGCCCTCCCGACACATGATGTGGTCTCCGGCTCCCACCATATCTACCCCTCCCCCAGACCGTCCTGATGGTGTAGCCCTCTGTTAAATGGACCCTAGCCTCCCTCCCAATATCGGACCCTGCAGCCTCCCCGTCGAGACCATGGGCCGGCCTGGAGATGTTACTTAGTAGGTCATTTCCCTCACCCACACCCCTTGTCCCAAGTAACCCTCCCCCCTCCCTGGGACCCCTTAAAAGCCGAATTAAAAAATCCCCTTAAAAACCCCTTAATTTCCGTTTCCACCACCTCTCGAGATTAACAAATCCGTCATTAAGGTGGGCCCTTGTTAACGCAGAGGGTCAAACCTGAGAGAGAGGGGATTCCCGCAGGGCGTGGAGATCAGCTGCAGAGTACATAGTAGATAGTCATTGAAGGCCATACTCAAAATGTTACCAATAGGTCATGTCAGCCGTCGCTGATGGTAAAAAGGGCGGCGAAAGCAGCAGGCAGGTCAGCGCTCTCCGCCGGACGAAACAACAGGAACACCGAAGGACAAGATGAAACAAAACGGACGAACGCAAGGATGAGATGAGCTGGCAGGAACAGGAAAGGCAGGGGCAAACAGCAGCGTCAACAGAAGCAGGAAAGTGCTGAGGCCAATGAAGCCAACGGGCAGACAACGAGAGGACAGAAGCAGCAGGAACCAAGCACCAAAGAGCAACTGGCACGATGCCGCAGGATGGAAGACGTAGCGATAAGCAGTGACGAGGCAGCGAAGACCACAGGAAACAGGAACACCAGTAGACAACGTGTCGATGAAGAATAGGTCGGCGGACTTCCGGTTCCGGCTTCCAGCGGCGACGGGCGAGCCTAGGGCTCGTCGCCGCTTTGTTTCTTTTCCTGCCCCCCCATGGGGGCGAGACGCCCCTTCTTGGGGGTCTCCCGTAAAGCCGGATTGCCTGGGTCGCTCTCCCCCCGCGGCAGCAGGGAAGCGACCCTTGTCTTCGGCTTAGGTGGAGGAGGACATGCTGCGGGTGGTTTCCCCTTCGCCAACGGTGGACGGCATCGCTTCGTGAACATGGAGAGAGCTGGCCGTTCGAATCAGAAGGCTCCCCGGGGCTTTGGCTGCGAGGTGGAGAGTGAGTGATTTTAAACATTTTTTTGCTGTCAGCCTGGGCTGAAAGAACTTGGAGGGGGGTGTTTGCTTGTTGAACCCCCCCTTGGACTTAAAGCGGCGCTTGGAAATGGCTCCTCGTTGCGAGGAAGCGGATATCCTTAACCCGGACTGTTTTGAAACAAGGGAAAGTGATCTGCGGCTTGTCTTTTAACAATGTATCTAGGTCTGGCTGGCTTGAAACAATTTTTCTTTTACCACTCTCCCCTTCTGGCTCTGAGCTTGGGTGGTGGAAGATGGCTCCCCTTTGTTCCTGAATGACTATCTTACTGATGGAAAATTACCAGCATCTTTTTGTGATTTGGACTTCCTCTTGCTATTAATGAAGAATTTTTTTTTTTTGGATTAAGTGATTCCTTCTCTGGAGTGCCTTCGCTATTATACTTATTGATTTGGAAAAGTGTTTCTCTTCTGGTTCCTGAACTGTTTACAACCCTGATTTGAACTTTCATCTCCTGATTTGCCTCAACGGCCCCACCCAAAAAACGCCATTTTAGTGGCACTGACTTTAACAGCTAACCATGGCACAAAAATTGGAACTGGCAGGTTTAGAACAAAGGATGGCTTCTCTGGAATCTGTGATACAAACTTTGGTGCAAGAAATCAAGGCCCAGAGAGAAGAAAATAGTAACTTTAAGAAGGAACTTCTGGAAACATGGAACCAAGTGCAGGAGAACACACAGAAGACTGAAGAGTTGGAAGGGGGGCTGGCGGGGGCAAAGGGAGAGTTTAAAAAGGTTACCAGTGAGGTTGTAGAATTAACTGGGCTAGGATTGATTTTGAAAGGATGACATATTTTTTAAGATTTCAGAACATTTCGGAGGAACCTGGTGAATGTCTCCCTGAACTCATGAGCACAATTTTAGCAGATTATTTACATAAACCTAAGGATGAGATCAGAGGGGACATTGACCTAGTTTACAGAATAAATTCTGCATATGCCAGGATAAATGAAGTACCCAGAGAGATACATGTTAAATTTGTTAGAAGGTCAACCAGAGAGGAAATTTTGAAGGCGCAAAGAGGGGGACCGTTAATTTGCCAACAAAAGGAGGTTGTCATCTTGAAGCAGATCCCAAAAAAGATTAGGGAGATGAGAAGGAGGTACTCCTTCTTATCCAAAAAATTGTTTGATCACGGGATCTGGTTCAAGTGGGCGATGCCCGAAGGGATGCTGGTGTTCTGGGAAGGAGGAAGAGTGAGGATTAAAACAGTTGCTGAGGCGGAAGCCTTTTTAAAAAAACATTCCTCTTTCCTGGGGGAAGATCCAGGGGGGGGCAGGGGGGGCCACGGCCCCGCCCGCTGGGGGCCTGGAAGGAGAGGTAGAAGACACAATTGCCAAGAGACTTAGATCCAAAAAATAACTTTGCCTTGATTTTTGAGTAATATTGTATAACATGTGTATCTGGATTTTTGCAAATGACTGACAGCATTGAACTGAGAATTTAGAAATATGTACTTGTTTTCACCTTGTAGTTTTATGGAAAATGCTTTTTGTTACCAATTTATTATGAAGCCCCGGAAGGGCCAATGACTTCGACGCGAAAGCTCTAAAAATTTCTTTGTATCCCTTACCCTACCCTACTGGAAAAATTGTAAAAACCAATAAAACTTTCAATATAAAAAAAAAAAGAATAGGTCGGCGGGACGAAGGAACCGGACACTGGATGGCGAAAATGGCAGACGATAGAAACAGCAGGGAAGAGACGACAGGACGACGAAACGGCAGGGCACGACAAGGATGGTAGGGCGGCCGAGCGACAGAGCAACAGGGCAATAGAGGCCAGGGTGGGAGCGGTCAAAAGGAGCAGGAGCAGGAGCGGCAGGGACGGGGCCGAATAAAGCTAACAAACCGCAGGGACGGGGCAGCAAGAACGGGCTGACGACGGCCATAGCGCCGCGCCTGCCACGATAACAGGCCGCACACCCCCCGCCAGGCCCTGCCGGCAACCAACGCGCCGGCAGCCAGCTTCCACAACTCTCCACAACTCTCCTCTCTTCCCCAAGCGTTCGCAGGGGCTGGTAGCCGAACTTGGCACCCCCAGCGAAGTTTTTTCAACAGGCACGCTCTTTTCCATCACCCTTCAGCTCGGAGCTCGCAACTCGCAGCTCCTCCATCTTAGCAACCAGAACTAGTTAGATTGTGTTTAAAATATCATCGAAGGTTTATTAGTTAACCAATAGTTATTAACAATTATAGATATTTACAATAAGATTAACCTATAATAAATGTTATAGTTAATGATGTATATCTACCTATCTACAGGTGAAAAGTTATGAATATGAGATTGGATATAAATAAATTTAAGACGGTATTAGATATTATTGAAGAACCATAAGAATAGAAATTATGAGCCACATTAAGAGTAATGGAAAAATGATAGTTAATACTGGTTGATAATCGGAATTGTTATATCTAGATGATCAATAATTAACTAATTAGTTAGATGGTTATAGAATGTTATGGAATAATTATTAATTAGTTAATAACTATTCATAAAACTTAAGATTGTTTCATATTATCAGTGAATTCACATAGGTATGTTGGGAGTGAATAAGGGATGCTAATAGGTGGTCAGGCTCTAAAGACACTCTTAAAGAAGAAATAGATTGAATTTGAAACATTACATGAGAACTTTGGGATATTGATATTAAGGCACATGATAAATTTTTAGATTTAAAAGTTATAAAAGTTATAAAATGAGACTCCTTATGAATAATAATCATTTTAGAGATGCACAGAATTTATGAATACCCGGTCAGTACGTCTTTTAAAGGACATAACTTAGAGTGATGACTTTTCCTTTTTAAATTTACTGGGTTTTTTTCTCTTTGTTTTATAAATAGAATGCCATTATATAGTCATACTTTACATATAAAAGGATGTTAAAATAATTAGTAAGATTAAGGTTGAGATATAAGAATTGTAACAATTGATATGAAAAACAAGTGATAATTACTGAAGAAACTTATAGAAACTTGTGATTAATTGATACATTCTTCAAAATTTGTACTCTGTAATGGAAGATGGCTTTTTGATGTTTTTTCTTGCTAAGTTTGTATTATCTGTGTTTATGCAAAATAATTAAAAAAATTTTTTTAAAAAATCTTTCAGGCCTGTGATCCCCCTTTTCCCCAGGACCTCAAACCATCTTGTTGCAGGAAATCAAAAGAGAGGACTGCGAGATTGAGATAAGCATTTATTTTTGACCAAATGTCCAGGCAGAGATAAGCTTTGCTAACACCTGGACAAGAACCCATAGAACAGACAATTTATTTGATACCTTTCTAAGAGCAACGTACACGGAAATGCTTAACTTCACTTCTTATTGGTTACCTTGAGGAATAAGCCTTATAAGTAGATAGGATCTCCTCCATTTGTCTTGGGTCATAGGTACTGACTACGTGTCTGTAAGCGAACTTTAGGTGAACCTTGTGGTTTTGTGGGAACTATTGAACTCTGTGGTTAGGTACTCATTTCCCGTTCTTTTGCAAGCTGCAACTCTGCCTATGTCGCCTTTTAATATAGATGAGAAGGGACCCTGAGAGGCTGTCCAGCCTGACCCAGTAGGTTTCACACTTAATGTCCAATTCTCACTTTACGTCCTGCCTTCAAGACTCTATTTTTAGCTACAATTGAGTCTTGCCTCTTATTGTGTCTTATTATGACATTTGGCATTGCATATGGCAAGGTTAATATCTCAGGAGTACATATTAGGTAATGCAAACACATAATACAATCAGGTTATGATAATGATACATATCAGTAAGCACAAAAGACAAATACAGCATATATCAAACTTAAATCTGTTCAGGCAACTTTTCTAGTCCCCAGGGTGTAAGTTGTACATACATTCCTGTATCTGAATTTTCATCTTCTTCAAAGGGGTCAGAGACAATCTTATGGTCAATGAGGCTTTCCATCAGGACCAACTACTTCTCAACCCTTATCTCCTTTACTGATCTCATAACAAGCTGCCTGAGCAGAGGGATTTCACAAGGGATAAAGACTAGGCCTGTAAGGTTTTGGCCAGGAACATACCAGTTAGTGGTTGCAGTGGAGCTTCTTGGTTAGGGTCCCTTGGTTTATTCCTGAGGACCGGACCTTCAAAAAGACAGTGGGAACTTGTATTTCCAGGGGGAAATAGACCACTGGTTAGTTTTACATCCATAAGTGTCTTGCTAGGACTAAAGTACACTTCTGATGGACATTGTCCTTCTGTCAATGACCCTACAGGAACACCTGGTTCCTGTTACCGCTTTGCACACAAGGAGGGTGACCCTAGGATTTCTACACCAACAGCTCTAGGGCCAACAATGGGGAGGCGGCTCATCCCCAGCCTTTTGAGTGCATTATGCAGGTCACTTTGCAGCTGGGCTTCTGCCACTTTGGTTTCCCATCTACCACCCTTTTCAAGGACTATTGTGGCTCTGGTCTTTCCCCAAAGTTCTGGCTCAACTGGAACAGCGTTGTAAGATGACAAACATAACCAACATTTTTGACCTAGGGCAGGGTCAGACTGATTAATTAGGCTTTGACCCAGCTCCAGTATTCTTAACATATAGTTCCCTTTTCTCAATTGTAACCAGGATGGTCAAATGCTTCACCTTAGGTCTTGGGTTTGGCCTACGGTTCTGTCCCCATGCATAGATGATGCACCTTTGGCAGGAGTGGACCTGTCCCAAAGCATCCACACCCTGTGACCTGATCCTGCCCTGTTCCTTGGGGTTCTCAACATCCCCGGATCCTCCTTCAAGGGCAAGGGGGTCGCTCGGGCATTCTCACAACATTGGGAACTAATATTCAGGACCTTTTCAATTAGCAGGCCCTTTGCCAGTAACAGCCAAAACCACAACAAGCTCATAATTGTCCCTTAGCAGAACTTCTCCAAACGCAATTCTTTTAGCCTATAAAATTGCTACGTCAGGGAGAAAGTGGGGGTTATATATGATTTGAGGAAGGGCAATATCAGTCTTAGGTGTTCCACAAAACCACCCCTTGTTTGTAACATACAATGTTCACAGTCCTAGGACTAAGAAAGCACTACAGAGAGCCCACTCCCAGGTTCCTCAAACAGAAGTGTCATCAGAAGATTCACACTCCTCTTTGTCATAGTCAATGATTTTAGCCTCAGCACCCATCTTCCTCTGGAGGGGGCAATTCCTGAAGGATGAATATCCAATACAGCAAATCACAATAAGGGTAAGCACATTCACTAAAGCAAGAGATAGTGCAGTTATGACTACAAATACTTGGCTTGCCATTCCCTGACAGGTGCTCAAACTTTCTAATACACCTTATATCTACTAAATGGAATGTTGTCTTCCTCCTCCGAATCTTCGGCTGTACGTTGAGAAATCAGCTTCCAGGGGTGATTTCAGTAGGGCCTCTTCTGCACCGTATGTAGCCTGCCCATTGCTGGTAGGACAGTTATAGGGGGCGCTTCTTCAAGCGTACCACTAGAGGATGGGTTTCGTCCTGGTCTGCCTCCCAATACTCCTCATAATTGTCTCCTATTATTTGGTTTTGTCATTAAATCAAATCTTTAAATTTTTCAACACCACTACTCTGTGGGGAATAGACAGCATGAAGTTTCCACTTGGGACTTCCGGTTGAGTTGCGGACGCCGCCGGCAGGTTTTTTCGAGCCTGCCAACCCAGTCGCCTGTAGAGGCGTTTTTAAACCATCAAAACGCCTCGGAAAACTCCAAGCTCCCAAGGAGCTTGTGAGAGAGCTAGCGCCGTTTGGGTAGAGTCCCTTGTGGGGTGCCCCAGAAGGTTTTTTTTCCCTCTGGGGCGCGGGCAAGGTGGGGCTCCCCTTTTAAGGGCAGCTTCTTAGCTCCGGACTTCTGGGAAACTTCACTACAAAATAGCGGAGCAAGGCGTCATTCTCAACCTTCAATCCACACTCCAAACAAGCCAAGAAAATACCCTGCTCTAATCGTCTTAATCGCAAGTATTCAAAGTCTGTGAATTTTCTAAATAACAGCAGTGTTAAACTTGAATGCTACGGATTGGAACAAAGCATTTAGAACAAAGGACTTAAGATGGCGTTAATCTTCAGCTGAAAGTTGAAAGGAAACGAAAGTTAACTGCTTTGTGTATTCTAGTATGTATCTAACCCTGGCTGACAGTTAAAGGCGGAAAGGCTGAAAACAACTATAAAGTTAGCTAATATATAACCTGATCTATTTTGAAGAGTATTTTGTGAGAAAGTTGGGAAGAAGTTCGTTTATAAGCATGGCAACGGAGCAAGGGGGGGGGGCCCAGCTGGTGCACTAAATCTCCAGGATTTGAAGAACTTTATAGGTAAAGAAATTGCCTTTATAGGTAAAGAAATTAATGAGGTCAAAGGAATGGTCCAGGATACTATGAAAAAGTATGATCAACTTGATAAAAATATGCAAGCAATAGCCACGGGATTGTCTGAAGTTGTGCTTAAGGTGGATAATTGTCAGCCTTCGCATAGACTGCTTAGCTGCCATGGAAACGGGGAGGGTGGGGCGCTGGGATTCAATTGTTATGCTGGTGGTAGATTGGTGGAGGATGATGCCGGCTGGTGTTATCTCTGGACTAACGGTCTCACATTCCATGCTGGTGATGACCTGCCCACCTGATGTTGGAGAAGAACGTATATTGGACACTGCAAAGGGGGGTTAGGGCTCTTGGGATGGGCTTAAGCTTTAATACTCTATGTTCGCACCTAAACTAGTTACTTCCTGCTTCACTATGGTCTGTTGATCTCCGGTACTCAGTAAAAGTAGCCTTATTCATTTCAAACAATGTCTAAGAGTGGTCTTTCTTGAGTATTAGAAGAAATAGACCGTGACATTAAGCAGGAAGTCACAAAAAATCACTCCTGATGTTGGATCCTGCTAAAGAGGAGCTTCCACTTGTGGAGGTTCTGCCTGCCGTCGATATGGGAGAAGCTGCATCAAATATCCCTGCTCCAAAAGAGGATCCGAGGTCAGTGTTGGATTGTTTAGCCGGCCTAGATTTAAACCTGACAGCCGAAGATACAACAAAACCCTTCCGTTGGTCTGAGGGCGTGGGAATGACGGGGGGCATAAGCTCAGGGGTTACCACCACCAGACGCCGCCCTTCCCCCAAGCCGTTCATTCCGGAGCTTTTAAGGGAAGAAAGGGAGTTGAAGGAGATGGCCCATGAACTGCTCCGCCAGGCAAGCGAGAAGAGGGAAGCCCTGAATAACCTTTTGGAAGGGGGGCCTCGTCGGGAATGCAAACAGTTAAAAGAAGCAGCCGGCCGGGAAAGCAGAGGCACAACCCCTTCCCCCCCTCCAACAGCCAGCAGAGATTTATAGAGGGGAAACCGTCCCGCCCCCCCCCCCCGCCGGCCTGCAAAACTCCCTCCCCTGGGCGTTAAGTTCGACGGGGACAGCGAAAATTTAGCATCTTTTTTGCTCCACGTTAATAATTTTGTGCAGCATTACGCAGATGACTATGAAGATGAGGTCAAAATTAGAATTGTTTCTATGGCTTTGGAAAACAAAGCCTCCAGATGGCTGGTTTCTTTGCATAATAGCCACTCACCCGTGTTGCGGGATTTTGAAAGCTTTATGACTGCTCTTAGAAGACGTTTTGAAGACCCCCGAGTTGAAAGGAAAGCTAGAATGAGAATGAGAGATTTACGCCAGGGGAGTATGTCTGTGCAAGAATACACGCAAATTTTTCAAGAGCTGTCTGTGTTTATGGTCGGTTATAGTGACAGGGCCCTGATGGATCTCTATACAGAGGGACTTGATAAAGACATTTATCAGATATGCATAAACAGATTCCGTCCCGAATCCTTAGATGATTGGATAGATTTGGCAGGAGATGTGGAACTGGACCAGGCCCACTTACAAGATCCGGTCCGTTTTGAAAAGAAGAAGCCATTGGGAAGCCCCAGGCCTCAGTCTCCTGATAAAGATTCCCACATGCAGAGGGGGGGGGCGAAGATCAACTCCAGCGCGCCCAGGCTCTTGTTATCGTTGTGGAAAGGAGGGCCACTGGGCGAACAACTGCAGGTCAAGACAGCCCCCACATTCCTCTTCCGAAGTTAGAAGGCCTGCGAAAGTTCCGAACATGCGCAGTAAGCCTGCGATGAGTGGGGTGGAGCCTCTAGACCTCTCCGTTGACCAGCCCGACACCCCGCCCGACGATTGGGAGGGGGACTCTGACGACAATTTGGTAATAATAATAATAATAATAATAATTTAATACTTATAAACCGCACCCTCTCCCCACAGGGACTCGGGGCGGTGCACAGGGAAGATAAAAACAATAACTATATACAACAATTCACATTAAAAATAAATTAAACAATACCTGCGCTAAAATACCCATTAAACTAGCTACACTAAAAATCCCCAATAAACCCAAAAACAGAGGAGTAACTATCCCAGGCCGGCAAGGCAGAAGAAGTGTGTTTTTAGTTTAAGACGGAAGGAGCGGAGGTCCGTGGTGGTCCTAATGTCGGGGGGGAGGTCGTTCCAGAGGGCTGGGCCCGCCACAGAGAGAGCCCTTCCCCTGGGCGTCGCCCGCTGACAGAGTCTAGTGGACGGCACCCGGAGAAGTCCCTCTCTGTGGGAGCGAATCGGCCGTGAGGATGTATGAGGCAGGATCCGATCCCGCAGATAGCTAGGTCCCGAGCCATGGAGCGCTTTAAAGATGATAATTAATACCTTGAAGCGCACCCGGAAGACAACAGGCAGCCAGTGCAGCTCGCGCAGGAGCGGTGTTACATGGGTACACCTTGTGGTACCCATAATTGCCCGCGCGGCTGCGTTCTGGACTAGCTGAAGTCTCCGGGTGCACCTCAAGGGAAGCCCCATGTAGAGAGAGTTACAATAGTCCAGTCGGGATGTCACGAGCGCGTGAGTGACTGTGCGAAGGGCGTCCCGATCCAATAGGGGGCGCAATTGGCGAACCAGGCGGACCTGGTAAAACGCCCTCCTGGCCACGGCTGTCACTTGATCTTCCATGGACAGCCGGGTATCCAGGAGGACACCCAAATTGCGCGCCCCATCCACAGGGGCAAGATGTTCGCCCCCTATGGCCAGCGTTGGAGTGAGCTGGTTGAAACGGGCAGCCGGAAACCACAGCCACTCGGTCTTGGTCGGGTTGAGCCTGAGTCCGTTACTTCCCATCCAGATCCGCACGGCTTCCAGGCACTGGCACATCACCGCTACGGCATCATTGGGGTGGTTTGGGGTAGATATATACAGCTGGGTGTCGTCAGCGTAAAGGTGGTACTCTACCCCAAAACCACGGATGATCTCACCCAGCGGCTTCATGTATGCATTAAACAGGAGAGGCGAGAGGACCGACCCCTGAGGCACCCCGCATGTGAGGGGTCTCGGGGTCGACCTCTGCTCTCCTGCCAACACAAATTGCGATCGGCCAGAGAGGTAGGAGGAGAACCACCGCAAAACGGTGCCTCCCACCCCCAACCCCCCCAGCCGATGCAATAGGATACCATGGTCGATGGTATCGAAAGCCGCCGAGAGGTCTAATAGGACCAGGATGGAGGAACACCCCCCATCTCTGGCCCTCCAGAGATCATCCACCAATGCGACCAATGCCGTCTCGGTGCTATGCCCGGGCCGAAAGCCGGACTGGCGCGGGTCTAGATAATCAACTTCCTCCAGGTGACGGGGAAACTGTTGCGCCACCACACTCTCAACAACCTTCGCCAGAAAGGGAAGGTTGGAGACTGGACGATAGTTATTTAATAGAGCTGGATCCAAAGAGGGCTTCTTAAGGAGGGGCCTCACCATCGCTTCTTTTAGGGAAGCAGGCAAGGAACCCTCACTTAAGGATGCGTTGACAACCTCTTGGAGCCAGCCTCGTGTCACCTCCCAGGATGCCAGTACAAGCCAGGAGGGACACGGGTCCAATAAACATGTGGTGGCTCGCAGTCGCCCACGTAACCTGTCCATATCCTCGGAAGTAACGGAGTCAAACTCCTCCCAAACAAGATCTGTCTCGTGGCATCCCACTGGGCCATGAACGGGGGCTAACTCGCCGTTCCGGGCCCCTTTATATTCAATTAAAGCTTTTGGCTCCATCTAGTGGTCGTACTTGCAATGTACAAGCCCTGATTGACTCTGGTTGTTCTCGCTGTCTGATCAGCCAAGATCTTGTTTACGCCATGGGTTTTCATTTGAAGAATTTAAAAACCCCCATAGCATTTTGCCAGATGGATGGTTCTGTGGCGGGTGGAATTCCTGCATCTTTTGTTACCGAACCACTTCAAGTTTCTATTGGTGAAACTCATAATGAAACCATTAATTTCATCGTAGCTGCCATAGCTGATAATGCTGTCATTTTGGGAGTCAACTGGCTACGTAAATGGAATCCTCTTATTGATTGGAAAGAGGGATGGGTGCGTATACCTTTATTGCTACCTGACAATGACTTTATACTTTCAAAGCACCAGCATGATTCTCCCCTTGACGTAACTCCTATCACTGAACCCGCTGGTCCCATATTAGCTCTTTCTCCTTCGGAAATCATCCCTGGTGAGGAGAAAATTCCCGAAGAATATTGGGACCTTAAAGACGCTTTTAGTGAAAAGTCTTGTGACTCACTTCCTCCTCATAGGGCTACTGATTGTTCCATTGATTTTCTTCCTGGAGTGCAGTTACCTAAGCCTCGTCTTTACTCTATGACTCCACGTGAAATGGAGGAGTTGCGAAAATTTATTGACAAGAACTTACAAAGGGGTTTCATTGAACCGGCTAGGCCACGTGTGGCCGCACCAGTGATGTTTAGAGAAAAGAAAGATGGCACTCTTCGATTAGTTCAGGACTACTCTTACCTTAACACCATTTGCGAGCACAATGTCTACCCACTTCCGCTAATGAAGGACATGCTTGCCCACCTGGCTACTGGCAAAATTTTTACTAAACTGGACTTACGTGAAGCTTATTATAGAGTGAGAATTAAAGAGGGTGACGAATGGAAAACTGCTTTCAACTGTCCCCTTGGATGTTTCCAGTTTAAGGTTTTACCATTTGGTCTTCAGGGTGCTCCTTCGGTGTTTATGCAACTGATCAATGAAGTCCTCCATGAGCACTTATATAAGGGAGTTTTAGTTTATATTGACGACATAGTCGTGTACTCACAAACACGCGACGAACATGTCAAGCTTGTGCGTTCCGTCCTTCAAAAACTCCGCTCCGCCGAACTATACGCCAAATTGTCTAAATGTGAGTTTCACCAGGAGAAGATTGATTATTTAGGTTATCGTATCTCCTCGGAAGGCATTGAAATGGATCCTGCTAAAGTGAAAGCTGTCACAGAATGGGCCCCTCCCCGCACTCGTAAACAGCTCCAAAGTTTTCTGGGTTTCGCCAACTTTTACCGCCAATTTATTCCATCATTTGCTAGCATTGCGTTACCCATTACAAATCTTCTCAAAACCAAAGGGGAAGGTAAACCTCGGCCTGGAACCCCCCTCAACTGGACCATGGAGTGCCAAGCAGCTTTCGAGAAACTTAAGCGTCTGTTTGCGGCTGAACCTGTTCTGAAGCATCCCGACGTCAACTCCCCGTTCGTGATTCAGGCGGATGCCAGTGATGTCGCTGTGGGAGCGGTCTTGCTGCAACTCAACAACCGTGGCCAACTACAACCATGTGCCTACACCTCTCGTAAACTGTCCGCTGCCGAGCGTGGATGGGCCATTTGGGAGAAGGAAGCATTTGCTGTTCGTTGGGCCCTCATGACTTGGCGTCATTTTCTCGAGGGCGCACCTCATCCGTTTGAAGTCTGGACGGACCATAAAAATCTAGAAGCTCTCACTTCCTCCCGCAAACTTTCCCCAAGACAACTACGCTGGGCACACTACTTCCATCATTTCAATTTCCGCCTCAAATATATCCCTGGTGGGAAAAATTTCATGGCTGATGCCCTCTCCAGACTGCCCCAATATGATGTTTCTAAACTTACAGTTGTGCAACCCATGATGCCTCTCGCCTTACCTGCTTCTCCTGCGTCTACCAGAGGCCATTCTATTCTCCAGATTGCTCCGCCGGATGAGCTCATTGCTCGCATTAAATCTGAATTGCTTACTGATGAATGGTATTCTGCACATTCGGGTGACTGCACTATTAGGGATAATCTCCCCTGGATTGGCTCTAAGATTTATGTCCCTGCTACAATACGACCTTTTGTATTGCAGCGAGCACACGACTCACGTTTAGCGGGACATTTCGGATTCGTCAAGACTGTACACCTCATTAAGCGCCAATTCTGGTGGCCTTTGCTCAAAAAGGATGTGGAATCATACATTGCCAGTTGTCCTGTTTGTGCTGCTTCGAAACGTACCCCTGGTAAGCCCCATGGCCTTCTCCAATCTGTGGCAAGGCCGGAGGCTCCTTGGAAGGAGATCTCGATGGACTTTATTGTTGACCTTCCAACCAGCCAAGGCTATACCGTCATTTGGGTTGTTACGGATCTTTTCTCCAAGCAAGTTCATTTTGTACCTTGTTCGAAAATTCCATCTTCCAAATCATTGGCCAAGTTATTCCTGAACCATATTTATCGCTTTCATGGTGTGCCTAAGCGTATCATTTCGGATAGAGGTACTCAATTTACGTCTCTCTTTTGGAAGGAATTTTTGAAATTGATAGGCTCTGCCCAGGGCTTAAGCTCCTCCTACCATCCCCAGACGAACGGTTCTTGTGAGCGGGCTAATTCCGTTTTGGAACAATACCTTCGTTGTTTCATTAATTTTCAGCAAGACGATTGGGCTGATCTCCTGCTACATGCCGAAGTGGCTTATAATAACTCTGTTCATTCTAGTACAAATATGACCCCTTTTAGGATTATCTATGGTCAGGACTTTGTACCCATCCCTGAATTGCCTCACGACTCGCCTACAGTTCCCTCCTTGGATGAATGGTCCACTAGGCTGTCTTCGATTTGGCCTATCTTAAGAAAAACTTTGGATGATGCACATCAATCGCATAAGTTGTATGCTGATAGGAAACGGGCTGCTCCTCCGGCCTACAAAGTTGGTGATAGAGTATACGTCTCTACTAAGCATTTGGACAGCCCGCAGAAATGCAAAAAACTGGGTCCCAAATTTGTTGGTCCATTCACTATAACTAAGATAATAAGTTTGGTGTCTGTCCGTTTGGATCTCCCAAAAACCTACCGTCGTTTGTACCCGGTATTCCATGTTCACCTATTAAAGCCTGAACGCACCTCGCATCTCCGCAAACCCTCTCCTGATACCCCTGCACCAATGATGGTTGACGGTCACCAGCATTATGAAGTTCGTGACATTTTGGACTCCAGGGTCCGTAGAAATAAAACTCAGTTCTTAGTCATGTGGAAAGACTTTCCTCCTTCTCACAATGAATGGGTGGATAAAGAGCATCTCAAGGCCCCGAAGCTTATACGCCAGTTTTATGCCAAATATCCACACAAACCTTGACCCTTTCCCTCTCTCCTCTGTGTTGTTTTGTCTCTTTTTGTCTGTTTTACAGGTCTAGCATCTCGCTTTCTGAGAAGCGTCCGGGATTTCTGCCTGCTCCTGGAGGTGGTCCGGATGCCAGCCTTCGCATAGACTGCTTAGCTGCCATGGAAACGGGGAGGGTGGGGCGCTGGGATTCAATTGTTATGCTGGTGGTAGATTGGTGGAGGATGATGCCGGCTGGTGTTATCTCTGGACTAACGGTCTCACATTCCATGCTGGTGATGACCTGCCCACCTGATGTCGGAGAAGAACGTATATTGGACACTGCAAAGGGGGGTTAGGGCTCTTGGGATGGGCTTAAGCTTTAATACTCTATGTTCGCACCTAAACTAGTTACTTCCTGCTTCACTATGGTCTGTTGATCTCCGGTACTCAGTAAAAGTAGCCTTATTTATTTCAAACAATGTCTAAGAGTGGTCTTTCTTGAGTATTAGAAGAAATAGACCGTGACAATAATAAGGTTGAACAACTGGCTTCGGATTTGGAAATCAAAACGAAAGAAACTGACTTGAAATTTGTGGAAGTTGAGGGGAGAATACAAAGGATGGATAATTAAATTATTATGATGCAATTTAGATCAATGGAATTTGCTATCAGATTAAGGGGAATAAGAGAGAACCCTAGAGAAGATATTAGAAGAATTTGTGCTGAAGCTTTGGCTACGTTACTCAAACTGGACGATCCTGATGAGATTTTTTTTTAAATTGACAAAATTTACAGAGTAAATTCACGTGCAGCTCTACAAAGACAGCTACCAAGAGATGTGGTTATTTACTTTACTGATAGAAATCTCAGAAATGATATTTTGCAGAAGTCTTTTTACTCTGCTCTTCAAATAGATGGAACCCAGATTGGTGTTTTTAAGGAGTTACCACCAGCGATGTTAAAGTTTAGAAGGGATTTTGGATTTTTGGTAGCGGAGTTGAAGATAAGACAAATACAGTATAGGTGGGATGCCCCAATGGGTGTTATACTGAGATATGATGGTGTGAGATATCGTTTGAATACCTTAGATAAGGCAAGAGAATTTTATTATGAAATATTGAAGGCAAGCACTACACCTCCATGCACATCCACACCAACAGATATTGAGACTATAGAGCAGAGGCAGTTTGAGAAAGAGACAGAAGAACAAATAAGACAGACGCAAAAAGAAAAGGAAACTCAGGGTGCTGCAGGTGGTCTCCAGGTGGATCCTTCTGGACCTCTTTTAAGCTCTTTTTTGGAGGAACCGTCCAAGACTCTCACAGAGGGAATTGTCGAAATGCCACTACTTAAATCAGATGAGCAACGTGTTACCAGATCTACCACCAGACAAATTCAAGAGGCTCAGAAGCAGGGGAAGCCCCAAGAACAGCGAGCTAGGAAAGACAAAGGCAAGAAGCAAGTTGAAGCCATGGGAGGAGCAGGACCGAAGATTAGTCTCGTGGAGAAAGAACTTCAGCAAATGCTCTCAATGCTTCAGATTAGACCAAAAGATGCTTAAACTTCTATCCTGGAATGTGAATGGTTTGAACTCTCCACAAAAAAGAAAAAAAATATTTCACTATTTGAAGCAATTTAATAATGACGTTATTTGCCTTCAAGAAACTCATATTAGGCTGCAAGATCAGAAGTATCTAGTGAACTCAAGATTGGGAATACATTTTGCAGCCTTTAATTTGGAAAAGAAAAATGGAGTGGTGATATATATAAATAAACGACTTTCAGCTAAAATTATAGAAGTGGGTGATTCTGGCAGATATATAGCAATTGAACTTGACACAGATTATGGCTCTATTTTGGTGGTAGGAATATATGCACCAAATCAACAACAAGGAAGCTTTTATAAGATGCTCCATTCAAAAATTTTGGAATGGAATTTTAAGAGCATTTTAATTATGGGAGATTGGAACGGAGTGATCTCTCCAAAGATAGATTAAAAAACGACGACCAAATCTACTATTAAACTACCACAGGCTTTTTTTGAATTACAAGAGGACCTGGAACTGAAAGATATTTGGAGAATACATAACCCAAACGAGTTGGATTTTACTTTTTATTCAGATAGACATAAATCTTTCTCAAGGATTGATTTCTTTTTTGTAACAACCGATTTACTTCCTAAAGCCAAGAAAACAAAGATATTTCCCAGGACATTGATTATAGTCCGGTGTGGCTAGAGATGGAATTAGGGAAGAGGCCAAGAAAGTCATGGAGACTAAATGAAAATTTATTTAGATATGAAAAAAATGTCGATGAACTTAAAAAATATATGAAGGAATTTTTTAACTTCAATTTGAATAAGGGTACCCCTATTGAAATAGTCTGGGATGCAAGTAAAGCTTATATGCGTGGGGTCCTGATACATATGAATTTTAAACATAAACGAAGCAGACAGAAAAAGAGAATAGAACTGGAAGAAGAAATAAAAAAGAAGGAACAGCTACTTATAATAACTCCAAAAGATGGGTCACTCCAGATGGCGATAAAGCTGTTGAAAGATCAATTTCAAATGCTTATATCAGAACAAACAGCAACTAACTTACAATTTGCTAAACATAATACTTTTGCTAATGCTAACAAACCTGGTAGGTGGTTGGCTTATACCTTGAGAAAGAATACGAATAACAGAATTATTGACAGAATCCAGTACGGAGAAAAAATGGTGTATCAACAAGATTTGATTAAAAAATCCTTTGTGGATTATTATGCTAAGTTATATGCACAGGACAATATACAAAATAAACTAGTAGATGATTACTTGGAAGGAAAAAGGGTTACTAAAATATCTTTGCTCCAAAAGGCAAATTTGGAACGTTTGATAACTGCTGATGAGATTAGTCTAGCCATAAGGCAACTTAAACTAGCTAAGGCTCCAGGGACTGATGGTTTGACTGCAATTTATTATAAAACTTTACAATTGGAGATGATTGAACATCTTACAGAGTTATTTTGTAATATACAGCAAGGAGGCAAGATACCCTCCTCATGGAAAGCGGCTTTCATATCGTTGATACCTAAAGACAAAGATGGTCTTAAGAAACCAGAGGATTATAGACCAATATCTCTTTTGAACACAGACTATAAAATATTTGCTAAAGTATTAGCCAACAGATTGATGCCAGTTATCCAAGAGGTTATTCATCATGACCAAGCAGGATTTATCGGAGGTAGACATATGAAGGAGAATGTAAGGCAAGATTATGCAAGATTCTCGTGAAAGAGGTGGCCTTAGACTTCCAAACCTTCGACTGTATTATGAAGCAGCGGTATTGACACATATAGCAGAATGGTTGGGGAAAACAAAAACTGAATTGCTGAACATAGAAGGTCACGACCTTGTTTCGGGATGGCATGCATATCTTTTTTATGAAGATAGGGTGGACAAGGTGTTTAATAGTCATATCTTCCGAAATGCCTTGATGAGAATATGGAAGAAGCACCGGCCTAATTGGGATTATAAGATACCGCTTTGGTTGGATCTTGCAGATACCATGTGGATTATAAATACTAAGTCACTCGGGGGGTGTTTATATAAAGATGTGCTTTACGTTGATGGGGGTAGATGGCAGTTGAAAACTTTGGAACAACTGTTGGAAGAAGGAATTATTTTAAATTGGTTACAATATAAACAGCTACAGAAGAGATGGAAAGAAGACCAAAGAGTTGGTTTCATGGACAATGAAGAGGATCTGATTAAGCAGATAAAAGAGACTGGTCCAAAACATATCAAAAGAATATATAATGTATTGTTAGAAAGGGATTCAGAAAGTGAATTGGTAAAGGATTGTATGATTAAATGGGCTCAGAATTTTGATGAACCTGTTATGTTGGAGACATGGGAAAAAATATGGGTTCAGAATGTTAAATTTACACAATCACAGAATTTAAGGGAGAACTTTTATAAAATGTTTTACAGATGGTATTTAGACCCTAAGAAATTATCATGTATGTATCCAAATGTTCAACCAAAATGTTGGAGGTGCGGGTGCTTAGATGCTACATTTTTTCATGTATGGTGGACTTGCAATAAGGTTAAAGATTTCTGGATAAAAATATGGTGGGTTATGCAAAATGTATTTAAGAAAAGACTACAATTTACTCCGCAAATATTTTTATTGGGTATAATTAAGGATTTTACAAAAGGGGAAATGAAAATGTTTTTGTATATGGTCACAGCAGCTAGGTTGCTTATTGCTCAGTATTGGAAAAAAGATTTTTTACCTACGATTGATCAATGGATTCAGAAAGTGGCGGGGTTTGCGGAAATGGCAAAAATCTCAGCTTTCTTAAAAGATCAGAAACAGGAGAATTATACGCAGGAATGGGAAAAATGGATTGATTGTATACAGAACAAATACTAGACTAGGAAGTATCATGTAGCTTTTAGGTAAGAACGAGTAGATTGATAAGGAGATATGCAAGGGGTATAATGTGAATAGAGTGAATAACATATGGGTTGTTTGGAATTACTAGAGTGGCGTATAGTGGAAGTCAGGGGGGTGGGTTGGATTGGGAGGTGGGGGAGGGTTAGGGTGGTGAGGGAAATATATTTGTTTAATTGTATAATTAGTTTAGAAGATGGGGAGAATGGGATTTTTTTACGAGAAATTTATACTATGATGGGTGGGAGGAGGGGGGGTACAGTATTTGTATTTGATTTATATTATATGTATGGGGGGGGAAACAAAAAAAAATTAAAACAAAATAAAGTTTCCACTTAATTCCAACAGCCTAGGAAACAGTTTGTGTCACCTGAGCTGTGAAGTATGGACCAGAATCTGAGGCCATATACAAAGGCACCCCAAATCTTGGCACAATGTCTTTCAGTACACACAAAACCAAGAGATCTCCAAATCCCATTTTCTAGGGGAATTTTGGGGAAAGCTATTTTAATTTAATTTAATTTTTTCACATTTCTATACCGCCCTATCTCCCTTGTGGGGACTCAGGGCGGTGCACAGAAGAGATAAAAACAAGCAATAACATATAAATACAGGATAAAATACAATTAAATATGATAAATCTGTACTAAAATTATTAAAACTGTTAAAAACAGTTTAAAACATTATCTTAAAATTAAATCATGGGATCTATGCCAGGCCGGCCAGATGAAAGAGATGCGTTTTAAGCCCCCGGCGGAAGAGGCGTATGTCTGTGATGGTACGAAGATCGGGGGGCAGGTCGTTCCAGAGGGCAGGACCCGCCACAGAGAAGGCTCTCCCCCTGGGGGTCGCCAGCCGGCATTGACCAGTGGACGGCACCCTGAGAAGGCCCTCTCTGTGAGAGCGGACGGGTTGAAGGGAGGTAGGAGGCGGTCACGCAAGTAACCAGGTCCCGTGCCATGGAGCGCTTTGAAGATAGTTATTAACACCTTGAAGCGCACCCGGAAGGCCACAGGCAGCCAGTGCAGCTCGCGCAGGAGAGGTGTTACATGGGAGTATCGTGAACCTCCCAGAATCCCCCGCGCGGCTGCATTCTGTACTAGCTGAAGCCTCCGGGTGCACCTCAAGGAGAGCCCCATGTAGAGAGCATTGCAGTAATCTCGACGGGAAGTAACGAGGGCTTGAGTGACCATGCGTAGGGCGTCTCGATTCAGAAAGGGGCGCAACTGGCGTATCAGGTAAACCTGATAAAAAGCCCCCCTGGCCACGGCTGTCACATGGTCATCCAAGGACAGCCGAGAATCCAGGAGGACGCCCAAGTTGCGGGCCCTTTCCGCGGGGGCTAGTGACTCGCCCCCGATAGCCAGAGATGGAACCAACTGGCTATATCGAGAGGCCGGAAACCACAGCCACTCGGTCTTGGACGGGTTGAGTCGAAGCTTGTTCCTCCCCATCCAGACCCGCACGGCCTCCAAACACTGGGACATCACTTCAACGGCATCGTTAGGGTGGTTCAGGGTAGAAATGTACAGCTGGGTGTCATCAGCATACTGATGGAACTCTACCCCAAAACCACGGATGATCTCACCCAGTGGCTTCATATAGGTGTTGAACAGGAGAGGCGAGAGGACCGACCCCTGAGGGGCTTCGACGTCGATCTCTGCCCTCCTGCCAACACAAATTGCGACCGGTCGGAGAGGTAGGAGGAGAACCACTGCAACACGGTGCCTCCCAACCCCAACCCCTCCAGCCGGTGCAATATGATACCATGGTCGATGGTATCAAAAGCTGCTGAGAGGTCTAATAGGACCAGGATAGAGGAACAACCCCTATCCTGAGCCCTCCAGAGATCATCTACCAACGCGACCAATGCCATCTCCGTGCTCTGCCCAGGTCGGAAGCCGGACTGGCGCGGGTCTAGATAGACAGTTTCCTCCAGGTGCTGGGGAAACTGTTGTGCCACCACACTCTCAACAACCTTCGCAAGAAAGCGAAGGTTGGAGACCGGACGATAATTAGCCAACACTGCTGGGTCCAGGGAAGGCTTCTTGAGGAGGGGTTTCACCACCGCCTCTTTCAAGACGGCCGGTAGAAACCCCTCACTCAAAGAAGCGTTCACTACTTCCTGGAGCCAGCCTCGTGTAACCTCCCGGGAGGCCAGTATAAGCCAGGAGGGACACGGGTCCAATAAACATGTGGTGGCATTCAGCCTCCCCAGCAACCTGTCCATGTCATCTGGAGTCACAAGGTCGAACTCTTCCCATAAAACGGTCTCAAGGCCTGCCTCCGTCTGCCCGTCCTGACCACCCTCATTGGAGGCCAGTTCGTCCCGGATCTGAGCGATTTTATCCTGCAGATAACATCCAAATTCCTCTGCACAACCCTGTAAGGGAGCTTCCCGCGGCCTCTGTTGAAGGAGGGAGCGGGTCACTCTAAACAGGGCGGCAGGGCGGTTGGGCGGTTAACTGCGGATGCGATGAGAGCGGCGAGATAATTACGTTTCGCCACTCTCATCGCCACAAGGTAGGTCCGCAAATGGGACCTTACCCGTGTTCGATCAGATTCGGAGCGAGTGGACCTCCAAATGCTCTCTAGGCGTCTCTTTCGGCGCTTCATCACCCTCAGCTCCTCGGAAAACCAAGGGGCCAGGGTGGATCGGCGCCAGGTGAGAGGCCGCAAGGGCGCAACCCGGTCCAGGGCCCCGGTGGCTGCCCTATTCCAGGCGGCCACCAGGTCCTCAGTCGAGTCGCGGGTCATGGTCACAGGTATTGGCCCAAGCTCCGTCAGGAACCTCTCCAGGTCCATCAGGCGCCTGGGGCGGAACCATCTCACCATATCTGGTTCCGCCTCCCCGCGGTGGGGTGCAGCGGTTAGAAAGTCAAGCCGAAGGAGAGAATGATCTGTCCATGACAGGGGTGTAACGACTAATTCCCCTAATCCGAGATCATTCATCCACTGGCCAGAGACAAAAACCAGGTCTAGCGTGTGTCCACTGGTGTGGGTGGGGTCGTGAATTAGTTGGGTCAGGTCCATGGCTGTCATGGAAGCCATGAACTCCCGGGCCGCCTCAGATGTCTCGCCTATCGATGGCAGGTTGAAATCCCCCATGACTAAAAGCCTGGGGGTAACAACCGCCACCTCAGCTATCACATCGAGGAGCTCGGGCAGGGCCGCTGATATGTAGCGGGGAGCCAGGTACAGAATCAGCAAGCCCAACTACCTCCCAGGGCCCCACTTCACACACAGGGACTCACAGCCAGCTGTCTGCGGCACTGCGGTCTCCCTCGGATCAAGACTATCCCTTATAATAACCACCACCACCCCACCCCGACCCTGGGCCCGTGGCTGATGGAATGCCCGGTAACCTGGTGGGCACATTTCAACGAGGGGAACTCCCCCCTCATGGCCCAACCAGGTCTCCATGATTCCCACCAGGTCCGGCTCCCCCTCCAATACCAAATCATGGATGAGGGGGGCTTTGTTGACCACAGACCTGGCGTTGCATAGCATCAGCCTTGGGCCAGGGCCCTGTGACTCCGAACACCCTGGGATGTGAGTAAAGCCATGGGGACTGGAGGGCGCAACTGCTAATAAACAGCGGGGGCACCCTCCCATAACCTGATATGGTCCTCACGCCATACCTCACGCCATACCTACCTCTCCCACACACTGTCCTAATGGTGTGGCCCTCCATGGAATTGACCTTTATTTCCCCCCCAAAATCAGACCTTACTTCCTCTCGGTCAGAGCCATGGGCCGACCTGGAGGTAAAATCTTTTTTTATATTGAAAAAGTTTTATTGAGTTTACATTTTTTGTGGGGTAGGGTAAGGGTTACATAGAAATTTTGAGAGTAGTCACGTCAAAGTCGTCGGCTCCTCCGGTACCTCAAGTTACATTATTAAAAAGAAAGAAAAAAAAACATTTCACATAACACTACAAGCTGGGAGCAAGTACATATTCCTAAATTTTTCAATTATATACTGTCAGTCAATTACAAAAATCCAGATTACAAATATCATACAATATTACTCAAAAAAAAACAAGGGCAAAGTTATTTTTTAGATCTAAGTCTCTTGGCAATTGTATCTTCCCCCTTCTCCCCCGGGCCCCCAGCGGACGGGGCCATGGCTCCCCCTGCCCCCCCTGGATCTTCTCCCAGGACAGAGGAATGTTTTTTAAGAAAGGCTTCCGCCTCAGCAACTGTTTTAATCTTCACTCTACCTCCTTCCCAGAACACCAGCATCCCTTCGGGTATCACCCACTTGAACCAGATCCCATGATCAAACAATGTTTTAGACAAGAAGGAAAATTTCCTTCTAGCTTCTCTAATCTTTCTTGGAATCTGCTTCAAGATGGTAACCTCCTTTTGTTGGTAAATCATAGGACTCCCTCTTTGCGCCTTCAAGATCTCCTCTCTGGTTGACCTTCTAACAAATTTTACATGTATCTCTCTGGGTACTTCATTCATCCTGGCATATGCAGAATTTATTCTGTAGACTAGGTCAATGTCCCCTCTGATCTCATCTTTAGGTTTATGTAAATAGTCTGCAATAATTGTACTCATAAGATCAGGGAGACATTCACCATCCATCTCAGAAACATTCTGAAATCTCAAAAAATATGTCATCCTTTCCATATCTATCCTAGTCACGTGCCCATTTATTTCCACAACCTCATTAGAAACATTTTTAATCTCTCCCTTAGCCCCCTCCAGCCCCCCTTTCAATTCTTCATTCTTCTGTGTATTCTCAAGCACTTGTTTTCGAGTGTCCAATAATTCCTTTTTAAAGTTGACATTTTCTGCCCTCTGGGCCTTAATTTCTAATACCAAATTTTGTATAACAGATTCAAGGGCAGTCATTCTTTGTTCAAGGCGTGCCAGCGTTTCTTCTTGTGCCATGTTTAGCTGTTAAAATCCGTGCCAATAAAATGGCGTTTTTAGGGTGGGGCTGGTAGGCAGATCAGGAGTCCAAAGTTCTTAAAGTTGTATAGCTGCAAAATTCAGAAACCAGTAGAGAAACACTTTTCCAACTCCATAGGTATAATAACGAAGGCAATCCAGAAAGGAAAACACAAATCCAAAAAAAGAAAATTCTTCATCAATAATTAGAGGAAGTCCAAATCACAAAGAGACACTGGTAATTTTCCATAGGTCATAGTCAGTCGGGGACAAAGAGAAGCCATTTTCCGCCCAAACTCAGAGCCCGAGGGAGAAAGCGGTTAAAAAGCAAAAAAGAAACTGTTTCAGCCAGACCTAGAAACATAATTGCAACAAGCCGCAAAGTACTTTCCCTTGTTAAAGACCATCCAGATTAAAAGTTTCCGATTCCTCTCAACGAGGCATTTCCGAGTGCCGCTTTTAGTCCAAGGGGGGGGGGTTTGGAAACAAACACCCCCCTCCAGTCCCTTTCAGCCCGGCTGACAGTACAGGAAAAAAAGTTTTAAACGCTCACTCTCCGCTCGCAGCTGAGGTCCCGAAAAGCCTCCCGACTCTTCCGATCGTCTCTCTTCATGGAATTAAATGGTGCCGCCAACCTTTGGCAAAGGGAAGACCCCCCGCAGCATGTCCTCTTCCGCCTAAGCCGAGGAGCAGGGTCGCTCGCCCCACTGCCGTGGGGGGGGGGGGCTTCCCTGTCGAGACGGCTTTACGGGAGAAGCCCCAAACAAGGGGCTTCTCGCCCCCGTGGGGGGGCAGGAAAAGGAACAAAGCGGCGAGCGAACCCTAAGTTCGCCCGTCGCCGCCGGAGCCGGAACCGGACTTCCTGGAGGTAAAATCTTGTGGGCCAATCCCGTTACCCACTTTTCTAATCCCAGGTAACCCTCCCCCCACCATGGGCGCCCGTAAAAAACAAGTTAAAAACTTCCCCAAAAAACTCCTAATTTTCCGTTTTCGCCACCTCTCGGGATTTAACAGTCCGTCATCGAGGTGGGCCCTCGTTAACGATGAGGGCCAGACCTGTGAGAGGGGGGAGTCTCGCAGGGCGAGGAGGTCGGTTACCGAATACATAGTCATTGGAGGGAGAGCATAGCCTGATGGAACTAGCCCTGACGTCCATAGGTGGGTTTCGCCATAGTCCACAGCCCATAGTTCAGAGATGGTGTCCAGGCAAGTTTGATAGATGCAGGGGAGGGCCACCAATCCACATAGGATGGTAAATGATGGGTCACATGGAGGCGAGATGGCAAGTGTGAGGAGAAGCCAGCAACGGAAAACAAAAACAAGGCATTACAGCACATAGCAGGAATAAAATAATACAAATAAAAATACAAATAGAAAATGAGAGTCAAGGCAAAGTAAAAACGCAATAGGAACAGTAAGGATGCAGAACGACGATACGATGACGAGCAATGGCAGCCACAGGACAACAAAATGAAACGAGGCACAGCAGGACGGCAGGAAAACGAGACACAGCAGGATGGCAGGAAGCGACAAAAGGAGCAGGCAAGGCATCCCAAACGATAAAACGATAAAGCAAAACAGCTCAGCCAGGAGACGAACGACGAGGAACGGCACAACGAGATCAGAAACGGACAGTCAAAACAATGGGCGAGCAGCAAACAACAGGAGACACAGCAACGGAGGAGCGAAAAGCAAGGAACCATGCCAGCATCAAAAAGCAAAGGAACGGCAGGAACGTGAGGGGGAACAGCAAACAAAGCAGGGCAGCGGCGAGATGAGGTGGCCACAACGGAACAGTGAGCCACACCCGAAACAGAGGAACGGCGGCTGCGGCCGGTCTTCCAGCGCCGACCCTCCATCGCCGTCCCTCCCGCCTGGGCTAAGATTTTTCCATCCAGGCTGGTCCAGTCAGTCCTCCGATGGATCCGGAGACAGACAGCGGGCATCTGGCGGATCTGACAGCCACATCACAGGAGCAATCAGGGAGGCAAGCTCCCCCTTCAGCTCAGCTCGACTCAATTTGCCACTCAGCCCTGCAGAAAGACTTCCAAAGGAAGTTTCCATCCTGTCTTTGGGTTGTTTGGTCACAACAGAGGCAGGCTGCAGCAATCTGATTAACAACAGCATATGTGCCTCTAACTACCAATCCCCGCAAAAACCTCCTTACAATTCTTCCAGCAGGTCCCCTGGCCTCCCACTCTTTTCTGTCTAAGAGCTTCAGCAAGGAAAAAATGTGTTTCCTTTTGCCTTTTGAAGTTCCTTCTTTTCTGAGGTTTTGAGCCCAATTAATATGTGTCAGTTTGTAAAACATCTCCATGACTACTATCAAACTGCCATAGAGAGGAGAATTCCATGCATACCTATGGTCAGAATGGAATCTCAAGCTGGCCTGTGAATGTGCATGTCTAAACTACCATCTCTCATTGGCTAATGTGATTTATGACGAAAGCTGAATGGAGGACATTAATGCGAGCAAAGTTCAGAAGCAGATAAAGAAAGCAATAAAGACGGCTGCAAATAAGAAATGCCTAATGAGGAATGCCTAATGAAGCTGTTAATAAATCACTGCTTTTTGTATTATAATATTGGGTGGCTTATTATGAAGCAGGCATCGTTAGGGTACTTGACAGTCAGCCTGTCAACTGCTACAGCGTTGCCATGACTAATATCAGGCTGGCAAGGGAGGGAAGATTCCATGCATGCTTTCGGCATGCAGAGTGGACTTCTGCAGCCTAGTTGGAGAATATGAGTTATGACGCATGACAGAAGGGAGGGGATACAGGGGTAAAGTTCAAACGCAAGGAAGTGAAAGCAGTTCTGGCTCCACCGGAGCTCAAGCCAGAATGTTGATCCTAATAAATGATGGGATTTCTTTTGAACTTTGTATCGAGGCTCGTAAATTAATTAGGTTCACTTTTGGGAGCTTCACCGAGAGCCAGAACTACTCAAACTTTAAAAAAAAAAAGATTTCTGTGTTTCCTGAAGCCCGGCTCTCCGAGCTCTCCCCCTCAATCTTTGGGCTGCACGGAGGGAAAAATCAGGCAACAAGAGATTGATTGCAGCTGAAGGTATGCAGCGATGCCTTTCTCAGAAGCAGAAGCAAGAGAAGATAAGTACTGGTGGAAAATCCCTTGCCCTAGCCCCCAGACACAGTGAAGGGTCTCAAGCAAGCTAGCAAGGGTGGACTGGAGGTGGGACTGGACACAAGCCAGGCTCCCAAAACCCCAGATGGAACCCCTGGAGAGTGCAATAGACCAACAGAGGGAGGCTTTTAAATGGACCACCTTGGCTGATGAGGGTCCATCATGCCGCCCAAAAGAGAGGGGAGAAATATCTGATCCTGTTGAGGGGAGGAGATGCAGATGGGAGCACAGCCCCCCTCCTCCACCCAATAGAAGAAGAAGGAGTCCGAAACTGCAACCAAGGCCCCTCCCACATAACAGGCAGGCTGCCCAAAGCAGGAAAACCCCACCCTCCCTCCAAACTACAGGAGAGGAAGACGGCCAGCCATATCAGGCACAAGCATACAGAGGCCAACAGGAGGTTGGTGGAGTAGTGCTGAACGACCCACCCCAATTCAGGGGAAAGTTTGACAGAGACTCAGACCAGCTAGCCCTATTCCTTGATTCAGCTGATATCCACCTAGAACGCTATAGGCACCTCCACCCATCCCCCAGAGCCATGGTGAATACCATTGCAGAGGGTCTACAGGGAGAAGCAAGGGAATGGCTAGCAGCCCTCCACAAGAGGAGAGCCCCCCAACTGCAAGGCCTAGATGACTTCCTGTGACTGCTAGAGGCCAGGTTTGAGGAGGGGGAGGAGGAGGACCCATATGCAGAAGAGGAACTCAGCAACCTAAAGCAGAGGGGCCGCCCTATCAAAGAGCACATCCGTGAATTTAGGAGGGTCATAGGAAAGTTACCCCCTTTACCAGAGCAGCTGCTCGTGCACTTTTTCAGAACAAGCATGGACAAGCAAATTGCCCAGGTAACTGCATACTGCGACATCCCAAATCAACTCTCTGAGTGGTTCCGAGTAGCAACGAGAGTCGACAGCGGGCTGCGCACCAACGACATGAGAAAGCAACCAGGGACAAAAGAGAGAGGTCAACCTGACCTGAGACCGCCCAGCCGGCAGGGAACCACAGCACCACAGTGGGCCCTGAGACCAGCCCTCCCTCGAGGTCCGCTGAAATGCTACAGATGCGGGGGGATGGGCCACATGGCAGCTGCATGCCCAACCCCAGCCCCAAAACCAACATCAGACCCACCGCTCAGGACACAATCAGAATGAGGCCCTATTTCCTGTGACGTCATGACGGAAGGAGCAGGCTGAAGACTTAGATCTGAAGCCGATCGCCCCATTTACCACGTCTGGCGGCTACCCGAAAGGCCGTTTCGTGGCTATTAAGGAGCCGTCGCTGGGCGGGAAGCCCAGTGAATAGAGGGGGAACTTTCCAGCCCCGTTCGGACCCTGCAAGCTGAAGGTGAGGCTGAAGACGTCCCCCAATGCCAGCGCGCTAAGAGGGCGATAATATGGCGCCCCAGAGTCGTTGACAGCTGAGGAAGAGAAGATCGCGATCCCAGTACTGACTAAACTTTCCCTTTTTCGCTGATGCCGAGTTGAGAGGATACTGAAATTTATTGCTGAAGACTCCCAACCTACTGATACTGTGAACCCAACCTTTTAAACGAACGGCAGGAAATTTGGTGGGGCGAATTGTACGACTACAGTTAAACTTCAAACTAAGTACCTTTGGATTTCCGCTAATCTAAAATCTTTGAATATCCGGAAGGGACAATCAATGGTGAACAGATATCCGAACTTTGATGTGGCTATATACCTCAGATACTCTTTGTAAGAGTTTCTTCCGCTTCTTGATTACCTTTCAGCTTTGTTCCTTCTATTTTGATACTAGGCTGCCACCTAGTGGCTGAAAGTAGAAATTTGAATATAAAATAACTGTATTTAGTTGTATTTAGTTGTGATAAGCAATTGTGTTTATACTAAGACTATATCAAATATTATAGAATTGAATTGATCTGTTAGACTTTATAACTTGACCTGGGAATTTTGGGAAATTAATTGAATAATTGTATTTAAATAACTTAAGTTTAACTATTGATATATTGGATTACTGGTATACTTGATTAATTGTTTATTATTGGGATTTGTAATTATATACTAGTTAGTTTAATTTGATAATTAGATAATTTAGACAGGTCAATCTACTTAAGTGAGGGATTAACCTAAGACCATTATTTGTGAAAATGACTTCTACCACTACTACCACTACCAAAAGGAACATACCAACTATATCCAGCTGGGCATCTTCCTCTTCTCCAATGACAACTAAGAAAACCACAGAAGATTCCTCGGCAGCAGGCAAAGTAGTTGCGCCCCAAGCTCTACAAGACACTCTGCAAGGAATTCAAGACATTCTAGCCAAAAACCAAGAGGCAACAGCTAAAGTGCTGGAAAATCTGACAGAAAAGGTAGATACACTAACAATGGAAACGCGACAGATCCATAGCAAATTTGAAGAAATCCACGCACACCTAGTAAACCATGAAGAGAGATTGCAAACAGTGGAAGAGAATATGACAAAGACGGAACATAAAATAGACCGTAATGAAAGCCGACATCTTATGACGGAAAAAAAGATGCAAGACGAGATTTTATTCCTGGAAATGGACCGTTCTAGATATTTTATATGGGTCCAAAATGTGTTAGACGATAATCAAGAAAGGATAGAAGAGGTGATGGAGGAAATTATAGCAGGCATCCTCAAAATTGACCGCCTGGAAGCAGCTAGATACATTGACGAAGTATTTCGTATATATACATCCTACGCTCGACGTCATAAGCTCCCTCGTGAGGTGCACGTAAAATTAACCAAGAAGTCTATACGAGAGGAAATTCTCAAGAAATCTAGAGACCAGACCTTTACTTACAAAGGAAATGAACTTATAATTTTACCTCAAGTGCCGAGAAATGTAAGAGAAGGTAGAAGGAAATACGACTTTCTTACCACACGCCTCAGAAAGCAGGAAATACGGTATAGATGGCGCCTCCCGGAAGGCTTAACATTTACATGGCAAGATCAACATATCAGGCTAACTTCCTTCCAAGAGGCGCACGACTTCTTGAAACTACAACAACCTCTAAATGATCCGGAAAGTGAAGAAGAAAGTGAAAGAACCAAAAGTGAAGAAGATCTAATGGAGAAGATGACAAGAAACCCTAACGGTCGAGAGGTAAAGACAGTAGAGGAAGGAAAATCATCGAATGGAAAGACACCATACCACCAAATCGAAACGAGGTCAAAGACCCAGAAAGCTACAAACCGATAAAAATGGAAATGAAGAACTCCATCTCTGCTCTATCAATATTAATGGATTAAACAACCCGTCAAAAAAAAAGAAAATCTGGCTAAACCTACAAAAAGAAAAATACGACATAGTATGTCTTCAGGAAGTTCATATAAGGAAAAGGCAAATTGGGGTATTGACTTGTCCAAAATTGGGGAAACTATATGCATCTTTGGTGGACCAAAAGAAGAGAGGGGTGATTGTATACGATAAAAGAAATTTAATATCAAAACAAATATATGCAGATAATGACGGCAGAATTTTATTATTGGAAATAAAAATTGGCTCAAAAATGGCCCTCCTAGCAAATATTTATGCCCCAAATGTAAATCAAGGACAATTCTACAAAAAACTGTCAAACAAATTAAATCAATTAAACTATGAACATATCTATGTAGTAGGTGACTTTAATGCAATTGCGGATATAGAGAAAGATTATAAGCCAGGACCCAACACCCCAAAACATAAAGTAAAACGGGGAAAAAAACTTCCCCAAATATGGGGTGACACGATGGATCAGTTAGGCTTGAGGGATGTATGGCGGGACCTACACCCCCTTGAAAAGCAATTTACTTATTACTCCCCTAGACATAAGTCATGGTCGAAAATAGATATGGCCCTGGCATCGGCAGCAGCCACCGAAGAGATAGAATCTCTTGAAATTGGACCGAATACATGGGCAGACCATCATCCACTAATAATGAAATGGGTAATTACACAAGTTAGGACGAGGTGGTCTATGAGAGCCAATCTCATAAAAGATGACAATTTTGTGAAAATGACCCAAAAAGAACTCCAATACTTTTTCCTTGAAAACAAAAGACAGGATACATCACTACAGACTATATGGGACACGGCTAAAGCAGTAATAAGGGGAATAGCAATAAAATACACGGCTAGACAATGGAAATTAGAGAAGGAAAAAAGAATGGAATTAATAACAGCACTGCAAAACCAAGAGAGGGAGGCCCAGAAAGATTCACAGAACGTAAGTGTAAGAGAAAAAATTAATCTTCTGAGACATAAAATCTCCCTTTTAGATCAGAATCAATTAGCAGAAAAAATAAAGAAATGTAAGCAATTCCACTTCGAACACGCAAATAAAATTGGAAGATGGCTGACATATAGGCTAAGAAAAGAAACAGAAACAAGAAAAATAGAGTCCCTCCAAGATAACAATGGGAGAATTGCGAACACTATGGAACATAAACTTAAAATAGCACAAGATTTTTTTAGCTCACTTTATGCAGAAGAGACACAACAAAGGGATAAGATTAACTCCTATCTTACAAAGCAGCACCCTGGAATAGTATCTGACATATACAAAAATACATTAAATACAGAAATATCAACAGAAGAGATAGAAAACGCAATTAGGAAACAGGCTAATGGGAAAACTCCAGGCCCAGATGGGCTTCCAGGAGAACTCTATAAAGGTATCTGGGAAATTTTGATCCCACAAATGAAAGATTTATTTAATGAAATTTTGGAAAAAGGGGAAATGCCCCAATCATGGACAGAGGCTTTTATTTCCTTAATCCCCAAACCTGATTCAGACCCAACTCAAATCCAAAATTATAGGCCCATATCACTTCTAAATGTTGACTACAAGATATTTGCAACAATTCTGGCCGAAAGACTAAAACCATTCCTATCCGAATATATTCATCAAGATCAAAATGGATTTTTACCAGGCAGGTACTTAAGAGACAATGTAAGGATAATAACCAATTGTTTAGAATATTATGAGGCACACCCAAATAAAGAAATGAGTATAATTTTCTTAGATGCACAAAAAGCATTTGATAGGGTCAATTGGGAATTCATCATACAACAATTACAAATTATGGAATTCGGCCCTAAATTTATTAATGCAGTCCAGGCCATATATACAACACAATCGGCAAGATTACTACTCAATAAGGCAATATCAAATCGGATCCCAATATGTAGAGGTACTAGACAAGGATGCCCGTTATCGCCACTTCTATTCATCTTGACACTGGAACCCCTTTTAAACAAAGTTAGGCAAGAGGAAAGTATTAGAGGCCTGCAAACTAGAGGGGAAGAATACAAGATACAGGCATTTGCAGACGACCTGGTCTTTGTAATGGAAGAACCACTGATCTCAGGACCAACATTAATTACAACAATAGAAGAATACGGAGAGGTGGCCGGTCTAAAAATTAATAAACAAAAAACTAAAATGTTGATAAAAAATATGACAGGGCAACAAAAAGAACAGATACAGAAATTATTAGGAATTGAAATTGTTAAAAAAGTTAAATATTTGGGAATTTGGTTAACCAACAGATGCTCCGCGATTAAAGAATTGAATTATAATAAACTAATAGGTGAAATGACCAAAGAACTGGAAAAATGGAACAAAATTCCGTTATCACTGTTAGGGAGGATAGCTGCTATAAAAGCATACATCCTCCCCAAATGGATATATCTGTTCCAAACAGCACCCACAAAGTTAAACAAAGAATTCTTCCAAAAGCTAGACCATATCACACTGAAATTTGTATGGCAGGGGAAAAAAGCACGCATAAAAAAGAAAATGCTTCAGGAACATAAACTGAGAGGAGGCCTGGGACTCCCAAATTGGGAACTTTATTACCATGCCTCAATCTTGATCTGGGTCAAAGACTGGGTCACCCTAATGAGAGGACGAATACTGTCAATTGAAGGATATGATTTGCTTCAGGGCTGGCATTCATCACTCTGGCCCAGGAATAACAGACAGCCTAAAGGTTTTACTACCCACCATACGAGGGCGACCCTTTTTAAGACCTGGCAAAAGATCAAACAACAATTTTACACCCAAATCCCAAGATGGCTAGCCCCAATTGAAGCTGTAACCTACCCAACCGTCCACAATTCTAAGAGAAACATAACCTACGGAGATTTGATAGACGAAGGGGGCAATATTAGAACAAGGACAGATCTACAACTAAGGGGTTGGGAGATAGACTGGTGGCCATACAATCAGGCAGTATCTAAATTTAATAAAGACAAACAGGAATTCGGAATATACCCAACAAATCAAGACATAGATAAGGTCTTGTGGGACTCACCAACTAAATTCATATCTAAGGCTTATAAATTACTATTACAAAGGTACATAGGTGAAGAAATAAAGGCACTATGATCGCTTGGGGAAGGAATATAGGAAAGAACATCAATCTTGAAAAATGGCAAACCATTTGGAATAAATCTATGAAAATGACCCTGTCCTCCTCCTTTAAGGAGAATCTATATAAAATGCTTTATAGATGGTATTTACCGCCAGCCCGGATTGCCCACATGTTCCCGAATGCATCGGATAGATGCTGGAAGTGCAAAACAGCTAGGGGCACTTTTTTCCACCAATGGTGGACCTGCCCAATCTCCATACTGCTCTGGAAAAAAATACAAATTTGGCTAATGGAAATAATAGGTATTAATTTCCCCCTTAAACCGGAACTATATCTGCTTGGTATTAAACCAAAAGAAATCCAAAACCAAGATTGGTACCTCTTTACACACATCACAACAGCAACCAGGATGGCCATTGCACAACAGTGGAAAAATAATAATCCACCAACCGAAAACCTAATTATATCAAAAAAATTTAGTTGTGCAGAAGCCGACAAATTAACGTATATCTTAAATGACAAGTCAACCTCAATTTATGCCCAATCCTGGGAGAAATGGTACAGATGGTATAACAAGAGAACGACGGATATCAAAGAAAATAACTAGATAGAACAATAGTGAAATAGGCACAAGGAGCTACAAGATAATATTATACTTAAGTCAATGTTATAGTTTATATGTAAACATCTAAATATGAATACAAGTAATAATAGACGTTAGACTGGGACAAATATATTTCTTAAATTAGGGGAGTAGATATATCCCTGGTCTGTCCCCTCACCTTTACCTTTCCCCTTTTCCCCTCCCTCCCTACCCTTGTTCGTCCTTACCATCACCCCCCACCCTATAATTGTTAAATGTTTAATTTTATATTTTTATTAATAAAGATTATTTTAGAAATAAAGAAAGAATGAGGCCCTAAACAGACCACTAACACGTTCGGGAAAGCCCTCCAAGCTGCAGAGGCCCCTTCCTTCTTAAGCAAAAGTGGTGGAACCTCAAGCAACAACAACCAGTCTCCTGAATTATATGACAGCGAAGATGAGGGAGAAAATGACCCAATGGTGAGTGAATCAATTCACCCTTTCCTTTTTCCAATACGCCCCACAGCCCCAAAAACAGGAAACCAGTGGGGTTTTCAAACACTAGTAGACTCAGGCTGCACAAGATACTTGATCAACCTAACCACAGTCCTGAAACTGGGGATCAGAGCAAAAAGACTGGCCCACCCAATCCGGTTCGAGCAGGTCGATGGGTCCCTAATGGGAGGAGCCTATGTCACCCACCTAACTGAACCAGTGAGACTAGAATTAGCGGATCACTGGGAAGTAATGCGATTCCTAATAGCCCCCAAAATGACAGATGCAGTCATACTGGGACTTTCCTGGCTAGACAAGTGGAGACCGACCATCTGGTGTCAAGGGGGTATCCGCAGACTTAGGATATCAAGGGGCCCTCAACCCCTTGCCCATGAGCAAGCAGAAACGCCAACCACGCTGGGAACTCCCCAAGAGAGCCCACGAGAGCAACTGGCAACCACATCTGACAAAACCCTAGAGGCTGAACTGATTCCGATAGAATATCAGGACGGCGCTGAAGTATTCAGCGAGACCGAGTGCGACATTCTGCTTCCCCACCGGAAGACAGACCGTGCCATCGAAATAATCCCCAGGGCAAAATTACCCAAGCCCAAACTGTACGCCATGTCGCCCCAGGAAATGCAAGAGATGTGCGAATACATAGACAAGAACCTAGCAAGGGGGTTCATTGAGCCAGCCAAGCCACAGGTCGCTGCACCAGTCCTCTTCAAGGAGAAAAAAGACGGAACTATGAGATTGTGTGTGGACTTTCGAGGGATAAATGAGGTGTGTGTACACAACCTATACCCCCTCCCCCTCATGAAGGACATGCTATCTCACTTGGCCAAGGGAAAAGTCTTCACCAAATTAGACCTCAGAGAGGCATAATACCGAATACGGATCAGGGAAGGTGTCAGCCTTCGCTAGTTCTGCTTAGCTGCCATGGCAACGGGGAGGGTGGGGCGCTGGGATACAATTGTTCTGCTGGTGGAAGATGTTGACGGCTGGTGTTATCTCTCGGCTAACGGTCCCGCATTCCATGCTAGCGATGACCTGCCCACCTGATGGTGGAGAAGAAAGTATATTGGACAATGCTAAGGGGGGGGTTAGGGATTGGGATGGGCTTAAGCTTAATACTCTATGTTCGCGCCTAAACTATTCACTCTCTGCTTTACTTGGTCTGTTCACTGTCGTTACTTAGTAAAAGTAGCCTTATTCATTTCAAACAATGTTTAAGCGTGTTCTTTCTTAAGTACTCGAAGAAACAGGCCTGACAAAAAGCAGAGAGTCATAAATAAACCACACCTGATGTCGGACCCTGCAAAAGAGGAGCTTCCGTTGGTGGAGGTTCTGCCTGAAACTGATATGGGAGCAGAGGCATCAAACTTTCCTGTTCAAACTGAAGATACGAGGTCAGTGTTGGATTGTTTAGCCGGCCTAGATCTAAATCTGCCAGCCGAAGATTCAGCCAAACCTAAACGCTGGTCTGAAGGGGTAGGAATGACTGGAGGACTAGGCCCTGGAATTAACGTCACCAGGCGTCGCCCTTCCCCCAAGACAGTCATTCCGGAGCTTTTAAGAGAAGAAAGGGAGTTAAAAGAGATGGCCCAAGAACTGCTCCGCCAGGCAGACGAGAAGCGGGAGGCCTTGGATAAACTCTGGGGGAGGGAGCAGGAACGCAGACAGCTAAAAGAAACGCATTCAGCAGCTGCCAAGGAAAGCAGAAGCTCAACACCATCCCCCCCTCCCCGAGCCAGCAGGGAATTGCGGAGAGAAGCCCGACCCACCTCCCCCCGTCGGCTTGCAAAACTCCCTCCCCTGGGTGTTAAATACGACGGTAGTGCCGACAAACTGGCATTTTTTCTAATTCACGTCGATAATTTTGTGCAGTTTTACGCAGTTGATTTAGAAGATGAAATCAAAATTAGAATTGTCTCAATGGCTCTGGAGGATTAAGCTTCCAAATGGCTGGTCTCCCTGCATAATAGCCGCTCACCCGCATTGCGGGATTTCGATCGTTTTATGAATGCTCTTAGAAGGCGTTTTGAAGACCCCCGTGTTGAAAGGAAAGCTAAAATGAGAATGAAAAACCTACACCAGTGGAGTATGTCGGTCCAGGAGTACACACAAATTTTTCAGGAGTTATCCGTGTTTATGACCGGTTATAGTGACCGGGCCTTAATGGATCTCTATGTTGAAGGGCTTAATAAGGACATTTATCAAACGTGCGTGAACAGATTCCGTCCCGAGACCTTAGATGATTGGATAGACCTCGCTGGTGATGTGGAACTGGATCAAGCCCACTTACAGGATCCAGTCCGTCTTGAAAAGAAACCACAGAGGGAAAGCCTCAAATCTCGATCCCCGGAAAAAGATTCCCACTTGCAAAGGGGGGGGGCGGAAATCAACTCAACCTCGCACAGGCAATTGTTATCGCTGTGGAAAGGAGGGGCATTGGGCAGACAAATGCAGATCAAGGCAACCTCCACGCCCACATTCCTCTTCGGAAAGAAAGCCTCCAAAAACTCCGAGCGTGCGCAGTAGACCGGCTATGAGTGGGGTGGAGCCTCTGAACCTCTCCACTGACCAGCCCAGCACCCACCCTGATGACTGGGAGGCGTCTTCAAATTCTTCTGACGACAATTTGGTGAGTCACCGTTCCGGGCCCCTTTATATTAATTTAAAGCTTTTGGCTCCATCTACTGGACATACTTGCGATGTGCAAGCCCTCATTGATTCTGGCTGCTCAAAGTGCCTCATAAGCCAAGAATTGGTCTCTTCCATGGGTTTTCACTTAAAAACCCTGAAAACTCCCATAGCCTTTTGCCAAATGGATGGTTCTGTAGCAGGGGGAACCCCGGCATCTTTTATCACCGAACCAATTCATGTCTCTATTGGCACAGCTCATACTGAGACCATCAACTTCATCGTGACTGCCATTTCTGAAAATGCTGTCATTTTGGGGGTCAATTGGCTTCGTAAATGGAATCCTCTAATTAATTGGAAAGAGGGTTGGGTACGCATACCTTTGTTATTACCTGAACATACCTCTCTACCATCAGAGGACAATCACTTTCCACCCAGTAACTCAGCCCCTATAACTGAACCCGCTGGCCCCTTATTGGCTTTTCCTTCTTCTGAATTCATTCCCGGCTAGGAGAAGATTCCCAAGGAATATTGGGACCTAAAGGAGGCTTTCAGTGAGAGATCTTGTGATTCACTTCCTCCTCATAGAGCTACTGATTGTTCAATTGATTTCCTCCCTGGGGTGCAGTTGCCTAAACCTCGCCTTTACTCCATGACTCCACGGGAGATGGAGGAGTTACGTAAGTTCATCGATAAAAATCTTCAAAGGGGTTTCATTGAGCCAGCTAGGCCACGAGTAGCTGCACCTGTTATGTTTAGAGAAAAGAAAGATGGCACTCTTAGATTAGTGCAAGATTACTATTATCTCAACACCATTTGCGAACACAACGTCTACCCACTCCCACTTATGAAAGACATGCTTGCTCACCTGGCTACTGGCAAGATTTTTACTAAACTGGACTTGCGTGAAGCTTATTACAGGGTCAGGATTAAAGAGGGGGACGAATGGAAAACCGCCTTTAACTGTCCTCTTGGATGTTTTCAATTTAAGGTCCTCCCCTTTGGTCTTCAGGGTGCTCCTTCTGTGTTTATGCAACTAATCAATGAAGTTCTCCACGAGCACCTTTACAAGGGAGTTTTAGTTTATATTGATGACATCGTTGTTTACTCACAAACCCACGACGAACATGTTAAACTGGTCCGTTCTGTCCTTCAAAAACTCCGTTCCGCTGAGCTATACGCCAAATTGTCCAAATGTGAGTTTCACCAAGAAAAAATTGATTATTTGGGTTACCGCATTTCTTCTGAAGGAATTGAGATGGATCCTGCAAAGGTAAAGGCGGTGACAGAGTGGGCTCCTCCCCGAACTCGTAAACAACTCCAAAGTTTTTTGGGATTTGCAAACTTTTACCGCCAATTTATTTCGTCATTCGCTAACATTGCCTTGCCCATTACAAACCTTCTTAAAACGAAGGGTGAGGGTAAACCTCGACCAGGAACTCCCCTCAAATGGACCATGGAATGCCAAGCCGCTTTCGAAAAGCTTAAACGTTTATTTGCGGCTGAACCTGTCCTTAAACATCCCGATGTTAGCTCCCCATTTGTAGTTCAGGCGGATGCCAGTGATGTCGCTTTGGGTGCAGTCTTGTTACAACTCAACCACCGTGGCCAATTGCAACCTTGTGCCTACACCTCTCGCAAACTCTCCACAACCGAGCGCGGATGGGCCATTTGGGAAAAGGAAGCTTTTGCTGTTCGTTGGGCTCTCATGACTTGGCGTCATTTTCTTGAGGGTGCTCCCCATCCGTTTGAAGTCTGGACGGACCATAAGAATTTGGAGGCTCTCACCTCCTCTCGTAAATTGTCCCCTAGACAACTTCGCTGGGCACACTACTTCCATCGCTTCAATTTCCATCTTAAATATATTCCTGGTGGAAAGAATTTCATGGCTGATGCCCTCTCCAGACTACCACAATATGATGTTTCTAAACTTACAATTGTACAGCCCATCATGCCACTTACTTTGCCAGCTTCTCCTGTATCTACTAGAAGCCATTCCGCAGTCCAAACTACTCCACCTGCTGACCTGATTGCTCGTATTAAGGATGAACTGCTTACTGATGAATGGTATTCCGCACATTCAGGTGATTGTACTATTAGGGACGATCTTCCCTGGATTGGTTCCAAAATCTATGTCCCTAGTACTATACGACCTTTTGTATTGCAACGCGCACACGACTCACGTCTAGCAGGCCATTTCGGTTTCGTTAAAACTGTACACCTTGTTAAACGACAATTCTGGTGGCCCTCACTAAAGAAGGATGTTGAATCGTATATTGCCAGTTGCCCTGTTTGTGCGGCGTCTAAACGTGCGCCGGGAAAACCACATGGCCTTCTCCAGTCCGTGGCAACGCCAGAGGTACCTTGGAAGGAAATTTCGATGGACTTTATAGTTGACCTTCCACCCAGTCAAGGCTGTACCGTCATTTGGGTTGTTACAGATCTCTTCTCCAAGCAGGTTCATTTTGTCCCCTGTTCGAAGATTCCGTCTTCCAAATCTTTGGCTCGGTTATTCGTTAACCATATTTACCGTTTTCATGGGGTTCCCCAGCGTATCATTTCAGACAGAGGCACTCAATTTACGTCTCTCTTTTGGAAGGAATTTTTGAGGCTGATTGGCTCCGCCCAAAGCTTAAGCTCCTCCTACCATCCCCAAACGAATGGCTCTTGTGAGAGGGCCAATTCCGTTTTGGAACAATACTTGCGTTGTTTTATAAATTTTCAACAGGATGATTGGGCTGATCTCCTGGTACATGCCGAAGTGGCCTATAATAACTCTGTTCACTCCAGTACGAATATGACCCCTTTTAAAATCATCTATGGACAGGACTTTGTACCCATCCCCGAATTGCCTCATGACTCACCGACAGTTCCCTCTTTGGCCGATTGGTCCTCCAGGCTGTCTTCGGTTTGGCCAATCATACGCAAGACTTTGAACGATGCTCATCAATCACATAAATTATATGCTGACAGGAAACGGGCGGTCCCCCCGGCCTACAAAGTTGGTGATAGGGTTTATGTGTCTACAAAGCATTTGGATAGCCCGCAAAAATGCAGGAAACTGGGGCCCAAATTTGTTGGTCCATTCACCATTACAAAAATCATCAGTTCTGTATCCGTCCGTTTGGATCTCCCAAAGACCTACCGGCGCCTGTATCCGGTGTTCCATGTTCACTTATTAAAGCCTGAACGCACTTCGCATCTCCGCAAACCTTTTCCTGATGCCCCTGCGCCTACAATGGTGGACGGTCACCAGCATTATGAAGTTCGTGACATTTTAGATTCCAGAGTCCGTCGAAATAAAACTCAGTTCTTAGTCATGTGGAAAGACTTTCCCCCTTCTCACAACGAATGGGTGGATAAAGAGCATCTCAAAGCTCCTAAGCTGGTACGCCAGTTTTATGCCAAGTATCCACACAAACCTTGACCCTTTCCCTCTCTCCTATATGTTGTTTTGTCTTTTCTTGTCTGTTTTACAGGTCTAGCATCTCGTTTTCTGTGAGACGTCCGGGATTTCTCGCTGCTCTTGGAGGAGGTCCGGATGTCAGCCTTCGCTAGTTCTGCTTAGCTGCCATGGCAACGGGGAGGGTGGGGCGCTGGGATACAATTGTTCTGCTGGTGGAAGATGTTGACGGCTGGTGTTATCTCTCGGCTAACGGTCCCGCATTCCATGCTAGCGATGACCTGCCCACCTGATGGTGGAGAAGAAAGTATATTGGACAATGCTAAGGGGGGGGGGGTTAGGGATTGGGATGGGCTTAAGCTTAATACTCTATGTTCGCACCTAAACTATTCACTCTCTGCTTTACTTGGTCTGTTCACTGTCGTTACTTAGTAAAAGTAGCCTTATTCATTTCAAACAATGTTTAAGCGTGTTCTTTCTTAAGTACTCGAAGAAACAGGCCTGACAGAAGGAGATGAGTGGAAAACAGCGTTCAACTGCCCTCTAGGGAGCTTCCAATTTAAAGTGATGCCTTTCGGACTGCAGGGAGCCCCAGCAGTGTTCATGCAGTTAATAAACGAGGTGCTGCATGAGCACCTCTACAAGGGGGTCCTCGTCTACCTAGATGATATCCTTATCTACACTGAGACCATTGATGACCACGTACCCCTGGTCCGCCAAGTACTGGAAAAACGTCTGGCAGCCAACCTGTATCTCAAGCTATCAAAATGTGAATTCCACCGTGAGCAACTAGACTATCTAGGCTACCGAGTGTCAAATGAGGGAATAGAGATGGAACCAGCCAAAGTGCAAGCCGTCCTAAGCTGGCAACACCCTCCCACCCGCAGACAGCTACAAAGCTTCCTAGGGTCTGCGAACTTCTACAGAAATTCATCCCCTCCTTTGTGAAGATTGCCAAACCCTTGACAGACCTCCTGAAGACAGGGAGCCCAGGAACGAAACCTCGTCCGGGGCAATCCCTACAGTGGGACCTAACCTGCCATGAGGCGCTTGAAACACTAAAAGAAATGTTTGCAAAGGAGCCGGTACTGAAGCATCCTGACCCCAAGCAACCTTTCGTGATCCAGGCAGACGCCAGCGACGTGGCAGTGGGAGCGGTGCTACTCCAAAGAAACAACCAAGGAAACTTACAACCCTGCGCCTACACCTCCCGCAAACTCACAGACACAGAGAGACGATGGGCCATGTGGGAATAGGAGGCTTTTGCAGTGAGATGGGAACTGCTAACCTGGAGACATCTGTTGGAAGGGGGCCAGAAATCGTTCGAAGTCTGGACCGACCACAAAAATCTGGAAGCTCTCAGGACCCCACGGAAACTATCACCCAAACAAGTCCAATGGGCTCAATATTTCAACCGCTTCGACTTCGTACTAAAGCACATTCCAGGGCAGAGGAACTTTCTAGCTGATGCCCTCTCCCACATGCCCCAGTACAAATGCGAATGGGAGCAGGTGGTAGACGCCATCATTCCCTCTACCCAAATAGCTGCCCAAGCAACCAATAGACGGCAACGCCATGACCGGCAAAACCAACCCGCAAGCGACCTAACCACGAGGCTAAAAACTGAACTGCTAGTAGACCCCTGGTTCCAAAGCAACCAACACATCTTGACGAAAAGAGATGACCTTGCATGGAAGGGGACGAAACTCTACGTCCCAGAATCCCTATGTACCCTAGTTCTCCAGAGGAGTCACGATGCCAAACCGGCAGGCCACTTTGGGTTCCTAAAGACTTAGCCCAGAGGCAATTCTGGTGGCCTAGCATGAAGAAAGATGTGGATAGTTACGTGAAAAGTTGCACCATCTGCGCCACAATGAAGAGACGACTGGGAACACACACACACACACACACACACGGACTGCTGCAAACAGTAGCCGAGCCAACGAGGCCGTGGGAGGAGATTGTCATGGACTTTATAGTCGAGTTGCCAAAAAGTGGGGGAAACACAGTGATTTGGACTGTAAGAGACCTGTTCTCCGAGCAGGTACACTTCATACCCTCAGCTCACAAGCTGGCTAAACTGTTCGTGAAGCATATCTACCGACTGCATGGAGTACCTTGAAGAATCATCTCAGACAGAGGGGTCCAGTTCACAGCTAAGTTCTGGAGGGAGTTCCTGCGGTCCATTGGGTCATCTCAGGGTCTTAGTTCAGCTTTTCATCCGAGCACTAATGGGGCAGCAGAAAGACTGAACGGCATGATAGAGCAGTACCTGAGGTGCTACGTGAACTATCAGCAGTCCAATTGGGCAGACCTTTTATCCTTTGCTGAGGCCGCATACAATAATGCTGTTCACAGTAGCACAGGACTCACGCCGTTCAGTGAGCGGCATGGACTTTGTCCCAATGCCTGAGTATCCAAGGGAAAGCAACTGAAAGCAACTTGGGAAAATGTCAAGAAAACATTGGCTAAAGTGGCACAAACCTATAAGAAACAGGCAGATAAACACTGGGCTCCGCAATGGCCATTCCTGGTGGGAGAGAAGGTTTACCTCTCCAGAAAATACTTGAGATTAAAACTGCCTAGCAAGAAACTGGGCCCGAAATTTGTGGGACCATTCCCCATAGTAAAGATCATCAACCCAGTCACAGTGCAATTGAAACTGCCTCGATTGCTGGGGAAGATACACCAATCGTTTCATAGCAGCCTCTTGAAACCCGTGATCGGATCCACCCTGCGGCCGCTACCCCAGGAGCCCCCGGGCGCTATGGTCATAGGGGGGCCAAACTCATTATGAAGTTCCATGAATCCTTGATTTGAGGTGGCACAGGAGACAACTCCAATACCTAATCAAGTGGAAGGGTTACCCCTTATCAGAGGCATCGTGGGTGAAAGGTAGAAATATCCAGGCTGATCGCCTTATAGCAAATTTCCATGCAGAAAATCCAGGCAAGCCTGTGGGAGGAACGCATCCCTAAGTTATACACCTGCACTCAAATTGTTTTGTTTCCCATAGGTTGCTTTCAGGAAGTGAGGGGAGTTGGATGTCAGTTTGTAGAACATCTCCATGACTACTATCAAAGTGCCATAGAGAGGAGAATTCCATGCATACCTGTGGTCAGAATGGAATCTTAAGCTGGCCTGTGAACGTGCATGTCTAAACTACCATCTCTCATTGGCTAATGTGACTTATGACGAAGGCTGAAGGGAGGACAGTAATGCTAGCAAAGTTCAGAAGCAGATAAAGGAAGCAAAAAAGATGGCTGCAAATAAATGCCTAATGAGGAATGCCTAATGAAGCCGTTAATAAATCACTGCTTTTCGTATTATAATATCGGGTGGCTTATTATGAAGCAGGCATCGTTAGGGTACTTGACACATTGGCCTTTTTGCAATTCTGTACAACTTGGAACATTGTTTTAATTTTTGGGCTTCCTTACAATTCCACTGGTCAAGCCATCGTGGAACGTGCTAATTGGTCCTTTAAGGACTGTCTTCACAAACAAATAAACATTGGCTCTTGGGTACCCAATGTGGTGTATCCCAATTTGGTGTGGGTAACATAACAAGTTAAAAAAGTTTGTTTGCCTCCCCCTCTAGAGGGACGAGGATATGCTGTGCTTGCTTCTACTAGGCTTTTGTGGATTCTAGCACGTTGTGTTCGTCCAGCTAAGGATGTCGTGGTACCTCTTAGGACTATAATCCTAGTGTTGGGTTGGCAATATATATATAAGCCATGATTGAAATGGTATCTGTAACTTTAACTGATAGTGTGTTACTGTGATGAAAAAAGACACACAGGCTGGAAGAAGGTTACGGGGAAGGCACCCAGAACAGCTCGTGGGAGCTCCCTTTTATTGTCATCCCTGTTGTTGACAGAAGCTGATTCATTGATCAAAGTACACTTGTACTGATTGGCTAAACAAAGCTCGTGCTATGGCTATGCTATCCATGTGGACAGCTCATGTTTTTCTGCTGCAAGCGATGTGATGTGCCTACGTGCCAAATCTCATGTTTCACCCTTCTTGAGGAAGGATCATTATGTTGACTTTGCATTCCTCAGTGTGGACTTTGCATTCCTCAGCCTGGTTTGCTGAGGAATGCAAAGTCCACATTATCCCCACACAGTGTAATGTAATTGGCTGCTGCTTCCTCAACTCAGCCATAAGAGGGAGCCAGAAGCAATGTTAGACGCTAATCATTTTGAATGGAGACTCTGGATGTCGAGTTAGGCGAAGAAGTAAGGAGGATCGTGGATTGAATGACTGTAAGCCAACTGTTTGAGTTATAGACTGTATTTTGATTCAAGACTAACTATCACTGTTTGTGAAGAAGTAGCTTACTTTATTTTTTGCACCACAAGCAAAGTCTACTTGTTTTTACCATCAGTGTCTTTGACTATTAGTGTGAATATCTAGCAACATATCTCTTGCTGCAAATTCTGTTGCACAACTCTCTGTCTCCTAACGGAGATATCCTCAACAGTACCCGTCCCTGAATTCGATTCCAGAAATGGCCAAGGTGACTCTACAGACAGCGCAACGGCCAATATGATCTTGTCGGACCAGCTGTCCAGTGATGTAAAAAACCCTGACCACCAGCGCAGGCAGTGTTGCAACATCAACAAGTGGAACAAATGCCCGAGAACGTATGCGCTGCCATCTTTGCGGTTTTAACTGCCAACTCCTTAGTCATCACTTGTTTATGTTTGATTGTTAATTGCTTCCCTTTAGTGATAGCTGCTGTCATCTCACCCAAACACTCACTTGAACAGAGACTGAAGCAAAACCTATGGGTGCAGCTAGCTAATATTATACACACTGATGTCTTTTGCTTATCTGAATTGTATGACATGGAAAATTTGCTTTCTACATGCTTGATTCCTGTTTGTACCCCATCTGCACTAATTCAAAACTTCACTGGTTTGAGTAGATTGCTATTGAATTAAAACTTTAACTATAAGACTATATCTAGTTGGGGGTTGATTGCCTATGATCCGCCCCCTGATGCAATTGCTTTGTACACTCTAATAGTAGCAGTTCCTGAGAATATAACATGCACAAAAATAGTTAATTGTACATCTTCAAGTAAAAAGCCTCACTGTCTTCGTATTAGTTCACCTGCTTTAAATTGTACAGCTTTTGAGGAGATTTCCTTTCACTTTGCTTATGTTTGGCTCCTGCAAGGATGATTTTTTACATGTGGTCAAGAAACTTTTAATTACAAAGCTGCTAATATTAGTGAAGCACAATGTTGTCTTAGCCGGTTAATTCCTGTGTTGCTTTTCAAACAGCAACTTCATTCCATCCGTTCTCGACATGGAGTCACGTTAGACAGCACTTGTGACTCTGAGATAGCTTTGCTTAATAAAGTAGAATATGTAGCATTGGCTATATTTATAGTGGGTGTGCCAGGGCTGGTTGCTTGCATTTATTTTAATATTAATGCTGTTGTGTGTAATTTGGTAAAAATAATTAATGCTACTTTTTTAGCTATTTTAGTAATTAATGTGTTGTTTCAATCTTTCAGATGGTTTATGAACCATCCAGCACCAATTCAATAGTTTACACAATTTGGCCTCTGATTTGAAAATCGATACTTTAGGATCTTGGTTTGTAAAAAGTTTTATTGGTTTTAACAATTTATATTAGGAAAGGGGTAGGTAAGGTAGTTGATAATATTTGGAGCATCCACAACGGGTTTGATGACCACCTCCGAGTCTTCATACATATTCAATTAGAAAAAAATTATTAAAGGGAAGGGGTACATACATTTTAAAATCATAAATGTTCATGTTATTTTATACATTCAGTTACTTTGATATTGACATCCGTACAGGAATTACCATCATAAAGAAATATAACAAATTATTTTTGCGATCTGAGCCTCTTTGCTATAGTCTCTTCCTCCTCCCCCCCCCCCGGCAGGCGGACCCGTGGCCCCTCCCGTTCCCATCTCATCGTCATCCAGGATTGAGGAGTGTTTTAAGAATGTTATGCGCCTCTTCAACTGTTTTGATTCTAACTCTTCCTCCCTCCCAGAATACCAGCATCTCTTCAGGCATCAACCACTTGAACCACACCCCCTTTTTAAATAATTTTTTAGTTAAGAAGGAATAATTCCTTCTTATATCTCTTATTTTCTTTGGGATCTGCTTCAATATGGCCACCTCGTTTTGCTGATACATCAAAGGGCCCCCTCTTTGCGCTCTCAGTATCTCTTCTCTCGTTGACCTTATAAATTTAATATGTATCTCTCTGGGTACCTCATTTATTCTGGCAAATGCTGAATTAATTCTATAAATCAAATCAATGTCCCCCCAGATGTTCAGTAGTTCAGAGAACCAGTAAAATAAATTCCTTATCTTTCTTAATATAATCCGCTAACATAGTAGCCATGAGCTCTCTCAGATTCTCATTCGGTAATTCTGGAACATTCTGAAATCTTAAAAAGAAAGACATGCGTTCAAAATCAATTTTAGACATTTGACCAGTAATATCTGTAAGTTCTTTCTTAAAGTCTTTTATCTCTTCCTTCATCTCAACCGCCCCCCCTTCCAGCCCCACAATTTTTTGTTTATTATTTGTTATTTCTCTTTGCGCCTCCAATAATTCCAGTCTTGTGCTTAAATTGTCTTTCCGGATTTGTTGCATTTCATTCATTATCCTTTGAAACATCTCCTCTACATTTAATGGCTGAGGGCTTGGTGACTTAGGAACCTCTGCTTCTACTTCCTTCTGTAACAAAGCTGAAATCTTTGGTTGTGAGGATGGACTGGGTTTTGTAGATGCTGGAGCAGAGCTTGGTTTCCCAGATGGAGGTTTCCTCAATGCCATAATTAAAGTTTTAGGTGTTAATGTGTAGAGAATAAGAAAGGGAAGAAAAGATGGCGCTGTTGGGCGGACAGTCTGTGAAGTCCGAGACAAAAGCAGCTGGAGTTCAAATTGAGTTTACAACGTCCAGAGAGAAAAAGGAAAAAAAAAGAAAACGTTTTTCCAAACAAAGCAGAAAGTTTCACAAAAGGAGAGAACACCAAAAGACACCAGAGCAGGTCCTTTTCTTATATATTTTGAAATTAGTTTAGCTTTGTTGAAATAGAGGAATGCTTATTTTCAAAAAGAAAAAGTTCCATCCTGAGAACAAAGAGAACGCCATCTTTCCGCCTTGCCGGCAGGGTGGAAAAAACAAAAGTACAAACAGTCAATTTAAAATGTAGCAAGGCTCAGGATACATTGTTTAACAGCAAATCCCTTGGTTAACAAGAGACTTCCTTTTTCAATAAATCCGACGGAAGCCACTTTCACTCTCTCTGCAGCGCGGGACTCGTATCCAATGCCGCTTTATTTCCAGGGGGGTTGTTTCCAACTCCCCCCTATCTTCTCTTTCCATCAAATTGAATGTAAAAAAAGTCCAAATAAGGCACATACCATTATTTTTTAATCCGGAGCCTCGGCGCAGCCATACAGCCCCGGAGTTTCAGCTCTTTCTAACATCCTCCATGTTCCAGCGTCTTCAGCGAAGGGGAAGCTCCCCCCGCGAAAGTTCCCCAGCCCCTAGGGCGAAGCGGGGTCAGCCCCCCCAACTGCCATCGAGATGGGGGCCCCCACCGCAAGCCGCCCGTGCAGAGGGGGGGATTTTAAACCTCCCCCCCTGCACCCAAGGGCGCAGCTGAGGCAACACAGCGGCGGACGTGAGAATCCATGTCCGTCCGCGTCCGAAGCCGGAAACGATCTCCCATGTTTATGTTTTACATGAAGGGTTTATAGCTCTGGTTGATCTTATTTCTCTCTGTTCTCTAGCTCCTACCCCTCCTAGAGTTTCTTCTTCTTTTTTTTTTTTATATTGAAAAAGTTTTATTGGTTTTACATTTTCTATAGGATGGGGTAAGGGATACAAAGAAATTTTGAGAGCATTCACATCGAAGTCGTCGGCTCTTCCGGGACCTCAAAATACATTAATAACAATTAAAAAAAAACATTTTTCATCACACTACAAAGTGAAAGCGTGTACATATATCTAAATTCTCATTTCTATACTGTCAGTCCTTTACAAAAAATCCAAATACAAATATTATGCAAAGTTGTTCAAAAGAAAAGTCAAGGCAAAGTTATTTTTTTGATCTAAGTCTCTTGGCAATTGAATCTTCTTTTTCTCCTTCCAGGCCCCCAGTAGGCGGGGCCATGGCCCCCTCCGTCCCCCCTGGATCTTCCCCCAGGATAGAGGAATGTTTTTTAAGAAAGGCTTCCGCCTCAGCAACTGTTTTAATCCTCACTCTTCCTCCATCCCAGAACACCAGCATCCCTTCGGGTGTCACCCACTTGAACCAAATCCCATGATCAAACAATGTTTTAGACAAGAAGGAAAATTTCCTTCTTGCATCTCTAATCTTTCTAGGGATCTGCTTCAAGATAGCAACCGTTTTTTGTTGGTAGATTAATGGACTTTCTCTCTGCAGTTTCAGGATTTCCTCTCTGGTTGACCTTCTAACAAATTTCACATGTATCTCTCTAGGCACTTCATTTATCCTGGCATATGCTGAGTTAATTCTATAGGCTAGGTCAATGTCCCCCCTGATCTCATCCTTAGGTTTTTGTAAATAGTCTGCTAAAATCGTGCTCATAAGATCAGGGAGGCATTCACCAGATTCCTCAAGAACATTCTGAAATCTCAAAAAATATGTCATTCTTTCCATATCAATCCTAGACACATGCCCATTTGTTTCCTCAACCTCTTTAGTAACATTTTTAATCTCTCCCTTAACCCCCGCCAACCCCCCTTCCAGTTCTTCATTCTTCTGTGTATTTTCCAGCACTTGCTTCCGTGTGTCCAATAACTCCTTCTTGAAATTTATGTTTTCTGCCCTCTGGGCCTGAATTTCTTGTACCAAAGTTTGTATAACAGTTTCAAGAGAAGCCATCCTTTGTTCTAAACTTGTCAGTGCTGTTTCTTGAGCCATGATTAGCTGTTAAAGTCAGTGCCACTAAAATGGCGTTTTCAGGGTGGGGTTGATGAGGCTGACCGGGAGCCAAAAGTTCTGATCAAGGTTGTAATGTTGTAAAATTCAGGAACCAAGAGAGAAACAATTTTCCAACTCAATAGGTGTGATAGCGAAGGTACTCCAGAAAAGAAATCACAAATCCAAAAGAAAAAAAATTCTTCATTAAAAGCCAGAGATAGTCCAGATTGCAAAGAGACGCTGAAAATTTTCCATAAACAAAATAGTCAATCAGGAACAAAGAGAGGCCATTTTCCACCGCCTAGCTCAGAGCCCGCAGGAGAAAGTAGTGAGAGAAATTGTGTCAGCCAGACCTAGAAACATTGTTGCAAGCAAGCCGCAATCCACTTTCCCTTAACGCAAACAGTCAGGATTAAAAATTTCCGCTCCTCGCCGCGAGGAACCATTTCCAAGTGCCGCTTAAGTCCGAGGGTTTTTTTTAAAAAACAAACACCCCCCTCCCAGTCCTTTCAGCCCGGCTGACAGTAAGAAAAACAAGTTCTTGAACACTCACTCTCCCCTTGCAGCTGAAGCCTCGGAAAGCCTTCCGACATCGACGTTTAGCCCTCTACATGGATGTGAATGGCGCCGTCTTCCTTAGGCGAAGGGAGAACCCCCCGCAGCATGTTCTCCTTCACCTAAGCCGCGACAAAAGGGTCGCTTCCCCCACCGCCGTGAGGGGGGGCGTCCCTGTCAAGCCGGCCCTACGGGAGACCCCCAAACAAGGGGCGTCTCGCCCCCGTGGGGGGGCAGAAAAAGAAACAAAACGGCGAGCGAGCGCTAGGCTCGCCCGTCGCCGCTGGAGCCGGAACCGGAAGTCGAGTTTCTTCTTCTATAACCATTCCACCTACCACGCCCTCTAACGTCTCCATCTCAATCACAGATGCATTTAACAGTGGTGATAGTAAATCTTCTTTGTCAGTCTTCTCCGCTGCCCCTTTGAAGTGGTCTTTATAAAAAGCTTCTGCTTTTTCCAAAGTGTCAATTCTGTATCTCTGTCTTTCCCAAGAGAATATTAAACCTTCCGGTATCAACCATCTATACTGGACACCTTTCCTAATCAGAATTGTAGTCAAGAATTGGTATCTTCTTCTCTCTCACCCTTCTCGGAATTTGTTTTAAAACCATAATTTCCTTTCCTCTGTATTCAAGTTTTCTCTCTCTTATTTTCTGCAGTATTTGAAATCTCAGTATTTTTTTTGTAAATCTTAAATGTACTTCTCTTGGGAGTGCATTTCTAGTCACATATCTTGTGTTTACTCGAAAAGCCTCATCTATACTATCTCTCACCTGGTCTTGGGGCATCTCCAAAGTCTCAGCCAGAATTTCAGGTATTATTAGAAGCATATTCTCTCCTTTTTCTTCTATTATGTTTTGAAATCTTAGAAAATATTCAGCTCGATCCATCTCCCATCCTACTGTTCCAGTGTTTTCTCTTTCCATGTCAGTCAGTCTAGTATTGAAGTCTTCATCTTTCTTTTCTCTTTCTTCAAATCTCTCCTTCATCTGACACATAGATTCCTCCTATTTCATTATGGATTGCTCCTGCTTCGTCAGCCACTGCTGCATCATTTCCATTTTTCCTTCTGTTAGGGCCGTTTTATTTTCTATGTTCTCTATTTTTTGTTCTATGTTCTCTATTTTTTGTTCCATCGTCTTCATCTTTTTTTCCATGTCTTCGGATCTCTTTACCTGTGTATCTAATTTTCCTTCCATGCTTTCCCTCCCCATCCATAATTCTGGCAAGACTGTCTCAAGTGTTGTACCTTTCTCCTTTTCTTGTTTTTCTTGATGAAGCATTGCCTGTATTGTCTTTTGGCCTCCTGCTGGTGAGGATGTTAAGGTTGTTGTTGCCAAGCCTGCATTTTGATTCTTTTATTAACCCCTTTTACGGTGCCTTGTCTAACAAAATGAAAAAGACTGAGATGTAGGAATATAGAGGAAAAGTTACGTAAAGACATGCGTAGCAAACTGCCATGATCTCAGTGACTGATTACCTCAACTGTTTATGAGAACTAGGCAGTACCAAGAACTGTTGAGTTATGTGAGATTCTACCCTGGCTGGGATGGTCTTAGAGATTGACAAGGAGAATAAGCCAATAAGATGCTGTTACTACCTATGCTCTTGCTTTGCTTGTTAAAACTGTATAAAAGCCAAATAAACTCTGCATAAGGCAGACAGACATTTTGGACACCACCTGCTGTGATGGATTTCTGACACCTACATCTACCCACTTGGAACTGTAGGAAATAAGAAAATTCAAAAATAAAATAGTATGTAGGTATATAGGTTAGAAATGCATATAAACCAAGCAGGAAATATAGAGAATATAGAAGTAAAATGGAACAGGATACAAGACAGATTAAGGTATTGGAGAACCAATTTTTACTTACAAAAGATAAAAAATGCTTGGAGGAATTGAATTCACTAAAAACTAAATTGATAGAAGAAGATATAGAATTGGTTAAAAAAATATAAGATATTTAAATAGGGATTTCTTTGAATTTAGTAATAAAAACTCTAGGTTATTAGCAAGGATGGCGAAAAATAAAAGTGAAAAGAGAGAAATTGGCTCTCTGATAGATGAAAAAGGTACAAGATGTTATAAGAGACTGGAGAAATGTGAAGTAGTTAGGAAGTTTTTTCAAAAATTATATTCAAAGAAATCAATTGATTTGGAAAAATTGAAAAATCATCTTGAAAAATATGCTGTGAAAATAGATCAAACATATAAGGACTTGATGGAAGGATATATTACACATGATGAGATTAACGAAATAATACAAGAGATAAAATTAGGGAAGACTCCAGGTGAAGATGGATTACCTGCTGAATTTTATAAAGACTTTAAAGAAATAATAATACCAAAATTGCAAAAATTATTTAATGGAATTTTACATGGTGGAGAAGTCCCGATGTCATGGAACAGAACGGTAATAACTATAATTCCTAAACCTGATAAAGATTTGGAGAGGATCGAGTCCTATCGACCCATTTCTTTAATTAACCAAGATGCAAAAATATTTACTGCCATTATAAGTAATAGGTTAAATAGATTTATAGACAAGTATATAAGCTATAATCAAGTAGGTTTTGTTAAAGGCAGATATATGAGTGATATAATTAGAAGAGTATTAAATATTATAGATGTAGCTGAGAGTAATGGTGATAAAATAGGCATAGTATCACTAGACATTTTTAAAGCCTTTGATTCTGTACAATGGGAAACTATTAAAGTAATTATTGAGGCATTAGGCTTCGGTAATAGGTTTATACATGTTATTTCAAAATTGTATCAAAAAAGTAGTGCAAAAGTGAAGGTGAATGGAATAATGACGGGAGAGATTAAATTGGAAGCAGGTACGAGACAGGGATGTCCCTTGTCCCCAACATTATTTTTATTAATTATGGAAGTTTTGACTAAATTGATAGAAAAAGATGAAGAATTGGAAGGGTACAAGGGATATAAGATAAATCTGTACGCGGATGATACCTTGATTATTTTGAAAGATATAGAGAAAGATTTGAAGAGGATAAATAAACATTTGAAAGAATTTGAAGAAATGACAGGTTTAAAGGTAAATTGGTCAAAATCTGAATTATTAATGAACAAAAATGATAAGGAGTGGGAGAGTATACAAGAACAATTTGGGATAAGAATTAAAAATACATTGAAATATTTGGGAATAACACTTTCACTTAAAGTTAGAGAATTGAAAAAAATTAATTATGATGTGATGTTGGATGAAGTAGAGAAGAAGATAGATAAATATAAAGAGATAAAGTTGTCTTGGTTTGGCAGAATTGCAATGTGTAAGATGATGCTGTTACCAAAGTTTAATTTTTTATTTGAGATGCTACCATTAAATTTGACAGAGAAGGATATGGAAGGATATCAGAAGAAATTAGATAAATTTTGCAATGGTGGGAAAAGACCTAGATTAATGAAGAAAATGTGGTATCAAAATCAAAAGGAAGGTGGATTGGGAATTCCCAATCTACTTAATTATTATTGGGCCTATAATATTCGAACTGTAATAAAAATACTTAAAGGAGGAGACGGTCATTGGGGAGATCTAGAGTTAAAGGATATTAAGAGATTTGGCCCTACATGGTTTTTAGATAAAATAAAAACAAAAAAGGTAATTAATAGTTATTGGTTAAAGGGATTGAGCAAAATTTGGAATAAATTTGTTAAAATATTGATTCCGGATATATCCTTCTTGGGGAAGACACTTGGAAGTTGGCCGATTAAAACCAATATAAGTCGAGAGAAAGTAATTGAAGAGGACAATATAGGAAGTATAGTAAATTGGTTAAGAGCATTAGAAATTGAGAGCAGAAAAAAAGAAATAATTGAAAAATTGGAGCTGAATTGGTTTGAGAAAATACAGGTAGAAAAATGGTCTACGGAAGTAAGGGGAACATGTAAAATAGGCAGAAGTAAAACTGAATTTGAAAGTTTAGTATCTCAAATTATTAAGGATGAAATTGGGTTAAAGGGACTCGTTAGTAAGATATATAAGATTATAAACTTTGATGGAAATCCACAAATGGTAATGAAGACGAATTGGGAGGAAGAACTTAAGATTAAAATATTAGACTTGGATTGGAATGTGAATTGGAAAAGTCGAATTATGAGGATTATGTCTATAAGTATTAAAGAGCACAACTTTAAGGTTGTTTGGAAATGGTATTGGACTCCATTAAGGTTATCATTGATGGATAAAAAAATCAGTAATAAATGTTGGAGATGTAATATGGAAGTGGGAACTTATGAACACATGTGGTATAAATGTGGAAAAATTAAAAAGTTTTGGCAACAATTGGAGGAAATGATGTTTGAAATGATGAAGAAAAGAATAACTCTGAGATCAGAATCTATATTATTACTGATAATTAAGGAATTAGAATTAACAAAATATGAGAAAGAACTGATTAGAATTATGATTATAATGGGTAGAATTATAATAGCAAGATACTGGAAAATAGAGGTAAATATTAAAATAGAAGAGTGGTATTGTGAAATGTGGAAATTAGCTTTAAATGATAAAATGACATGTGATATTAAATTTAGAGAGGGGGTCTATAAAAAAGACATTTTCTGGAAGATTTGGAACCCATTTGTGGACTATGCACTTGGAACTTTGGATGCCTCGACACCTGTACCCAGAGAACGCGGATTTTGGAGATCTTAAAGACAATTGAAGATATCCGAAGAACCAACTCTTCCTTTCGTTTTGTATAGCACTGGGTGGACTATTGTAAAAAAAAAAAAAAAAAAGTAAATTTCTATGTTCATATGTATAACTTGTGGAAAATTATAATAAAAAAATTAAAATTAAAAAAAAATAATAAAAAAAATAAAAAAATAAAGAAATGCATATAAACATTATTCTGCTTTAAGAAACTTATCATTATATAAACATTTGTAGAAATATGCTGTTATAAAAGTACTTTCCTTTTAAGCATTTAATTGTTAAGCATTTGCAAAATATATACCTTTGTAAAAACATATGCATGAAATCAGTTGTAACCTTTTTACATTATAAATCCTTTTATATAATCCTTTTATAAGAAAGGACACATTCTCTCATGTAGAAACTTTTACTCCCATTTTTTTGTGTACATTCTTCAATGCTAGAAAGCTTGGAGACAGGTACAGATAGATACGTCTTGAGTGGAAAATAATTTGAGCAAAGGAATAATTATTTAAAACTCCAGAGGCTATAACCAATAGACCCAAAGGAGGAGGGAAATAGGGTGTTGGAATGAAACTAGGGGTGGGTTCCTGCCAGTTGTAGCCTCTTCTATAGAAGAGGTTCCACAAATCTACAGTGCCGTTTAGAACTGGTTCCAGCTCCCTCCCCCCACCCGTCCACACATCATCAAGATGAAGAGGGAGAGGAGGAATTCGTCCCCCCCGTGATTCCATAGGAATCTAAGCCGCCCTGAAGGGGCGGTGAATAGGAGATAAGCCTTCGCTGGGTGCAGGGATCCCGCAAGATCCCTGCCCGATACGAAGCAAAATCTCTGAAGGGAGACGAATCGCATCCCCCCCCTTTCTGGAGGGCGGACCAAGGCAAAGGGAGAATCTCCGGAAACGAAAGGAATTGCTTGAAAGAGAGGATAACATCGGGAAGGTATTTTGTTTTGCATTTGAAACACTTGCTAAGAAACCTTTGTTTCACTAAAACTTTGAATCTAAAGATAAGCGGTGAATTTTAATTGAATTGTGAGATTTCTCCGGTCTACAGAATGCTTTGAAATGGCGGATTGAACCGTAACGAAAGAAATAGCCATTTCCGTTCGCGCTGAAAGGGATCGGATTATGACTGATTTTTCTAATTTTTTTGCCTTTTTAATCCACTTCACTCAAAACTTTGAAATTTGGAGCACTTTTATAATCTTACAATTATTTGGATACTGTAGAATGTAGAATTGAGGGTGGGGGTGAAGGTCTGTCCAAAAGAGGGCCACTCCATCTGCACTGTGAGTGGGAGGGGCAGGTATGGCGGGAGCCGAGGGGAGGGTGTACCCGCTGTCTTCAAGTGGTGGCGCCCTCCGGCCTTCATGGCTCCCCTTGCGGCCCAGGGGGCTTAGGATCTCAGGGCCTGGGTCTCTGGCTGCTGTTGTGTAATGCCAGGTCTGTGGTCAATAAAGCTCCCCTCATCCACGATCTAGTTTTTTTTTCTTTATATATATATATATATATATATATATATATATATATATATATATATATATATATATATATATATATATATATATATATATATATATTATTTTCCATTTTCAAAACATATAACCACATGTATACTGTTACATAGCCAACATTATATTATATTATTAAATGTTTACATCATTTCATTTTACCATCAACTCCCAAAAGACAATTATTGGCTCTTCTGCTCTCCATACACCATATTTGTGCCTTATCCATCATTTTCTTCCCCCTCTCACCTCCTCCTCCCTACCTCCTTTCTTCCCTCTGTCGCCCTTCCCTTCTCTACTTCCCCTTCCTGTCTCCTTCTCCTCTCTCCCCTTTCAACTCCTCCTTTCTCGCCTCCTCTTCCCCCTCCTTGCCCTCTCTCCTTTCCCTCTCTTCTTCCCTTACCTCTCTCCTCTACTCCACACTCTTCATCTCATTTACTTGGTGTATTTCAGCCTCTGAGCCAGTTCTATTTTATGTTGATGATATTTATAATTTCAGATTCAAAGTTTATCACTTATTTTTCATATCCATTATTACAATTCTTATATCTCAACCTCAAATCTTGCTAGTTGTTTTAATACCCTTTTAAGTAAAGCCTAATTGTATAATGACATTCTATTTATCAAACCAAACAAAAAAGAACCAGAAACAATATAGATAAATTTAAATAAATTTAAATATAAGAAGACCTAATTGGGTATCCATAAACTCTGTGCCCTTCAGAAATAGTTATTATTCATGAGTAGTCTCATTTTATTAATTTTAAATCTAACAATTTATCCTGTGATTCAATATCAATATCCACATGTCTTTTCAAGTATTCTAGCCTCAATCTATTTTTTCTTTAATAATATCTTTAAATCCTATTTAACTATTAATATCCCTTATTTAATCCCATCATATCTCTATAGATTTCATATAATTATCTAAAATTTTATGTAACTGTTAATTGATTGATCATTTACCAAGAGTATTCTATAACCATCTTAATAGCATAATTCCCCATCAATAGATAAGCAAATATATATCATTCACTAACACATAATCTTTCTATAACCATCAAAATAACATAATTCCCCATCTTATAGATAAGCAAATATATATCATTAACAAAGACATTTACCAAGAGTATTCTATAACCATCTTAGTAGCATAATTCCCCATCTATAGATAAGCAAATATATATCATTCACTAACACATCTTTCTATAACCATCTGAATAGCATAATTCCCCATCTATAGATAAACTAATATATATCATTATCAAAAACATAATCTTATAAGCATCTATAGTTATTATTAACAATCAATTAATTAATAATCCTTGATAGTAATTTAAACCCAGCCTAATTATTACTCATCAAGGGATAAAAGTTCCTCTTTTCAGCCGTTATCTCTCCAAGGGTGAATTAAATTTGCCTCTTTTAAAGTCCACATTCTCCATCTCCTTTTTTTCCTCTTCCCAAGTTTTTTATAAACTTCCATTGGCACATTGTGATCCAATATAGCTGTACAATCATAGCGCTGATCAATTCCATTCCTCATATTTGATTTATTTTCAAATATCAAGTCCATCTCTGATGTGATTCTCTCTTTCTTTTCTTCTCTTTTTCCTTCCTTTTGCCAGCCAGGTTGAAATCCAACTTTCTGATAGGATCTTGATATTATCCCCTTTCCTGGATTTTCCCCTTCCTCCTCAGTTAAATCCAGTCCACAAACAGCATCGTTTCCCTTTTCTTCTTTAATTTCTCTAATCTGTTTAACTTCTTCACTTGGTGTAGTGTCAAATATTACATGAAATTTTTTCAATTCCCTCAAGATTTCAGCCAGAAGCTCCTGATTCTCTACAGTATATATGTCTATGTGCGTAGACATTTTGGCGAATCCACAAAATAGGAAAAAGTAACTCCAATTACCTTGTTAACTGTTAGCTTATCTCTATTAGTTTGTTTCTACACAATGTTTCCAATAAATCTGTTCATACATGTCCGCCCACTGTTTTTCCAAGAGCGGCACGATGTAACAAATAGTTTAAATAGTTTGAAAGTGTTTCAGTCCTTTTTGTTGGAAGGAGAACAGAAACAAAAAGAGATAAAGATATGGTCCTTATTTAAGTTTAAAAATGCGCAATAGAGTGTCCAAATAATTATAGGATTGTAGAAGTGCTCCAAGTTTCAAAGTTTTGAGTGAAATGAATTAAAAAGACAGAAAAAAAAGAATTAGAAAAGTCAGTCATAATCCGATCCCTTTCGGCGCAAACGGAAGTGGCTATTTCTTTGTTACAGTTCAATCGGCCATTTCAAAACATTCTGTGAACTAGAGAAATCTCACAATTCAATTAAAATTCGCAGCTTATCTTTGAATTCAAAGTTTTGGTAAAAAAAAAAGGTTTCTTAGCAAAGTGTTTCAGAAACAAAAACAAAATACCTTCCTGATGTTTTCCAGCAAATCCTTTCTTTTCCAGAGATTCTCCTTTGCCTTTGGTCTGCCCTCAAGAAAAGGGGGGGGATGCGATTCATCTCCCTTCAGAGATTTTGTTTCGTGTCGGGCAGGGATCTTGCGTGATCCCTGCCCCCTCGAAGATTTATCTCCTAATCACCACCTCTCCAGGGCAGCTTAGATTCCCTATGGAATCACGGGGGAGGCGAATTCCAGCCGGGTCCCTGCAGCTTAGGGAGCCCAGTTGTGTCGGCGCGGGAGGCTCCACCTTCTTCACGATCTAGTTTTGGAGGGGGGTGCGGACCTGGTGGGTATTACGGAGACTTGGTTGGGCCAAGAGGGGGGGGGTGCCCCTCGTTGAAATGTGCCCACTGGGTTATCGTGCATTCCACCAGCCAAGAGCCCAGGGTCGGGGTGGGGGGGTGGCCCGCGTTTTAAAGGAGAGTCTGGATCCGAGGGAGACCATTGTGCCTCAGATAGCCGGATGTGAGTCTCTCTGTGTGAAATGGGGTCATAGGAGCCAGTTGGGCCTGCTGATTGTGTACCTGGCTCCCCGCTACGCATTAGCAGCCCTACCTGAGCTTCTCAATGTGATAGCCGAGGTGGCGGTTGGTACCCCCAGGCTGTTAGTCATGGGGAATTTCAACCTGCCATCGGTAGGCGAATCATCTGAGATAGCACGGGAGTTCAAGGCCTCCATGACGGTCATGGACCTGACTCAGTTAATTCATGACCCCACTCACACTGGAGGGCACACACTGCATCTTGCTTTTGTCTCTGGACAGTGGTTGAGTGATCTTGGTGTAGGGGAAATAGTCATTGAACCCCTGTCATGGTCAGATCACTCTCTCCTTCGGCTTGACTTTCCAATCACTGCACCCCACTGCGGGGAGGCGGAACCGAAACCGGTGAGATGGTTCCGCCCCAGGCGCCTGATGGACCCTGAGAGGTTCCAGATGGAGCTTGGGCCAATACCTGAGACCCTGACCCACGACTCGACTGAGGACCTGGTGGCCGCCTGGAATACTGCGGCCATGAGGGCCCTGGACCGAGTCGTGCCCTTGCAGCCTCTCACCCGGCACCGAACCACCTTAGCTCCTTGGTTCTCCGAGGAGCTGAGGGTGATGAAGCATTGGAAGAGATGCCTAGAGAGCGGTTGGAGGGCCACCCGCTCCGAGTCTGACTGGACACTGGTAAGGTACTATTTAAGGACCTACCTAGTGGCAATAAGAGCGGCGAAACGCAATTATTTCTCCACTCTTGTCGCGTCTGCAGATAACCGACCAGCCGCCCTGTTTAGGGTGACCCGCTCCCTTCTCCATCTGAGGGTGCGGGATACTCCATTACAGGGTCGAGCAGAGGATTTTGGGTGTTATCTGCACTATAAAATCGATCAGTTTTGGGACGGGTTAGCCTCCAACTGGACTGGTTCAGACGAGCTGACGGAGGCAGGTCTTGAGAATGTCATCTGGGAGGAGTTCGATCCTGTGACTCCTGAGGACATGGACAGGATGCTGGGGTGGCTGAACACCACCACATGTTTATTGGACCCGTGTCCCTCCTCGTTGGTACTGGCCTCCCAGGAGGTTACATGAGGGAATTACTAACGCTTCTTTGAGTGAGGGGTTCCTGCTGGCTGCCTTGAAAGAGGCAGTGGTGAGGCATGCAGTTTAACAAGACATGCAAGGACCTCCTCCCTGGTTATTTCTATCTGGGTTAATTCCTCAGTTTCCCTCCCTACGAAGATAGGCTCTGTTTTGGGCATGTGATCTCTGTCTTCTTCAGTGAATACTGAAGCAAAGAATTCATTGAGTCTTTCTGCAATCTCTGTTTCCTCCTTAATAATCCCTTGCCTTCCATTGTCATCTAATGGTCCAATGGCCTTCCCAGTTGGGTTCTTACTTCTAATGTACTTAAAGAAGTCCTTGTTATTTCCTTGAGTGTTTTTAGCTAAACGCTCCTCAAAGTCTTGCTTTGCTTTCCTGATTGTTGCCTTGCATTTGTTCTGCCAGAATTTATGTTTCTGCCTATTGTCCTCGTTTGGAGAAGCCTTCCATCTTTTAAATGAGCTTTTCTTGCTTTTGATCACTTCCCGAACAGCTCCTGTAAGCCACATCGGAGTCCTCTTGAACCTGGTGGTGCCCTTTTTCCTTATAGGTATACATTCCAATTGGGCCTCTGTTATTGTTTTTGTGAGCAGCCTCCATGCCTCATGGAGTGTTTGGACTTTCTCAATTCTCCCTTTCAGCTTCTTTTTTACTAGTTTCCTCATCTTCTGGAAATTTCCTTTATGAAAATTTAAGGTCTCTGTGTTAGATTTTATCGGTGATTTGCAGTCTATGATTAAGTTAAAAATAATTGTGTTGTGGTCACTGTTCCCTATTGGATCAGTCACATTAACATTTTGCACCAGATCCTGTATATTGCTCAGAACCAAGTCAAGGATTCTTGTACCTCTAGTTGGGTCTTCAACCATCTGTTCCAGGGAACAATCATTTAGCATATCTAGGAACTTTATCTCTTTGTCATGTGCTGAACAACAGTTCGCCCAGTCTATGTGAGGGTAATTGAAATCCCCCATTATAACCAGGCTTCCCTTTTTTGATGCCTCCTTTACAATATTCTCCAACTGCCAGTCTCTCTCAGGGGCTTGGCTCATCCACGCATTGAGGCTTCTGAGCTCTGCCTGCCTGGTATTGGCTGTTGTCAGACTCCCATGGTGCCATGTAGAGGTTATGTAGGAGTCATAGCTGGTGCTGTAGGTTGTCTGAGCTCCCAGGTTTGGTTGAAGTTTGGACTGCTGATGCAATGAAGGGGTGTTGGGCAATTCTTATTGTAGCTGAGGACTTTGTCCTGGTTTGGATCTTGAGCGAGAGCTAATCCTACCATTCTACCTAATTCTGCCTTTCTTCAAAATATTCTGTCTTGAATGGATTACTAAATCTGCATTTCTAAAAGCTGGCCTAACTCAGTATCTGCTTGAGGGCAGTGAGCTGGAGTTCTGAGTTGCTGTCTCCCTTAAGAGTCTTTCTCTTTAACAGGAAATATCTTATCCTGCCTTTTTTAAATATTCCTCAAAATGTTTCATTCTTCTAGGAAGGAGGGTGGGGGTGGCTTCCCACAAAAGAAAAACAAAAGTTCTGTTGCCTTTTGAAAAAGCACCTTTGGGACAACCAAACAGACAAGAATAGCCTACATTGCCTTACCCTGATTAGTTACTGAATGCCTCTGTACACAAAATCCAGAATTAAATGAATCTTCATAGCTCTTCATAAAACCATTTAATTCCCTTTGGGAAATGCTTCCTTGAGTCAACCTTGGCAATTTGGTAAAACGTTTTTTTGTTGTTGCAACAATAAGGAAATTATTTGTTAATTCCCTCTCTCTTTTTTTTCCTTTCCAATATATCTATTGCTTTCAGGTTTCCTGATTGGTTCCAGTCAAATATTAACCATTTCTGTTCATACATAACTTTTTTGAGATCAGCCAAGGCAGCCAAGAAATTAAAAGATGCTTGCTCCTGGGGAGAAAAGCTATGGCAAATCTAGACAGCATACAAAAAAGCAGAGACATCACCCTGCCAACAAAAGTGTGTATAGTCAAGGCTATGGTTTGCCCAGTTGTAATGTATGGCTGTGAAAGTTGGACCATATGAAAGGCTGAGCACCAAAGAATTGATGCCTTTGAACTATGGTGCTGGAGAAGACTCCTGTGAGTCCCTTGGACTGCAAGGCGATCAAACCGGTCAGTCGTAGAGGAGGTCAACCCTGACTGCTCTTTAGAAGGCCAGATCCTGAAGATGAAACTGAAATACTTTGGCCACCAAATGAGAAGGAAGGACTCACTGGAGAAGAGCCTAATGCTGGGAAAGATTGATGGCAAAAGAAGAAGGGGATGACAGAGAATGAGGTGGCTGGATGGAGTTACCGAAGCAGTCAATGTGAGCTTAAATGGACTCCAGAGGATGGTAGAGGACAGGAAGGCCTGGAGGAACGTTGTCCATGGGGTTGCAATGGGTTGGACACGACTTCAAAACTAACAACAAGTCAGGTAATGAGGATTTAATAGCTGCCAGCTGATGTAAGGTTGTAAACTGTAATTTGTAAGCTGATGCAAGGAGGAGGATGCAAGGAGGTGTCTATATATATAGGTGGCCATTAGAGGGCATTTTCTCTCATCATGTACAGGTGAAACTCAAAAAAATTAGAATATGTGCAAAAGTTCATTTATTTCAGTAATGCAACTTAAAAGGTGAAACTAATATATGACAATCTCCTGACAATCCTCTCCAGGCTGCGGTCATCCCTGCTGTTTGTGCACCTTTTTCTTCCACACTTTTCCCTTCCACATAACTTTCTATTCATGTGCTTTGATACAGCACTTTGGGAACATCCAACTTCTTTTGCAATTACCTTTTGAGGCTTTCCCTCCTTATGGTGTCAATGATGGTTTTCTGCACAACTGTCAGGTCAGCAGTCTTTCCCATGATTGTGATTCCTACTGAACCAGACTGAGAGACCATTTAAAGGCTCAGGTACCCTTTCCAGGGGTTATGGCTTAATGAGCTGATTAGAGTGGGACACTTTGAGCCTAGAATATTGCACCTTTTCACAATATTCTAATTTTCTGAGATTGTGGATTTGGGGTTTTTATGAGCTGTAAGCCATAATCATCACAATTATGACAAATCACGGCTTGAACTATCTTGCTTTGCATGTAATGAGTCTATCTCATATATTAGTTTCACCTTTTAAGTTGCATTACTGAAATAAATGAACTTTTGCACGATATTCTATTTTTTTGAGTTTCACCTGTACCTCCTGAGCGGTTCACTGCAAGTAGGGTTAAAGTAGGTGGTATTCATAATGAACCCGGCAATCATCAAGCGATATGGTCATTGCCCAAGGAACAACGAGATAAATGGAGGAAGCTGAAGTTAAAGAGAAAGACAGGCAGGCAGATAAACTAAACCGAGAAAAATGAGCTAGTGAAAAGAGAAAGTAAAGGTATTCAGCCAAGAGATGGTAAACAGGATGTAATGGAGATTAATGAGACAGAGTGTACAGAAGTAGTAATGAACGGAGTAATGCCTGCAGCAATAGTAGTAATGGTACTAGTAGTGTTTGTAGCAGGGAGAGTAGTAACTGAAGTAGGAGGTGAGGACATAATGAACGCTTTACTGCGAGTGAGGCCAGAGCATACAGTGTTAGTAATGAACCTCAACAGGAAATTTTGGTAATACACAATGTATGCACCATTACTGAAAAGTGTAAATGTTAATGTAATATAATGTAAACATGTAGACATGTATTGTAACGTAAGAGAAGCTGTAAAGGAGAAATCAATCAGATTACAGCATTGTTCTAGTGATTGTAATATCGCTGATATGTTAACAAAACCTCTATCTGTAGAAATGTATAAAGACTATGTAAAAGCGTTTGGATTATCAGCTGTACACCTTTAAATGGGAGGAGTATCAGGTAATGAGGATTTAATAGCTGCCAGCTGATGTAAGGTTGTAAACTAATTTGTAAGATGATGCAATGAGGATGATGCAAGGTGTCTATATACTATATATATAGGTGTCTATATACTATATATATAGGTGGCCATTAGAGGGCGTTTTCTCTCGTCATGTATCTCATTTTCTCTCTTTGTGTCCATAGCTGAGTGGTAAGGGAATTATCTCCATGTGTATGTCTGTATATATTTGCATATAAACCACTATTAATTGTCTAAAGGCTCTGTGTGCTGTGTGCTCTGTTTTGCTCCTGGGTATATATCATAATAATAGTCATGCTGCCAAAACTCTGACAAAACAATAAAGGTAGTTTATCTTCCAGTGTTCCATTAGTTCCACCAGATGCAGAGATCCTTATAGAAGTCACGTTCCATAGTTCAGCATCAAGGAACCTCAGACAACACAGTTCAGTTTGAAGCGTTTATCCTTGAAAGTGTGAAACATGGCACAAAGTGACTGTTGTGGCCCGCCAGCAGTCAGTGGAGGTGGCAGCAGAGTCAGACAGTGAGGTTGGGGAGGAACATGGGCCAGTCCTGAGGGCTGAGGAAAGTTCAGAGGAAGTTAAAAAGCAGCGCGGCAGAGGAACAGTTGGAGCCTTTTCCCAGTGTATGCATGTGTAGAGCTGCCAGAAGAAAAGAACTAAGAAAGCAGGGTTGATTTAAGAGTAAAGCCACACCTTGGAGGTGATTTGCCCCTCCCATAGGAAACAAAAGAGGAGCAAATGGGGAGGGGGCTTTTGAAGGAAATAATAAGTTCATTTGGTCTTGTCAAGAGAGAAAAGTTCTGTTTGTAACTATAGGAGACTCTGTGCCACGTTTTGTCTTAACCTGGTATTTGGAACTAGCTATTTGGCAGCTCACCAAATGAGATAAGGTTCTTATTTGATAAACAACCCTCTGAAAGACTGATAAGCCTTGTGGACTGTGAATGAAAGGAATTCACAGTCGTGTAAATAAAAGGGGTTTTGCCGGGACCAAGTCTCTGTTTCTTGTTTGTTAAGGAAGCCTGGGTCAGAACAGTGACCAACAAGCAAAGAAGCAAAACAAAGTCAGTGCTAACTGCAGATTATCCCTCCCCCACCTTAAGTATGTGCATTTATCCCACCCCCTGGTGTCCGCCCACATTTAGCCCAGCATAAGATTTGTATGCGCGCCTGCCCCACCCTCCCAGCTTCCGGTTGCTGATGCTCAGCTGTTTTGGCTGGTCTCTGCTTCCCAGCTGATTGCAGGCGATCCGCTTCCCAGCTGACTGCAGGTCTGGAAGCAATCCCGGCAGCACATAGCCCAATGGAGCAGTGGCCCGGTGCCCAGCCGTTTTGCAACTCAGCTGGGTGTTCACCCGGTTCTGGTGGATCCTCCCCTCCCTGAATGGCAGCCCCAGGACAGCTCGCTCGTGGCTGGCCATTTCAGGGCTGACATGTGGCCCCCTCCTACCATGGAGATGACATCTGGAAGGCAAAAGACACTGTTAGTTGGTTATTGGGCTCATGGTACTCTCTCCACCCTGTTTGCATGGATCCTTATGGTGGAACCTTTTCACTAGTCGAGGAGCTCTTACATCCCTGCTTACCCATGAGGCCTCTGACAGAGGATACTCTTTCCATAATACCAGATACTGTAGTGTGTGCCGTTGTGTCATCCCCCCCCCCCCGTGTATATGGGAGTCTAGGATTTATTCGACTTTGTAGTGAAGCTCCCCACCTACCTGAATGGGGTGAGGCACCTGCCCCCGGGGGGTGGGGGCTGTATACTGGAGGTCTTCACAGGCCCTAGCAAGCTACTATGGAACACTGGGTGTATCTTACCCAACAGCCGAAGGAGCTTCAGCTCCACTGTGACTGGGTTGATGATATGCACAATGGGGAATGGGCCCAGGAATTTTGGGGGTAACTTACGGCAGGGTACCCTGAGCTGTAAGTATTTGGTGGAGGGGTACACCGGTTAGCCAACTCGGAATGGGGCTTGGGGACTGCGCTTCTTGTTGGCTTGAGCCTTATGGGCCTCTGCCGCTTCACCTCTCACGTTTCCCCACACCCATTGCATGACATTCAGCCACTCAACCAGGCTAACGGTCACAGAGGTTTCCTGAGTGCATTCCAGTATGGATACAAAGTTAACTACCCTAAAGGGGGTAAACCCTGTGCTACTATGCACCACGTTATTATAGGCCACCTCTGCAAATGGTAAGTGACTAGCCCAGTCAGTCTGTTGGTAACTGACATAGCAGCGGATGTATTGCTCCACCATAGCATTGGTTCTTTCTGAAGCTCCGTTGGTAGCTGGGTGGAAGGTCGAACTCAATCCTTGGGAGAACCCGATCATTCTCAAGAATTCCTGCCAAAACCTGGCCATGAATTGTACCCTCCGATCCGAGATAATCCTTTGTGGCACTCTGTGGCAGTGGTAAATATGGGTAATGAACATCTTTGCCAGTTTGTGTGCTGATGGTAGGCTTGGGCAGGCCACGAAATGTGCTTGCTTTGAGGTCGCTAACCATCCAGATGACAGTGTTGCTGTGACTCTCTGGGAGCTCGACAATGAAGTCCATGGCAATTTCTTCCCATGGTTGGGTGGGGTTTGCCATAGGTTGCAACAGGGCGGGGGGGGGGTGTTCCCTGGCCTCTTCTTCATTGTTGCACAGATTGTACAGCTCTGGACATAGTCCTCCAAGTTATTTTTCATCCTGGGCCACCAAAACTGCCAGTTCGCCAAATGGAAGGTTTTCTGGAACCCAAAATGTCCAGCAGAGTGGGCATCATGGCACCACTGCAGCACCACTATGTGTTGAGCATGGGGAACATATATTTTGTTACCTTTCCAAGCTCTGCGTTAGTAGCTGCTGGTTTGCTTGGAACCATGGGTTGGTGAGAAGGGCTGTTTTTATTGAGCGGGTTATCTTGTCCAGACCCTCTTTCATTCGGTGCCTCCCATGGCCCTGGGAGGTAGCTTGAGCCATGTGTTGCAGCACTGGCACCATTGCATGTACCACGTCTTCATGGCCATTGTTAGACTGTGGCTTCCTAGATAAGGTGTCTGCTACAAAATCCCCCCCCCCTCCGATGTACTTTAACATAATGTTGAAACGCCTAAAATAAAGTGCCCACCGGACCTGCTTGGGAGACAATTTGCATGGGGTTTGGAGGGCTTTGAGGGTTTTGTGATATGTCCACACTTCGAATGGGACACAACCCCCCTCCAGTTGGTGTTGGCAAATCATAAGGGCCCACCGGAAAGTGAAGGCCTCCTCCCATATTGCCTACCTTCTTTCTGTCTTGGTGAGTTTGCACGAGGTGTAAGTGCATGGTTGCAGGTTCCCTTGCTCATTGGCTTGAAGTAGGACAGCCCCTACGCCACGTCGCTTGCATCGGCCTTGACCACGAAGAACCTCTTCAGATCGGGGTATCTTAGGATGGGCTCCCTAGCAAATAATGCTTTCAGGTCCTCAAAAGCCATTTGACATGCCATTGTCCATTGTAAAGGCTGGTGAGGATGGGGTCTCCCAGTCAAATGTTTAGTTTTAAGGAGATTGGTTAGTGGGAGGGACACCTTGATGAATGATGGGATGAACTAGTGATAAAGGTTTGCAAACCCTAGAAAGCTTTGCAATTGCTTTCAGGGCTTGCCTGTCCAGAACAGCTCGTACCTTCGCTGGATCCATCTCCAGCCCCTCTCGTGATACCTGGTAACCTAGGTAGTCTAACCGGGCCTGGTGGAATTCACATTTGGTCAATTTTGCATATAAATTCGCCGCCAGCAGTTTCTTCAGGACCTGGTGCACCAACTGGACATGCTTGTCCATGGTTCTGGTGTAAATCAGGATATCTTTCTTCTATTCTTCTATATAAATAAAAATGTAACTATGAGTTTGTTGAAAAGCGCTAATCTCAGAAAGTACTGCACCGATCGCCACCAAATTTTCACACAGGGTTCCTTACAAGTGCAGCACCAATGATACGTACAGATTGTGTGGATGGCACACCGGTGCCGGGTACATGCCACACAAATGTAAAACTGCAGCTCTTCTGCGTGTTTCCCTCACTCGCTCACTCATCCCCTTCCCCTTCGCGGCTCCTCCCACCCGGCCGCTTTTCAGCTCATATCACTTGCACGAGCGATGGAGCGGTGTCATATCTGCGACGGTTAGCTCCTCAGCAGCCTCCCTCTCCTCCGCTGCCGCCACTGCCATCCCCCTCCACCAACTACCCCCCACAAGGCTGCTGCCGAGTCAGCGGCCACTCTTGCCGCCCCCGACGCCAACTCCCCCCCAAGGCCACTCCCGAGTCAGCGGCCTGTCTCACTGCCCCCCCAAGGCCGCTGCCAAGTCAGTGGCTTCTCCTCCGCTGCCGCCCCCCCCCAACTCCCCCACCCCACAAGGCCACTGCTGATTCAGCAGCCTCTTCTCCGCCTCCGCTTGCACCAACTCCCCCTCCCCCCACAAGGCTGCTGCTGAGTCAGTGGCCTCTCCTCCGCCACCACCCCCTCCGGGAACTCCCCTCCACCAGGCAGCTGCCGAGTCAGTGGCCTCTCCTCCGCCACCACTGCCTGGTCCGCAAACTCCGCCCCCACAAGGCCGCTGCCAAGTCAGCGGCCTCTCCTCCTCGGCTGCTGCCCCCCTCTGCCAACCCCCCCCCCCCAAGGCCGCTGCTGGGTCAGCGGCCTCTCTCTACTCTCTCTTTAGGTAGGTAGGTAGTTAGAGGGATAGAGGGAGAAATACAGTAGGTAGGTAGGTAGAGAGATAGAGAGGGAAAATACACTAGGTAGGTAGGTAGAGGGAGAGAGGGAGAAATACAGTAGGTAGGTAGGTAGAGAGAGAGAGAGAGAGAGAGAGAGGGAAAATACACTCGGTAGGTAGGTAGAGGGAGAGAGGGAGAGGGAGAAATACACTAGGTAGGTAGGTACAGTTGCAAGAAAAAGTATGTGAACCCCTTGGGATTACGTGGAGTTTTGCATGAATTGGTCATAAAATGTGCTCTGAACTTCATCTAAATCACAACAATAACAAAACACAGTCTGCTTAAAATAATACTACACAAACATTAGATGTTGCCATGGTTTAATTGAACATAACATGTAAACATTCACAGTGCAGGGAGGAAAAAGTATGTGAACCGGTGGACTTAATACCTGGTTGACCCTGCTTTGGCAGCAATAACTTCAACCAAACGGTTCCTGTAGTTGCAGATCAGACCTGCACAACGATCTGGAGTAATTTTGGACCACTCCTCTTCACAAAACTGTTTCAGTGTAGCAATATTCTTGGGATGTCTGGTGTGAATCGCTCTCTTAAGGTCATGCCACAACATTTCAATCGGGTTGAGGTCAGGACTCTGGCTGGGCCACTCCAGTAGGCGTATTCTGTGCTGTTGAAGCCATTTCTTTGTTGAATTACTTGTATGCTTTGGGTCATTGTCCTGTTGCATCACCCATCCTCTGCGGGGCTTCAGTTGGCGGACAGATGGTCGTACGTTTTCCTGCAAAATGTCTTGATAAACTCTGGAATTCATGTTCCCATCAATGACAACAATCCGTCCAGGCCCTGAGGCAGCAAAGCAGCCCCAAACCATGATGCTCCCTCTGCCATGTTTTACAGTGGGGATGAGGTTTTGCTGTTGGCGTGCTGTGCCTTTTTTTCTCCACACATAGTGTTGTGTGTTCTTCCCAAACAACTCAATTATGGTTTCATCTGTCCACAGTATATTTTGCCAGTAGTGCTGTGGAACATCCAGGTGCTCTTTTGCAAACTTCAAACGTGCTGCAATATTTTTTTTGGACAGCAATGGCTTCCTCCGTGGTGTCCTCCCATGTACTCCATTCCTGTTTAATGTTTTCCTTATTGTAGATGTGTCAACAAATATGTTAACATGTGCCAGGGACTTCTGTAGGTCTTTAGCTGACACTCTAGGATTCTTCTTTACCTCATGAAGCATTCTGCGCTGTGCTCTTGCAGTCATTTTTACAGGACGACCACGCCTAGGGAGAGTAGCAACAGTGCTAAACTTTCTCCATTTGTAGACAGTCTGTCTTACCGTGGATATATGAACATCAAGGCTTTTGGAGATACTTTTGTAACCCTTTCCAGCTTCATGCAAGTCAACAATTCTTGATCGTAGGTCTTCTGAGAGCTCTTTTCTGCGAGGCATGGTTCACATCAGACAGTGCTTCTTGAAACCAGTAAACCCAAAACAGGTGTGTGTTTTTAAAGGGCAGGACAGCTGTCAGCAACACATCCAATATCATCACACTGATTGGAGTCAAGGTTGGCTCACTCCTGGTTCCAATTAGCTCGTGGAGAAGTCATTAGGCTAGGGGCTCACATACTTTTTCCTCCCTGCACTGTGAATGTTTACATGTTATGTTCAATTAAACCATGGCAACATCTAATGTTTGTGTAGTATTATTTTAAGCAGACTGTGTTTTGTTATTGTTGTGACTTAGATGAAGTTCAGAGCACATTTTATGACCAATTCATGCAAAACTCCACGTAATCCCAAGGGGTACACATACTTTTTCTTGCAACTGTAGGTAAGCAGAGGAAGAGAGGGAGAAATACAGTAGGTAGGTAGGTAGGTAGGTAGAGGGAGAGAGGGAGAAATACAGTAGGTGGGTACGTAGATAGAGGGATAGAGAGAGAGGGGGAGAAATACAATAGGTAGGTAGGTAGAGGGTAGAGAGAGGGAGAAATACAGTAGGTAGGTTGGTAGGTAGGTAGAGGGATAGAGAGAGGGGGGGAGAAAAACAGTAGGTAGGTAGGTAGACAGAGAGAGTAAGAAATGCAGTAGGTAGGTAGGTAGGTAGGTAGGCAGAGGGAGAGAGTAAGAAATACAGTAAGCTAGGTAGGTTGGGGGTTATACCGTGGTTGTGTGTACACAGGTTGGGTGGCCATTTAACCAGACTGGGCCACAGCAATGCGTGGCCGGGTACAGCTAGTATATAAATAAAAATGTAACTATGAGTTTGTTGAAAACCGCTAATCTCAGAAACTACTGCACCAATCGCCACCAAATTTTCACACAAGGTTCCTTACAAGTGCAGCACCAATGATACGTACAGATTGTGTGGATGGCACACCGGTGCCAGGTACACACCACACAAATGTAAAACTCCAGGTCTTCTGTGTTTCCCCCACTCACCCCGTTAGCCTCCGCTTTACTGCCTGCTTCGGCTGCCATGGAAACGGGGAGGGTGGGGTGTGTGATCATTATGTGTGCTGGAGGAAGATGGAGCTAGGGGGTGATATCGCCTGGCCCAACGGTATAGCATTCCATTCTGATGACCGCTGTGGACGTGTTGCCCATCTGACATCGTGCCTGACATTACATTGGACATTACTGTGGGGTCATGGGTTGTTGGGGTTGGCTTATGCTTTGATATGTACACTTCGCGCCTAAAGTAATCACTCCTTGCTTACCTTTCGCTGCTGTCATTTCTTATTCAGTAAAAGTAACCTTAATCATTTGAATTGTGCTTAAGTGTGGTCTTTCTTGGATAATGGAAGAAGCAGGCCTGACAAAAAGCAAGGAGTCACTTCACACTCAGCTCTGAGCAAACAAATCCAGTAGTGAGTGTAATAAAACAATAAAACCGAAGCCAGATGTCGGACCCCGAGAAAGAAGAAACTCTGGCGGCGCACAGCGCTCGACCTGACTGCCCTGAAAGAAGAAACAAGGTCAGTAACGGAATTAATGACTGATATTAGCCTGGAGCCTAAACCCGAGGAAAAACCAATTCGCCATCGCTGGTCCGAGGGAGTGGGGATGAAGGGAGCCGCCTCTGAAGGAATTGCCTCCGGGGTTACAACCACCAGACGCAGACAAGCCCACTCCCCCCCCTTGTGGGAACAGATAGAGGAAGAAAACCACTTAAGAGAGATGGCAAGAACACTAATCCGTCAAGCGGACGACAAAAAGCGTGCCAGAGAACGAAAGTGGGGGAGGGATCCTAGCCCGTCAGATTGGGGAGAGAGGGAAAAGGAGCAGAAGACCCCCCCCTGGGAAAGGAGCCTACCCCAAAAGAGGGGCCCCCGCCCCGCGTCGAAACACCTAGGGGGAGTGCCCCAGGAGCGGATCAACAGAGAGAACCAAGCCCCGCACCACGCAGAATGTCAAGACTTCCCCCCCTGGGACTGCGTTTCTGGTTCCAGACACGGACGGACGGCTTTTACAGCTCGTCCGCCGCTGTGATCTTTTGACGGGCGCCTTCGGGAGCAGGGGGGGGCACAGTTGCCTCCCCTCCGTAGGGGTGGCTGCGGAGAGGCCCCCACCTTGACAGCGGTCGGGGGGGGGTGATCCGTTTCGCCCCAGGAGTTGAAAGACGGAGTGCGGGGGGTGTATTCACTTTTCGCCGAAGGTATCGGAACAATGGAGGATTTCCTAAACGAGCTGAATTACCAGAGCTGAATGGCTGAGCCGAGGCTCTGGACCAAAAGCAATTGGAATGTGAGTTTATTTTTTTTTAACCTTCTGCATTCAACTTCTTGAACAGAAACATTTTAGAGGGGGAAATTCCCCCCTCGGAAATAAAAGCGGCATCGTAAAATCACCCCCGGGATCGGGAGAGAGTGAAACAACATCTGTTTGACTACTCTTAAAGGAATGTTTTACCAAACAAGGATTTACTGTATAAACATTGTATCTGAGACTTGTTACATTTAAAATGGATTTGCAACAAAGTTACTTTCTTTCACCACTGCCGGCAGGGCAGACGATAGCCCTTCTTTGTTTCCAGAAGTGAAGGTTTCCTGTTTACAAGCATTCCTCTGGCTTAATAAGTTAAACAAGACTATTTTAAAATCTACATAAAAGAGCCTACTCTAGTGACTTTCAGTGTTTCATCTATTGCGAAACCTTCTATTTTGGTCCTGCTTTTAGGAAAATACAATTGATTTCTTCCCTGGATCTTCACAAATGCAAATTGAACTTTGATAAGATTTTTTCTTTGTTCCTTTGTCTCTGACTTCACAGACTGTCAGCCCACCAGCGCCATCTTTTTTCCTTTGTTCTTAAAAAGATTTAACACTTTTAGCCATGGCAGCAAGAAAGCCTCCATCAGGCAAATCACAATCTGCTCCTACTTCTACCAGACCAAGTCCAATCTCACAGCCAAAAATCACTGAACTTCTCCAGAAGGAAACAGAAGCAACAGAGGCAAAATCACCATCACCAACACCATCACCCTCGGTAGATGAGATGTTTCAAAGAATAATGAATGAAATGCAGCAAATTCGGAAAGACAATTTAAGCACAAGGCTGGAGCTTTTGGAGGCAGAGAGAGAAATAACAAATAATAAGCAGAAAATTGAGGGGTTGGAGGGCAGGGCAGTTGGGATGAGGGAAGAGATAAAGGATGTTAAAAATGAAATTACAGATATTACAGGTCATATGTCTAGAATTGATTATGAATGTATGTCTTTTTTTTTGAGATTCCAGAATGTTCCTGAGTCTGACACGGAAGATTTAAGAGAACTTATGGCTACGATCTTAGCGGATTATACCAAAAAAAATAAAGAATATATTTGGGGGGACATTGATTTAATTTATAGAATCAATTCAGCATATGCCAGAATAAATAATGTACCAAGGGAGATACATATTAAATTTTCAAGAAGGTCAACAAGAGATGAGGTTCTGAGAGCACAAAGGGGAGGGCCCCTGATATATCAGCAGAACGAGATAGCCATATTAAAGCAAATCCCGAAAAAAATCCGAGATATAAGAAGGAAATATTCCTTCTTATCTAAAAAATTACATAAAAAGGGGGTTTGGTTTAAATGGTTGATGCCTGAAGGAATGTTGGTGTTCTGGGAGGGAGGAAGAGTTAGAATGAAAACGGTAGATGAGGCCCAGGCCTTTCTTAAAAAGCACTCCTCAATCCTAGACGACGATGATACGGGAACGGGAGGGGCCACAGCTCTGCCTACCGGTGGGGTGGAAGAAGAAGAAACAATAGCAAAGAGACTCAGATCACAAAAATGATTCTCTTTTGTTTTTTTATATATATAGTAATCCATGTTAAGGATGTTTATAGAAACAAAGTAATTGAATGTATGAATTTTCAGATTATGAAATTTGCGATTTGAAATGTACGTACCCCTTCCTATTTTTTTTTTAATTCTTTAATGGAATCGATATTGTAAGAAGCCTCGGAGGCGGTCATCAGCACCGATATGGAAGCTCTAAAATATTGTTAAGAAACACCCTATTTACCCTTTTCCTACTATAAAATTGTAAAACCAATAAAAATTATTTTACAAAAAAAAAAAAAAAAAGACTTCCCCCCCCTGGGGATTAAGTTTGGAGGGAACTCTAAAGAGCTGGGATTTTTCTTGCTGCAAGTCAGCAATTTTGTAAAGCAAGCTGCTGGCGATTTACCAGATGATGAGTCTAAAATAAGAATGGTTTCTCTGGCCCTGGAGGGAAAGGCGGCCGATTGGATTGTTTCATTGCATAATGATAATTCCCCATTAATGGGAAACTTCGACAGATTTATGACCGCTCTAAGAAGGCGGTTTGAAGACCCTCTCCTTCATAGGAAGGCACGGCTAGAAATGAAAAATTTTCGCCAGGGAAACAGACCAGTGCAGGACTATACCCAGCGCTTTCGTGAGCTCGCTGTTTATATGAGGGGTTGGAGCATGGAGGCTCTTATCGATAATTATACTGAAGGCTTGAACCCCACTATATATCAAAGCTGTATCAACAGACACAGTCCTGAAACGCTCGAGGACTGGTTTCAACTTGCCGCTGATGTGGACATTGACCTGGCTAGAAGGAAGACCCTGTTTGAGATTGAAAACGAAACAGAGAAAATTTCCCCCCCCCTCCAACTTTTGGGCGTGACTACCAAAGAGAAAGTAAAGGAGGGACGGCTGGTAAGCCTCGCTCTAATGCTTGCTTCCGCTGCGGGAGGGAGGGGCATTGGGCGAATAACTGCAGAATGAAAGAAAAACCCCACCTGCCATCAACCGAAGTGAGAAAACCCGCGAAAAACCCGAGCATGCGCGTAAAGCAAGCGATGCGCGGAGCAGAACCGCTGGATCTAACTACCGGCCATCAGCAGCAGAGGGAGGAGCCAGATGACTGGGAGAAAGACACGGACTCAACTGACGAGAACTGGGTGAGTCCCCGCTCAGAGCCCCTTACCATTCCTTTACATATTTTGGCTCCCTCTAGTGGCCGCAACTGTGAAGTACTAGCCCTTTTGGATTCTGGCTGTTCACGATGCCTTATCAGCCAAGATTTAGTACAGCAAATGGGTTTTCATCTTAAAATTTTTAAAGTTCCGATAGCTTTCTGCCAAATGGATGGTACCGTAGCAGGTGGTACCCCAGCACTATTTGTAACAGAACCAATTCAGGTATCTATTGGCAACCACCACCAGGAATTCCTTAACTTTATTGTGGCCCCCATTGCAGAAAACCCAATTATCTTGGGCCTGAATTGGCTACGGAAATGGAACCCTATGATTAATTGGAAAGAAGGTTGGGTTCGCATTCCTTTACCTATGCCTCCTAGTCCAGAGGCCCAACCCACACCACAACCCCCCGCCAGGGAGAACCATATGGAGCCAGTACCACTCCAGGAACCCGTAAACACGGGCCAGATTGTCCCCATGCTGGAAGTAATACCGGGGGAGGAAAAAATTCCCAAAGAATATTGGGACCTTAAGGACGTTTTTAGCGAACAATCCTCTGATACACTTCCCCCCCACCGTACTACAGACTGTTCCATTGATTTCCTCCCTGGGGTGCAACTTCCCAAACCTCGTATTTATTCTATGACACCAGGGGAAATGGCTGAACTTCGCAAATTTATTGACAAAAACTTAAGAGAGGGGTTTCATTGAACCTGCTAGACCACGAGTGGCGGCCCCTGTAATGTTTAGAGAAAAGAAAGATGGAACTCTTCGTCTGGTCGTGGACTACAGGTTTCTGAATGCCATCTGCGCGGAAAACGTCTACCCCCTTCCACTCATGAAAGATATGTTGGCGCATTTGGCTACAGGTAAAATCTTCACCAAACTAGATCTCAGGGAAGCTTATTATAGAATACGAATTAAAGAAGGAGACGAGTGGAAGACTGCATTTAACTGCCCTTTAGGGTGCTTTCAATTTAAGGTTTTACCATTTGGCCTCCAGGGGGCGCCATCAGTTTTCATGCAACTGATAAACAAGGTATTACATCAACACCTGTACAAGGGCGTTATCGTATATCTTGATGATATCCTTATCTACACGGAAACACGTGAAGAACACGTGAAGCTAGTCCACTCTGTTTTACACAAACTAAGAGCCGCTGAACTTTACGCTAAACTTTCTAAGTGTGAATTTCACCAAGAAAAAATTGATTATCTTGGGTATAGCATCTCTACAGAAGGAGTTGAGATGGATCCTGGAAAAGTGAAAGATGTAACGGAATGGGCCCCCCCTCATACCCGTAAACAATTACAAAGTTTTTTGGGATTTGCCAACTTTTACCGCCAGTTTATCCCTTCTTTTGCTAGTATTGCTTTGCCTATCACAAACCTTCTCAAAACGAAAGGAGAAAGTAAACCACAACCGGGCTCACCCTTAAACTGGACTATGGAATGCCAGGCCACCTTTGAGAAGCTGAAACGTCTGTTTGCAGCGGAACCAGTCCTTAAGCACCCAGACGTTAATGCGCCTTTCGTGATCCAAGCGGATGCGAGTGACGTGGCTGTTGGAGCTGTCCTATTACAATACAACCTAGACGGTCATTTGCAACCCTGCGCTTACACCTCTCGTAAGTTGTCCGACACTGAAAGAAGATGGGCTATTTGGGAAAAAGAGGCATTTGCCGTTCGATGGGCAGTAATGACTTGGCGTCACTTTCTAGAGGGCGCATCTCACCCGTTTGAGGTATGGACTGATCACAAAAATTTAGAATTTTTAAAGACGCCTCGTAAACTTTCCCCGAAGCAAGTGCGCTGGTCTCAATATTTCAGTCGTTTTAACTTTACTCTCAAATACATTCCAGGCGGAAAGAACTTTATGGTTGACGCCCTGTCCCGGCTACCTCAATATAACAGCTCTAAACTCACGGTCATTCAGCCTGTGGTTCCGCTATAAAAGTAACTGCGCATGCGTGAAGAGATGGCGGTCTGCCTCTGAGCTCCGTGCGGGCCGCGGGGCTCTTTGGAAAAATAGGGATGCCGCCCGACCCTCTTTATCATCCTTGAGGGTCGGGCCCGGTAAGCGACCACCCTGGCTTACCATCGAGGCCTGGATGGCCTCCCAGGGTGGGTTGACGGCCCAGAACGGGGGGTTTTGCTGACCGGAAGGCGCCGGTCAGCTGGAGGCGACGGGCGGTTGGCCGATGTCGGGCCGATGTCGGGCTTGAAGAGCCCTTATTCGGCCAACTCCATTATTGCACTGGTGAGTGGAAATATCGGGGGTCGAGCAGCTGGGAGCCGGGAGCCGGGAGGCCGCACAACAGCTGGGCCAAGGCCTAAGAAGATCCAGGCTGAGGCCCGCTCCCTACTGACTTACTGCCCTGTTTTAATCAACCTAAGCCAGGACCCATAAGGGGGCCGGGAGATCCTGCAAGGGGCCTGACCATGTACCATCTTTGGCCGAGGCCTGAGGCTCTGGAAGAGTGGGACTGGACTGGACTTGCTAAGGCCACGCCTGTGATAATGCACTTTATGCGATTATTTATTGACCATCTTATTACCCAAGATTTCAACTTTTCTGTACCGGATTATTGACTTACTGGAATTAATTAATTTTTAACACCTATTTAATATTTATTGAATATATATTTTAACATCTGTAATATTTATTTAATATCTATTTTAATCATCTAATCATCCCTGTAACCAATTGATGCCCTGCTGTAAAATGTGACCCGTTATATACTCAAGGGCAGACCTAATCCTACTGCGGGAGTCCCCCCTCTCGCAGGTTTGGCCCTCCGCTCTTACGAGGGCCCACCTCGATGAGGGATATATTAATCCAGAGAGGTGGGCGAGGCGTAGTTTTAGGGGGTTTTTATCTAAATTTTTGATTCGTATTTTAGGGGGTTCTAGGGTGGGGGGAGGGGCTAGTCAGGCTGAGGGAGGGACCAGCGCCAAGCCAGCGGGTGGAGTTAGCAAGGAAGTGAGCAGAGCCGTTAAGGGGGGGGGAGTAGCGATACTCCAGAAGAGGGTCTTTCTATTCTAACGGTCGTGGGGAGGGGTAGGTGCGAGGGTAGACAGAGATCTCATCACCGGTTGGGAGACCGTGGCCGATGGGTACGGCCGGTCATATGTCCCAACCCCTGCAATCTAGGTGGTCAGGACCTACAGAGCCAGGGCCTGAGACTGATGTTATGCAATGCCAGGTCCGTTGTCAACAAAGCCCCCCTCATTAACGACTTGGTGTCGGAGGGGGAGCCGGACCTGGCAGGAATCACGGAGACCTGGCTGGGCCACGAGGGAGGTCTTCCTCTTGTGGAAATGTGCCCGCCAGGTTACCGCGCATTTCATCAGTCACGGGCCCTAGGCAGGGGTGGTGGGGTAGTGGTCATTGTGAGGGAAGGTCTTGAGCCGAGAGAGACCACTGTGCCACAGATAACCAGTTGTGAGTCCCTGTGCGTGAAGTGGGGCCCAGGGAGGCAGTTGGGCTTGCTGATTGTATACCTGGCTCCTCACTATGCATCAGCAGCCCTGCCCGAGCTCCTCGAGGTGATCGCCGAGATGGCAGTTGAGACCCCCAGACTGTTGGTCATGGGGGACTTTAACTTGCCATCGGTAGGGGAGTCATCCGAGGTAGCGCGGGAGTTCATGGCCTCCATGACGGCCATGGACCTGACCCAAGTAATTCAGGGCCCCACACACGAGGGAGGACACACACTGGATCTCATTTTTGTCTCTGATCTGGGAGTAGGGGATTTAGTCATCACACCCCTGTCATGGTCAGATCACTCACTTCTCCGGCTCGACTACTCCCCACCGCGGGGAGGCGGAACCGGAATGTCCAAGATGGTTCCGCCCCAGGCGCCTGATGGAACCTGATAGATTCCAGACGGAGCTTGGGCCATTTCCTGTAGCCCTTACCCGCACCCGGATGGAGGACCTAGTGGCTGCATGGAATAGTGCGGCCACTGGGGCCTTGGACCGGGTTGCGCCTTTGCGGCCTCTCTTGCGGCAGCGAACCACCCAGGCTCCTTGGTTTACCGAGGAGCTGAGGGTGATGAAGCGCCACAAGAGAGGCCGCAAAGGCGCAACCCGGTCCAAGGCCCCAGTCTCCGCACTATTCCATGCAGCCACTAGGTCCTCCATCCAGAGAGCAGGTGGAGATCGTCACGCTCTGAATCTGACCGAACACAGGTGAGAGCCCATTTGAGGACTTACCTTGTGGCGTTAAGAGTGGCCAAGCGTCAGTATTGTGCCACTCTTATTGCGTCCGCAGATAACCGCCCTGCCGCCCTGTTTGGGGTAACCCGCTCCCTCCTTCAACAGAGGCCGCGGGAAGCCCCTTTGCAGGGTAGAGCAGAGGAATTTGGGGAGTATCTGCAGGACAAAATCGCTCAGATTCGGAGCGAGTTGGTCCCCACTAGTGGTCTGGAGGGGACGTCGGAGGCGGGTCTTGAGGTTCCATTCTGGGAGGAGTTTGACTCTGTTACTTCCGACGATATGGACAGGTTGCGTAGGCGACTGCGAGCTACCACATGTTTACTGGACCCGAAGGTTGTAGAGAGTGCGGTGGCACAACAGTTTCCACGCCACTTGGAGGAAATTGATTATCTGGACCCACGCCAGTCCGGCTTCCGGCCCGGCCACAGCACGGAGACGGCATTGGTCGCGTTGGTGGATGATCTCTGGAGGGCCAGAGATGGGGGTTGTTCCTCCATCCTGGTCCTATTAGACCTCTCGGCGGCTTTTGATACCATCGACCATGGTATCCTATTGCATCGACTGGAGGGGTTGGGGGTGAGGGGCACGGTTTTGCGGTGGTTCTCCTCCTACCTCTCTGGTGGATCGCAATTTGTATTGGCAGGGGGGCAGAGGTCGACCTCGAGGCCGCTCACTTGTGGGGTGTCACAAGGGTCGGTCCTCTCGCCTCTCCTGTTCAATGCATATATGAAGCCGCTGGGCGAGATCATACGTGGGTTTGGGGTAGATTACCATCTGTACGTGGATGACACCCAGTTGTACATCTCTACCCCAAACCACCCCAACGATGCCGTCGAAGTGATGTCCCGGTGTCTTGAAGCCGTACGGATCTGGATGGGAAGTAACAGACTCAAGCTCAACCTGTCCAAGACTGAGTGGCTGTGGCTACCGGCGCCCCGGTTCAACCAGTTGATTCCATCACTGGCCATTGGGGGCAAACATCTGGCCCCCGTGGATCGGGTACGCAATTTGTGCGTCCTTCTAGATGCCCGGCTGTCAATGGACGACCATGTGACAGCCGTGGCAAGGGGGGCGTTTCACCAGGTTCGCCTGGTGCACCAATTGCGTCCCCTATTGGACCGGGACGCCCTTCGCACAGTCACTCATGCGCTTGTGACGTCCCGTCTAGACTACTGTAACGCTCTCTACATGGGGCTCCCCTTGAGATGCACCCGAAGGCTGCAGTTGGTTCAGAATGCGGCTGCGCAGGCGATTTCGGGAGTCTCTAGATACTCCCACGTAACACCTCTCCTGCGCGGGCTGCACTGGCTGCCTGTGGCTTTTCGGGTGCGTTTCAAGGTGTTGATTATCATCTTCAAAGCGCTCCATGGCACAGGACCTAGTTATTTGCGGGATCGTATCCTGCCCCATACATCCCTTCGGCCGATTCGCTCACACAGAGAGGGACTTCTCCGTGTGCCGTCCACTAGGCTGTGCCAGCGGGCGACGCCCAGGGGAAGGGCCTTCTCTGTGGCGGGCCCGACCCTCTGGAATGACCTTCCCCCTGACATTAGAACGACCACGGACCTCCGCTCCTTCCGCCAGAAACTCAAAACCCACTTGTTTCATCTGTCCGGCCTGGCCTAATTCCAGCTTTCCCACCTCAGTTTGTATTTTTAAATTCTGCGATTTGGTTTTAAGGTTAAGTTTTTAATTTTTATAAATTTGTACAGGGGTTTATTTAATTCGATTTTAGTTATATGTAGTATTGATTGTAATGGTTTTAATTTGTACCTGTACAACGCCCCGAGTCCCTTCGGGGAGAGGGGGCAGTCTAGAAGTCCAATAAATAATAATAATAATAATAATAATAATAATAATAATAATAATAATAATAATAATAATAATAATAATAATAATAATAATAATAATAATAATAATAATAATAATAATAATAATAATAATAATAATAATAATAATAATAATAATAATAATAATAATAATAATAATAATAATAATAATAATAATAATAATAATAATAATAATAATAATAATAATAATAATAATAATAATAATATATAGCATGGCGACCCCAGTCGTAACTAGAAGCCACTCAGTTCTACAAGCTGAACCACCACCGGAATTGGTATCTAAAATAAAAGCGGAACTCGTCACTGACGAATGGTTTTCCGCACACTCTGGAGATTGCACTTTGAGAAATGATTTGCCTTGGATTGGCTCTAAGATTTATGTCCCCGCAATACTTCGACCATTTTTCTTACAAAGAGCTCATGATTCAAGACTGGCTGGACATTTTGGTTTTGTAAAGACTATGCACTTAGTTAAACGCCAGTTTTGGTGGCCTTCGCTCAAAAAAGACATTGAATCCTATATTGCCAGTTGCCCAGTCTGTGCCGCTTCGAAACGTTCTCTTGGAAAACCTCACGGTCTTCTCCAATCCGTAGCGCGGCCGGAGGCTCCTTGGAAGGAGATATCTATGGACTTTATTGTTGACCTTCCAAGTAGCCAAGGTTTTACCGTTATATGGGTAGTTACAGATTTGTTCTCCAAACAAGTTCACTTTGTACCATGCTCGAAAATCCCATCAGCTAAGACTGTAGCAAAGCTATTTCTTTTTTATATTGAAAAAGTTTTATTGGTTTTACAATTTTTCATTGGGGTAGGGTAAGAGATACAAAGAAATTTTGAGAGCTTTCGCATCAAAGTCGTCGGCCCTTCCGGAGCTTCATAATAAATCATTAACAAAAAACATTTTTCATAATACTACAAAGTGAAAACAAGTACATATTTCTAAGTTCTCAATTCAATGCTGTCAGTCATTTGCAAAAATCCAGATACACGTTATACAATATTACTCAAAAAATCAAGGCAAAGTTATTTTTTAGATCTAAGTCTCTTGGCAATTGTGTCTTCTGTCCCTCCTTCCAGGCCCCCAGCAAAGCTATTTCTGACTCATATTTATCGCTTGCATGGAGTCCCGAAGCGTATTATCTCAGATAGAGGAGTTCAATTTACTTCGCAATTTTGGAAGGAATTTTTGAGATTGATTGATCCGCCCAAGGTTTAAGCTCCTCCCACCATCCGCAGACTAATGGATCTTGTGAAAGGGCCAATTCGGTTCTGGAACAGTATTTACGTTGTTTTATAAATTACCAGCAGGATGACTGGGCTGACCTCCTGATTCATGCTGAGGTAGCGTACAACAACTCAGTTCATAGTAGTACTGGCATGACCCCGTTCAAAATAATTTATGGTCAGGATTTTGTACCAATCCCCGAGCTTCCTCACGACCCTCCCACAATTCTTTCACTCTCGGATTGGAGTGGTAAACTGTCTACTGTTTGGCCCATTATACGAAAGACATTGGATGATGCTCACCAGTCACATAAGCTTTACGCCGATAAGAAACGAGCGGTACCTCCACAGTACAAAGTTGGTGATTGGGTGTACGTCTCTACTAGGTATTTGGACAGTCCTCAGAAATGCAAGAAGTTGGGTCCGAAATTTGTGGGCCCTTTTACAATCACTAAAATTATCAGCTCTGTTTCAGTTAAATTAGACCTACCAAAAACCTATCGACGCCTTTACCCAATTTTCCATGTCCACTTGTTAAAACCGGAACGCTTGTCACACCTTCGCCAACCGCACTCTGGCTCTCCTACCCCCGTATTAGTTGACGGAGAACAACATTACGAAGTTCGGGACATTTTGGATTACAGAGTGCATAGAAACAAAGTACAGTATCTTGTAGTTTGGAAGGATTTTCCTCCCTCCCATACCGAGTGGGTGGATAAACATCACGTTAAGGCCCCGAAGTTACTAAGACAGTTTTATGCTAAATACCCTAATAAGCCTTAACCTCTATCGTTTCATTTTATGTGTATGGTGTTGTGTGTTCCTGTCTTTTTCGTCTGTTTTCCAGGACTAAGCTCCTTTTCTTCTGGAGGAGGGCCGGATGTCAGCCTCCGCTTTACTGCCTGCTTCGGCTGCCATGGAAACGGGGAGGGTGGGGTGTGTGATCATTATGTGTGCTGGAGGAAGATGGAGCTAGGGGGTGATATCGCCAGGCCCAACGGTATAGCATTCCATTCTGATGACCGCTGTGGACGTGTTGCCCATCTGACATCGTGCCTGACATTACATTGGACATTACTGTGGGGTCATGGGTTGTTGGGGTTGGCTTATGCTTTGATATGTATGCTTCGCGCCTAAAGTAATCACTCCTTGCTTAACTTTCGCTGCTGTCATTTCTTATTCAGTAAAAGTAACCTTAATCATTTGAATTGTGCTTAAGTGTGGTCTTTCTTGGATAATGGAAGAAGCAGGCCTGACACCCCCCTCCCCTTCGTGGCCCCTCCCACCCGACCGCTTTTCAGCTCACGTCACTTGCACAAGCGGTGGAGAGGTCTGCGTCATATCCGCGACCGTCGCCTCCTCAGCAGCCTCCCTCTCCTCTGCCGCCAGCGCCAACTCCCCTCCCCGCCAATGCCGCTGCCGAGTCAGCGGCCTCTCTCTCCTCTCTCTCTAGGTAGGTAGGTAGGTAGGGAGAGGGATAGAGAGGGAGAGGGAGAAATACAGTAGGTAGGTAGTTTTAACCAGACTGGGCCACAGCAACGCGTGGCCGGGATAGCTAGTGTATGTGTATGTTAGAGAGAAAGAGTATATATAGAGAGGAGAATAGGCTAATAGAACATTTTCGTTAGGGATGTGAATCCAAAGAGAAACTGCTATTTGGTACAGATATATTTGGGGAAGTGAGATTTTGAAACAGGCTCATGATTTTCAAACTATCCACAACTACAGAGAAATATGACACAAGAGAAGGAAAAAATGCTGTGGAAGAATTGGAAACTCACGAATCCAGTATGGACTCATAATACTATAGCCCAGTCTGACTTCCAAAGCAGCAAGAATTTATCTTCCAGTTTCAAAGTCCCCAAACCTCTTTCCACCATTCCTAAGCTGATGAACGCTACAACCTGCCAATATTATTTTCCTAGACTGCATAGAATAGAAACCCAGAGTTTTGACAGTTGCCTTCTGCTCCACCATTAAAGGTTTGCAAGGCAGTATTGGCTTGTAGTTCCTTTAAAGGAAACAGATCTCCATTGTGGCCACCCAGCGAACCACAGGAAAAAAAATGTCTACAGCACATTCGAATTACTTTAAAATAGTGTTTCCCAATCCTGGCAGTTTTAAGATGTGTGGACTTCAACTCCCAGAATTCCTCAACCATTCCCCATGCTGACTGTGGAATCCTGGGAGTTGAAGTTCCCTCATCTTAAAGTTGCTAAGGTTGAGAAACACTGCTTTAAAGGCTCATTTTTGTGTGACAAGGAAATCAGGCATGCATCATATTTGTTAATATCTACATCAACAAGCTATAAACCAGTTTTAAACCAGCTTTATCAGCCACTGCTCAAGAAACCCTGTCGGTTTTGTGAAAAGACAGGGGAGCAGCACTAAAAACATTTTCAGTTATCTTCAAAAAGTACACCTCAGGAACTATCTAAGTAAATCAGTGGAAGTTAAAAACTAATTCTTAAGGAATGCATTCTGTAATGGAGAAGGATCTTTTGTTTTTAAGGGATAGGATTAAAAACTAAATGTAATCCAGTAACAAATATTTCAATATAGCCATTTGGAGAGACAGTTTGCCAAAATCTCTTGTAGGGGACAGAAGTTCTCCCCAAAAGTAAATACCTCTTTTGGACAAAATAGCAACCGGTCAGACAAAGGTTACCCTCCTAGATTTCTCAGGAACGTTTCTGCCAAAAGCTATTTCTGAAGGGCAGGAAATTGCCCTTTTTTTTTCTTTGTTCTGACTGAAACTATTTGACTACATGTTAAAAACAGAGAACCAGAAAATGCAGCTTCTCTTTTCTGCACCAATGCAGCAAACTTTTCTAGAAACTGAGGCTTTTTTTTTCCTTGTTGGTTGCTAGGAATCCTTTATATGGGAACAGTCAACTGGCCAAGCCTAGTTTCCTTAATCTCCTGCCACGGTTTTGACACAGATCGTTTTAAAAAGCCAACAGGACCAAGCTTCTCTTTTCTTGAATGTCCAAGCTCGAAGAAGCTACCCTGGTTCCATCTCTGCCTATCAACAAATGGTTCTGAAAAGAGAGGCGATTTGGTCAGGAGACAAGGCAGCTAGCTTAGCCTGCAAGAAGCTATGCAAGGGGGTGGGGGTGGGTGGGGGTAGTACCAATCTATATGGGATGTTTCCTAAGTGGCTTGTGGAGCACATCAGGTCGAAGAGAATTGGGGAAAAAATATGCGATAATGTTAAAAGGGCCAATCCACTTTGCAATGAGAGAAGAGTCTGTTAATATTGGGGAGGGGGCAGAGTCCATATTTTGCCTTTCTGGAGGGAGATGATGTCATCCCTGGAGCGGTTAAACAGTTTTAGAGGGAAGTGGTTCTGTACAAAGTACATGTTAAGAATGCAATTGCTTCCTTGGTTAGGCTCCCAGCTTGGAGGGGATGGAGGAGGGTGGTGCAGTTGCATCTGTTGATTGTGGTGAAATTCACACGGGGCCCACCAAGTTCCATATCCACGCATAGAGCACAGCAGCTATCGTGGATCTTTTCTCTCTGTTCAGTATGGTCGAGGAGAGCAGGACGGGGGACTCAAGCCCAACTCCGGCACACAAAAGAGATAAACCCATGGACCCTCGGTAATTCTTCTCCAACCCCTGACCCTCAGTCTGGGGGATTTCCATGTCCAATTGTGATTCCCCTTGCCGTACCTCTATTCCAGTCCTTTGGGTCCTTCAACCACACTATGCCTCTAGCAGCAACCATATTCTTGGTCCTTGGGAGTTGTTCAGCCTTGATCTGTCCCACCCCTTTAGTATTATTCAAAAATAAGTGTCCTGGAGCACAGACCGCCCTGAGGTTTCCCCATCTCTTCCATCTTCAGGGGCTGATTTGGGTTCTTTTTTCCTCAAAGACAGCTTCTTCTCTTTCTTTAGCTTGGCTTCTATGGTTTGTTCTTTCTGCTGCTTCTTCTCCCGCTCCTTTTCGTGCTTTACCTGCTCCTTTTCCTGCTTCTCCCGCTCCTTCTGCAGCTTCTTCTCCCGCTCCTTCTGCAGCTTCTTCTTCTCCTTCTCTATCTTCTCTTGCTTCTCCCATTCTTTTTCTTTTCGCTTTGCTGCTTTGCTGCTGCTGCTTTTCTTAGGGTCACCTAAGGGGGTGTTGTTCCCGGTAGGGGAGGGCAGGGCAGTGTGAAGACCTTCGGATACCACCACCTGGTTCTGGGCAGCAGCAGGGACCTGGGAAGGTGAAGGAGACTCAGCCAGGGTACTTATGGAATGAGCTGGGGAGAAGGAGGGACTGCTGATGCTGCCTAGGGCAACCCTGTGCTTTAGCCCTGTGAGGCTCAAGAGGCTGGTGCTGGCAGTCAGGGGAGGGTTCATACGGTAGCTCTCCTCGTGGATGGCTTGTGAGCCGTGGAGTCGGCGGGAGGGCTTGTGCTGGAGCTCCCCCCGAGTTTCCCGCCATTTCTTTAGCTGGGTGGTATTCTCTTGCTCGATGAGGGCTTCAGTAACTGGAAGATTAATCACCTGAATCAGAAGGAAGAAAGAAACAGGAGAAAGAACAGTAACTACATGTGGCATCTTCTGATCCATCTTCCTTTCTACAGCTGAGGACTTTGTCATGAAGTACATGCAAGCCAGGAGCAGATCTCATTCAAATTCCTTGTTAGTAGAACCAGATCCTCTGCTTTTATATATAAAGCAAGACTTATATACTACTTCAAAGTGCTTTACAGCACAGTCTTAAGCAGTTTACAAAATCAGCATATTGCCCCCAGCAATACACACACATATACACAACCCATCATATACACTGCCCATCACAGCATTAAAGTCAGGAAAAGCCTTCTAAATATTTTTATTACATAATTAAATAAAAGCTAAGGATATTCTCATCAGCCAATTTCAAATTATTGCATAAATGTGATATTCAGAAAGTATTAAGCATCCCAACTAAGTTTCTGAATTTAAAACCCATTAATAAATTCAAAACGTGACTATTTCAGCAGGCTTGAGGATCTCAGGGAAATGGAGAGTTGTGTGATGATATAATGGTATGTGGGATGACCTTAGGAGAAGAGATGCTACCCAAGGAATGGTCAGGTAAGGTAGCCTGCAGCATGGCTGGCTCAGGGATTCTGGGAGTTGAAGTCCACTGTTTGTAAAGTTGCCATAGTTGCTCATTCCTGGTTTACATTATATTTGAAAACTGTGTTTCATTACCTGGCCAAAAATCATTGGTGCAGCAATATAAGTGTTAGGGGTAAAAACACCCCCGTTGGAAAATAAAGGCGGAATAGTGCAATATACCAGACAGCAAGAGATACGTTGCTTTAAGCACACAATAACTATCAAACACTGATAGTAGAAAAAACAAATAGTCTTTACTTTTGTAGTAACTAAAATACTTCTTCCAAACAGTGATACTAACTCTTCCAACAATAAACAGTCCTTCACCAAAACACAGTTATCTTACAGTCAAAACAAACAATGATACTTCTTCCGTCTTCAGCTCCTCTTCAGTGGCAATCAGGAAGCAAAGGAAAGCAAAAAAGAATGAACTGTGTTCCCAGCTGCCTTTTTATGATTGAGCTGAGAAGCACAGCCAATCAGATTCCACATAGTCCTTAAAGTTACATATACTCTTTAAGAATCCTGGCTTATATATATTGTCAACCCAACATCAGGATGATTATCCTAACAATAAGTAAAGAAAAGCAACAAAGAAAAAAGTTGGGATTCGTACCTCGTGGACCAAGTATTCCTCTTGCATGGTCTGAACAGGGAGACTTCGCAATTTCTCCATTGTCTCATACATGCCTTGACAAGACCGCAACTTGTCCACCGAGCCCAGGGTGTTCTGGAGTAGCACTAAGCCCACTCGGAAAATTATCTTCACTCCTGCAAGAAGATAAAGAGTAGGAAGAAAGGATCAAATAAAAGAAAAAGGGGAAAGAAAGTTGGAATAGAGGCCCAAGGATATGGTCACAAATGCAAGATTTGATGCAGTTGAAGGAGCCAAAGTCCATTAAAGGAGAAACATCATAAGGTTTTAAAACGATTCTAGCTGAATTTGGCTCTCAAATCCAGCACCCCATTTTATACAATGTGCAACCAATCAGGGGCCTCTAGGTGTTTGTGAAGGTGCATGTTGCCAGCTACTAGGAAAATGTACCACCTATCCCTGGCTCTAATCTGCATTTTATTGTTCACTGAATGAGTAATCACCATTACCTTGTAGAACAAAGAGGATTCTATTATAAATTCCTGTGCAGAGAATCATTTGGCCTGTCCTGAATGTTTTGCTATAATCACATTTTTATTTAATAATAATCCCAGGTTGTAGCACAAAGAGTCACTTGGTTGAGGAGGGCTTGATTGAATAAATAAAAATAAAATAAATACTGGAGCTGTTATTCCAAGCATGCTTGTGAAAACAAGCCTTGTGGAATACAATGGAATTCCAAGTTACAATGCACCAGTCTGCACTGAGACAGACAAAATCATTTTTTTCAATACCATGCATAATTCACAAACATCTGACTCATCAGCTTAGTTCTCCTGGTAAAGAGATTGAATGATCCCCAGTACCATTTCGAGAATAATTATGTTAGACTTATGTTAGATAATTATGTTTCCACCTTCTCTCTTTTTTGTTTTAGTTTTGTCATCAGTCATTGAGACTGCCAAGATGCTGGCCAGGACTATTTAAATAATGGTTGAGGGAGGTTTTCCTCCATCCAGTGAATTAAAAGCATTTCAGGGAGAAAAAAATCAGACATTGCAGAATCAGTGTGGGTTTTTTCCCTTCCTGATGGAATCTGTGTAAGGGAAGAAGCAGGTATGCAGCATTTGACAGAAAGCCAAAAGAGAATTGTAGGTCACAGCTCACCTTCGCAGAAAAACATATCCCACACGCGTAACACGGAACACCAAGGCAAGGTCCGGGAAAAGATGCACATAAACCACTCAGTCATATACAAGATGGGGTCAATCTTGTATCTCTTCAGGTGACGATAGGCAATGGGAGACACTCGTCGGAGAAGTGCAAAGAAGATCTCCCCATCTAACTGGATTGCCTCCTAAACAAGAAGTACAGATGGGATCTGGAGTGAATTCAGGGGCTCTAGACATGATAGCCCTCGCCAATGCTTTATCTTTTTCTCCAAGGCCTCACCTTCTGTGAGCAGCAAAGTAAGTTGGGGAGATGAGACGCAGAACTGAATAGTACATTGCACCAAGCTATTGTTTGCTTAACTACTATTTGTTGAACATAGCACAACTGGCTGAGTCCACACACCAGACTAAGCCTTAAAGCATGTTTCATATGACCTTCTAAACTAAAGTCAAATAAAATGACTGGGGGGGGGGATTTGGTGGAGGGGGGCGGCGGCGGTGGAGAGGGAGGCCGCTGAGGAGGAAACCGTTGCGGATATGACGCAGACCACTCCATCGCTCGTGCAAGTGACATGAGCGGCCTTGTGGGGGGGGGGGAGTTGGCGGAGGGGGGGCGGAGAGAGGCTGTTGACTCGGCAGCGGCCTTGTGGGGGGGAGAAGAGCTGCCGTTTTACATTTGTGTGGCATGTACCTGGCACCGGTGTGCCATCCACGCAATCTGTACATATCTTTGGTGCTGCACTTGTAAGGAACGTCGTGTGAAAATTTGGTGGTGATCGGTGCAGTACTTTCTGAGATTAGCGGTTTTGAACAAACTCATAGTTACATTTTTATTTATATAGATGATGAGAATAGCTGGCAATTGTAACCAGGTCTACATCTCGGCCAAAATTAGGCGGGGGTAGATGGGTTTAAAAGCAAAATGACTATATATGTATACCTTCTTGTTCTATTTTTTTAAAGGAGGAGAATACAGGTTAAAATTAAATATGTATATTGAAAAGGAATTATAAATACCATCAACATAAAATGGAGCTCACTCAGAAGCTGAAATACACCAAGTAAATGAGATGAAGAATGTGAAGCAGAGGAGAGAGGTAAGGGAAGAAGCGAGGGATAGGAGAGAGGGGGGGAGAGGAAGAGAGAAAGGAGGAGTGGAAAGGGGAGAGAGGAGAAGGAGATGGGAAGGGGAAGTAGAGAAGAAAAGGGTGACAGAGGGAAGAAAGGAGGTAGGGAGGAGGAGGAGAGAGGGAGAAGAAAGTGATGGACAAGGTACAAATATGGTGTATGGAGAGCAGAAGAGATGTAAACATTTAATAATACAATATGATGTTGGCTATGTAACAGTATACATGTGATTATCTATATAAATAAAAAGTTAACTATGAGTTTGTTCAAAACCGCTAATCTCCAAAACTACTGCACCAATCGCCACCAAATTTTCACACAAGGTTCCTTACAAGTGCAGCACCAATGATACCTACAGATTGTGTGGATATAATAATTAATAATTTATTACATTTATAAACCGCCCCCTCTCCCCGAAGGGACTCGGCACACTGGTGCCAGATAAATGCCACACAAATGTACAACTGCAGCTGTTCTGTGTTTTCCTCACTCACTCACTGCCCCCCGCCTTCATTTGCCCCTCCGACCTGGCCACTCGAAACGCCGGAGCTCGCAAGGCTCCCCCACCTCTTTCCCCCCCCCCCCAACACCTGACCACTTGAAACGCCGGAGCTTGCAACGATCCCCCGCCTCTTCCCCCCCCACCTGGCCACTGGAAACGCCAGCGCTCGCAACCCCCCCGCCCTCCGCCTCCTTCCGCCCCCCCCCAACCTGGCCACTGGAAATGCCGGCGCTCGCAACGCTCCCCCGCCCTCCGCCTCTTCTCCCCCCCACCTGGCCACTCAAAACGCTGGCGCTCGCAACGCTCCACCGCCTCTTCCCCCCCCCCCAACACCTGGCCACTGGAAACGCCGGAGCTCCCAATGCTCCCCTGCCTCTTCCCCCCCACCCCCACCTGGCCACTAGAAACGCCGGAGCTCGCAATGCTCCCCTGCCTCTTCCCCCCCACCCCCACCTGGCCACTAGAAACGCCGGAGCTCGCCACGCTCCCCCGCCTCCTTCTGCCTCCCCCCCCACCTGGCCACTGACAACGCCGGCGCTCGCAACCCCCCCACGCCCTCCGCCTCCTTCCGCCTCCCCCCCCACCTGGCCACTGGAAATGCCGCCGCTTGCAACGCTCCCCCGCTCTCCGCCTCCTTCCGCCTCCCACCCCACCTGGCCACTGGCGGTAGGTAGGTAGAGGGAGAGAAGGAGAAATACAGTAGGTAGGTAGGTAGGAGGGGAAACTGAGGCAGAGAAGGAAGGGAGTCGCTGACAGGGTCTATGAGGGGTAACTTTTTCATTTAACCAAATTTGGCCACAGCAACGCGTGGCGGGTACAGCTAGTATGTTATGAAAATGAAAAAATAAAAAACTTTATAAAAAAATTATGATGGGTCATCCTGCTACCTGAGGGCCAAAAAAATCTGTAAGACCAAAGTGGTTGCAACCGTTCAAGGTTTCTGTAGGCAAAAATTGTGTTGCTCCTTTCAATTCAATGTATTAAGAAACCAGATTGACCTCAGAGGGGTGGGCGGGGCTCAGCTTTGGTCATCATCAGGCACCTGCCAGAAGTCCGCCTACTCATGACAGATAACGCCGGACCTCATCTTTGTCTCGGGCCAATGGAAAAGTGATCTGGGTACAGGGGATATAGTCATCACACCCTTGTCATGGTCAGACCACTCACTTCTCCGGCTCGACTTTCCGACCGCTGCTCCCCTCCGCGGGGAGGCGGAACCAGAGTCACTAATCTGGTACCGCCCCAGGCGCTTGATGGACCCGGATGGGTTCCAGACAGCGCTTGGGCCATTTCCTGTATCCCTGACCCGCGCCCCGATGGAGGACCTCACGGCCGCATGGAATAGTGCGGCCGTGGGAGCCTTAGATCGGGTCGCGCCCCTGCGGCCTCTCTCGCGGCGGCGAACCACCCTGGCTCCTTGGTTCACTGTGGAGCTGCGGGTGATGAAACGCCGCAAGAGATGCCTAGAGAGAAGATGGAGGGCTAGCCGCTCTGAATCTGACCGGACACAGGTAAGAGCCCATTTACGGACTTACATTGTGGCGCTGAGAGTGGCCAAACGTCATCATTGTGCCACTCTCATAGCATCCGCAGAAAACCGCCCTGCCGCCCTGTTTAGGGTGACCCGCGACCTCCTTCAACAGAGGGAACGGGAAGCCCCGCTACAGGGTAGAGCAGAGGAATTTGTGATTTTTCTGCAGGAGAAAACCGCCCAGATACAGAGTGAGCTAACCCCCATTCATGACCCAGTGGGATGCCACGAGAGAGATCTTGTTTGGGAGGAGTTTGACTCCGTTACTTCCGAGGATATGGACAGGCTACGTGGGCGACTGCGAGCCACCACATGTTTATTGGACCCGTGCCCCTCCTGGCTTGTACTGGCATCCTGGGAGGTGACACGAGGCTGGCTCCAAGAGGTTGTCAACGCATCCTTGAGTGAGGGTTCCTTGCCTGCCTCCCTAAAAGAGGCCATGGTGAGGCCCCTCCTCAAGAAGCCCTCTTTGGACCCAGCTCTTTTGAACAACTACCGTCCAGTCTCCAACCTTCCCTTCTTGGCGAAGGTTGTTGAGAGTGTGGTGGCACAACAGTTTCCCCATCACCTGGAGGAAGTTGACTATCTAGATCCGCGCCAGTCCGGCTTTCGGCCCGGGCATAGCACCGAGACGGCATTGGTCGCGTTGGTAGATGATCTCTGGAGGGCCAGAGATGGGGGATGTTCCTCCATCCTGGTCCTATTAGACCTCTCGGCGGCTTTCGATACCATCGACCATGGTATCCTATTGCATCGGCTGGGGGGGTTGGGGGTGGGAGGCACCGTTTTACGGTGGTTCTCCTCCTACCTCTCTGGCCGATCGCAATTTGTGCGTGCAGGAGAGCAGAGGTCGACCCCGAGACCCCTCACATGCGGGGTGCCTCAGGGGTCGGTCCTCTCGCCTCTCCTGTTTAACGCATACATGAAGCCGCTGGGCGAGATCATCCGTGGTTTTGGGGTAGAGTACCACCTGTACGCTGATGACACCCAGCTGTACATATCTACCCCAAACCACCCCAACGATGCCGTAGTGGTGATGTGCCGGTGCTTGGAAGCCGTGCGGATCTGGATGGGAAGTAACGGACTTAGGCTCAACCCGACCAAGACCGAGTGGCTGTGGTTTCCGGCTGCCCGGTTCAACCAGCTCTCTCCAACGCTGGCCATAGGGGGCGAACATCTTGCCCCTGTGGATGGGGCGCGCAACTTGGGTGTCCTCCTGGATACCCGGCTGTCCATGGAAGATCAAGTGACAGCCGTGGCCAGGAGGGCGTTTTACCAGGTTCGCCTGGTACGCCAGTTGCGCCCCCTATTGGATCGGGACGCCCTTCGCACAGTCACTCATGCTCTCGTGACATCCCGACTGGATTATTGCAACTCTCTCTACATGGGGCTCCCCTTGAGGTGTACCCGGAGGCTTCAGTTGGTCCAGAATGCAGCCGCGCGAGCAATTATGGGCACCTCTAGGTTTGCCCATGTAACACCGCTCTTGCGCGAGCTGCACTGGCTACCTGTCGTCTTCCGGGTGCGCTTCAAGGTGTTAATTACCATCTTCAAAGCGCTCCATGGCTCGGGACCTAGCTACCTGCGGGATCGGATCCTGCCCCATACATCCTCACGGCCGATTCGCTCCCACAGAGAGGGACTTCTCCGGGTGCCGTCCACTAGACTTTGTCAGCGGGCGACACCCAGGGTAAGGGCCTTCTCTGTGGCGGGCCCAGCCCTCTGGAATGACCTTCCCCCCGATATCAGGACAACTACGGACCTCCGCTCCTTCCGCTTAAAATTAAAGACTCACTTTTTTCGTCTGGCCGGCCTTGGGTAGTCTCTTTTTAGGTTAGGGTTTTTTAGGGGTAATTTTTAGTTTATAGGTTTTAGCGCAGGATTTATTTAATTTATTTTTAATTCTGTATTTTGTACTTGTCTGTGTTTATTTGTATTTTTAATTGCCTGTGCCCCGCCTCGAGTCCCCTCGGGGAGAGAGAGCGGGATATAAATTAAATTATTATTATTATTATTATTATTATTATTAACTCATGATTTAACTCAGCCTTAAGTTCAGTCAGAGAATATGAAATTTCAAGTTGACCCAGAGGAGGGGAGAAGGGGAAGTGAGAAGATTTTGGAGAAGAAACCTGCCAAAAAACCAACTGAGATGAGGTGGCCCAATAGAAAAACCATTGCCTTTCTTTACAAGAAGTACTGTATTCTACCTGTGGAAAGCCAAAGATTTGCAGGTAGTGTCTGTTGGGAATCCCTTAAGACATCCAAATCCGGCCCACATGGCCATCCTGAAAACTGTAAGGATCTGGCCCGCATCACGTTGGTGCGGCCCATGCCATCCTGGTGGGCGTGCGCTCGCACAGGCCCAGTTCTCCATCGCTGCGTGTAGAGAAACTAAAGTAGTCTGTGGGACTACAGTAAAAAAAATCGTTCAGACCTTCCAACCTCACCAGATTTTTTTTTCCCCCGTGAGAAGTTGGAAGGTCTGAACTATTTTTTTTTACTGTAGTCCCACAGGCTACTTTAGTTGCTCTGTACGTGGCGGCAGTGAAGGGAGCTGGAAAGGTTAGTGAAGGGATGTGGCTGCCCTGGGTGGTGGAGATGACGGTTTAAGGAAGGAAGGAAGGAGGTTATAATGAGAGAGAGAGTGAGGGTCTGAGGTAAATTCTGCCTTAGCACTTGGCCACCAGCAGCCCTGCTGCCTTTTGCCATCCCCTTGTCCCCTCCTCCTGACCTCTCCTGGTGGTCTCCCATTCTATCAATTAGGATGCTTTGGTTACAAAGCCAGGTCTCCTCATAAGGAGATGAAGTGGGCCTCCCTCTGACCCACAGACTTTGCCCTCCCGTGCACACCACGAGCAACCTGGCCAAGGAGAGTGAGCACAGCAGCAGTGGGAGCTGGCCATGCCCACCCTGGCCCCCCAAAGTCAACCACAATCCTGATGCGGCCCTCAATAAAATTGAGTTTGACACCCCTGCCTTAAGACCACATCTATTTTCAAAACTGCTCTGCAGCTGCACAATTCTGAAAAAGGATGAGCTCCTTTAAGGAGCTGCAAAGAGGTGCTATTTTTTGGTCTTTAGATCCAATGCTCTACTGAATATTTTTCAAACTCTGGGCCTCCCATTCTTTTCCAGGAAGTTTCATCCTGAGAGGTGGGCGAAGCGCAAATTAAGGGGGTTTTTAAATAAATTTTTAATTCGGATTTTAGGGGGTTCCAGGGTGGGGGGGGTAATAGACAGGTAGAGACAGACGAGGACAGAGAGGGCCAGGCCAGCAGGCGACGGAGGGAAGCGGAAGGATCCGTTAGGGGGGGGGGGAAATACGAGTCGTCCCGGTGGAGGGCATTTCTATCCAGAAGGTCGTGGGGAGAGGCAGGTCCGAGGGGAGACAAGTTCTACCCTCCCGGTTGAGGGCACAGAACCGTTGGTTACAAACGGTGAAGTGCCACAACCCCCGCAGGCTAGGTGGTCAGGGAGTACAGAGCCAGGGCCTACGGCTGATGTTTTGCAACGCCAGGTCCGTGGTCAACAAAGCCCCCCTCGTCCATGACCTTGTGTCTGAGGGGGAGCCGGACCTGGTAGGAATTGCGGAGACCTGGCTGGGCCACGAGGGTGGACTTCCCCTCGTTGAAATGTGCCCACCAGGTTACCGCGCTTTTCATCAGCCTCGGGCCCTAGGTAGGGGTGGTGGGGTAGCGGTTATTGTTAGGGAAGGTCTTGAGCCGAGAGAGACCATTGTGCCACAGACTACCGGTTGTGAGTCCCTCTGCGTGAAGTGGGGCCTAGGGAGGCAGTTGGGCTTGCTGGTTGTATACCTGGCTCCCCGCTATGTAGCAGCAGCCCTGCCCGAGCTCCTTGAGATGATCGCTAAGGTGGCAGTTGAGACCCCCAGACTTGTAGTCATGGGGGACTTTAATCTGCCATCGGTGGGCGAATCATCCGTGGTAGCTCGGGAGTTCATGGCTTCCATGACTGCCATGGACCTGACCCAACTAATTCAAGGCCCCACTCACGAGGGTGGACATACACCGGATCTCATCTTTGTCTCAGGCCAATGGAAGAGTGATCTGGGTATAGGGGATATAGTCATCACGCCCTTGTCATGGTCAGGCCACTCACTTCTCCGGCTCGACTTTCCGACCGCTGCTCCCCTCCGCGGGGAGGCGGAACCTGAGTTACCAATCTGGTTCCGCCCCAGGCGCCTGATGGACCCGGATGGGTTCCAGGCGGCGCTTGGGCCATTTCCTGTACCCCTGACCCGCGCCCCGATGGAGGACCTCGTGGCCGCATGGAATACTGCGACCATGGGAGCCTTGGATCGGGTCGCGCCCTTGGGGCCTCTCTTGCGGCGGCGAAACACCCTGGCTCCTTGGTTTACCGAAGAGCTGAGGGTGATGAAATGCCGCAAGAGATGCCTAGAGAGAAGATGGAGGTCTACCCGATTTGAATCTGACCGGACACAGGTAAGAGCCCATTTACGGACTTACATTGTGGCGCTGAGAGTGGCCAAACGTCATCATTGTGCTACTCTCATAGCATCCGCAGACAACCGCCCTGCCGCCCTGTTTAGGGTGACCCGCTCCCTCCTTCAACAGAGGGTGCGGGAAGCCCCGTTACAGGGTAGAGCAGAGGAATTTGTGATTTTTCTGCAGGAGAAAACCGCTCAGATACAGAACGAGCTAGCCCCCATTGATGGCCCAGTGGGATGCCACGAGACAGATCTTGTTTGGGAGGAGTTTGACTCCGTTACTTCCGAGGATATGGACAGGTTACGTGGGCGACTGCGAGCCACCACATGTTTATTGGACCCGTGTCCCTCCTGGCTTGTACTGGCATCCTGGGAGGTGACACGAGGCTGGCTCCAAGAGGTTGTCAACGCATCCTTAAGTGAGGGTTCCTTGCCTGCTTCCCTAAAAGAGGCTATGGTGAGGCCCCTCCTTAAGAAGCCCTCTTTGGATCCAGCTCTATTAAACAACTATCGTCCAGTCTCCAACCTTCCCTTTTTGGCGAAGGTTGTTGAGAGTGTGGTGGCACAACAGTTTCCCCGTCACCTGGAGGAAGTTGATTATCTAGACCCGCGCCAGTCCGGCTTTCGGCCCGGGCATAGCACCGAGACGGCATTGGTCGCGTTGGTCGATGATCTCTGGAGGGCCAGAGATGGGGGTTGTTCCTCCATCCTGGTCCTATTAGACCTCTCGGCGGCTTTCGATACCATCGACCATGGTATCCTATTGCATCGGCTGGGGGGGTTGGGGGTGGGAGGCACCGTTTTACGGTGGTTCTCCTCCTACCTCTCTGGCCGATTGCAATTTGTGTTGGCAGGAGAGCAGAGGTCGACCTCGAGACCCCTCACTCCCGAGCTACCCCGGATGATTCGCCCACCGATGGCAGATTAAAGTCCCCCATGACTAAAAGTCTGGGGGTCTCAACTGCCATCGTAGCGATCACCTCGAGGAGCTCGGGCAGGGCTGCTGTTACATAGCGGGGGGCCAGGTATACAACTAGCAAGCCCAACTGCCTCCCTAGGCCCCACTTCACGCAGAGGGACTCACAACCGGTAGTCTGTGGCACAATGGTCTCTCTCGGCTCTAGACCTTCCCTAATAATAACCGCTACCCCACCACCCCTGCCTAGGGCCCGAGGCTGATGAAAAGCGCGGTAACCTGGTGGGCACATTTCAACGAGGGGGAGTCCTCCCTCGTGGCCCAACCAGGTCTCCGCAATTCCTACCAGGTCCGGCTCCCCCTCTGACACGAGGTCATGGATGAGCATTACGAGCATTATGTTTTCTTCATTATGTGGTGGGTATATTCTAAAGCATTTTGTTTTTATTAAATAAAGAAGACCATTTGTTCAAAAAAAAAAGACTATGACAGGCCGACTGCACAAAATAGATGTGTCTTCAGGGCCCGACGGAAGAGACGTAGGTCTGTGATCATGCGTAATTCAGGGGGGAGGTCATTCCAGAGGGCAGGAGCTGCCACAGAGAAGGCTCTCCCCCTGGGGGTCGCCAGCCAACATTGTCAGGCCGATGGCACCCTGAGGAGGCCCTCTCTATGGGAGTGGACTGGTCGGTGGGAGGTATTTGGCAGCAGGAGGCGGTCTTGCAGGTAACCAGGTCCCTTGCCACGGAGCGCTTTAAAGGTGGTCACTAGAATCTTGAAGCGCACCCGGAAGGCCACAGGCAGCCAGTGCAGCTCACGCAGGAGAGGTGTCACATGGGAGTGTCTAGAAGCTCCCAAAATCCCCCGCGCGGCCGCATTCTGAACTAACTGGAGCCTCCGAGTGCACCTCAAGGGAAGCCCCATGTAGAGAGCGTTACAGTAGTCCAGGCAGGAGGTGACGAGAGCTTGAGTGACATTGCGTAAGGCGTCACGATCCAGAAAGGGACGCAATTGGCGTATCAGGCGAACCTGATAAAAGGGCCCCCTGGCCACGGCCATCATGTGGTCTTCTAAAGACAGCCAGGAGTCCAGGAGGACACCCAAGTTGCGAGCCCTCTCTGTGGGGGCCAGTGACTCGCCCCCAATAGCCAGAGATGGCGTCAACTGGCTATACCATGACGCCGGAAGCCACAGCCACTCGGTCTTGGATGGGTTGAGTCGAAGCCTGTTCCTCCCCATCCAGACTTGCACGGCCTCCAGACATCGGGACATCACTTCCACGGCATTGTTGGGGTGGTCCGGGGTAGAGATGTACAGCTGAGTATCATCAGCATACTGATGGAACTCTACCCCAAAACCACGGATGATCTCACCCAACGGCTTCACATCGATGTTGAACAGGAGGGGTGAGAGGACCGACCCCTGTGGAACCCCACAATTGAGGTGCCTCGAAGTCGACCTCTGTCCCCCTGCCAACACAAACTGCATCCGATCAGAGAGATAGGAGGAGAACCACCGTAGAACGGTGCCCCCCCACCCCTAACCCCTCCAACCAGTGCAGCATGATACCATGGTCGATGGTATCAAAAGCCACTGAGAGATCTAATAGGACCAGGATAGAGGAACAGCCCCTATCCTGAGCCCTCCAGAGATCATCGACCAACGCGACCAATGCTGTCTCCGTGCTGTGCCCGGGCCGGAAGCCGGAGTGGCGCGAGTCCAGATAGACAGCTTCATCCAGGTGCTGAGGGAGCTATCGCGCCAGCACACTCTCAACAACCTTCGCAATGAACCGAAGGTTGGAGACAGGATGATAGTTGGCCAGAACAGCCGGATCCAGAGATGACTTCTTGAGAAGGGGCCTCACCACCGCCTCTTTCAAGGCGGCCGGCAAAAACCCCTCACTCAGAGAAGCGTTGACAATTCCCTGGAGCCAGCCTCGTGTAACCTCCCGGGAGGCCAGTACCAGCCAGGAGGGACACGGGTCCAATAAACATGTGGTGGCGCTCAGCCGCTCCAATATCCTGTCCATGTCCTCAGGAGTCACAGGACTGAACTCCTCCCAGGTAACATTCTCAAGACCTGCCTCAGTCAACCCGTCTGAACTAGTCCAGTCGGAGGCCAACCCGTCCCGAATCTGAGTTGCTGAATTAGTAACACGGTTGTTAAATGAATCTGGCTTCCCCACTGACTTTGCTTGTCAGAAGGTTGCAAAAGGGGATCACGTGACCCCAGGACATGCAACCATCATAAATGTGAGTCAGGACTTCCTGTTCCTGTTCCCGGCGGCGATGGACGAACCTTGGGGTTCGTCCGCCGTTTTGTTCTTTTTTCTGCCCCTAACGGGGCGGGGCACCCCCCTTTTTTTGGGGGTCCCTCTGTAAAACTGGCTTGCCTGGGCTGGTTTATCCTGGCGGCGGCTGGGAAACGGCCCTTGTCTTCGGTTTAGGCGAAGGAAGACATGCTGCGGGGGGAGTTTCCCTTCGCCAATGGAGGACGGTAACGATCAGCAAAATTTAAAAGAACTGAGCGTGCGGGTCGGAAGGCTCCCTGGGGCTTTGGCAGCGAGGTGAAGAGTGAGTGATTTACAATATTATTTATGCTGGCAGCCTGGATTGAAAGAACGTAGAGGGGGGTGTTTGTTGGTTAAACCCCCCCTCGGATTTAAAGCGGCGTTCCGAAATGGCTCCTTGTTGCAAGGAAGCGGATACTTTGTTTCCGGACTCCATTGAAATAAGCGAAAGTGATCTGCGGCTTATTTTCTTACAATGTATCTAAGTCTGGCTGGCTTGATACAGTTTTTTCTTGGGTTATTTTCTCCTCCTGGTTCCCAGGCAGGGCGGTGGAGGAGGGTTCCCTTTGTTCCTGAATGACTATTTTTACCTTTGGAAAATTACCAACATCTTTTCGTGAAATGGACTCTCTCTACTAATGAAGAAATTTCTGGACTAATTGATTCCTTCCCTGAGTGCCTTCTCTGTTAAAGTTTTTGATTGTGAAAAGTGTTTCTCTGCTGGGTCTTGAATTCTTTTACAACTTTCACCTGAACTGTTTTGCTCCTGATTTGCCTCAACGGCCCCACCCCAAAAACGCCATCTTAGTGACACTGACTTTAACAGCTTACCATGGCATCAAAATCAGAATTGGCAGGATTGGAACAAAGAATGTCATCTTTGGAATCAGTGTTACAAGCTCTGGTGCAGGAAATTAAAGCTTTGAGAGCTGATAATAAAAGTTTTAAAGAGGACCTTCTGGAAACACGGAAGCAAGTGTTGGAGAATTCACAGAAGACTGAGGAGCTGGAAGGGGGGCTGGCTGGGGCAAAGGGAGAACTTAAAAATGTCAACATTGAAATTGCAGATTTGTCTGGTCATATGTCTAGGATGGATTTTGAAAGGATGTCATATTTTTTAAGATTTCAGAATGTTTCTGAAGAATCTGGTGAATACCTTCCTGATCTCATGAGCACAATTTTAGCAGAATATTTACAGAAACCTAAAGATGAGATCAGGGGGGATATTGACCTAGTCTACAGAATAAATTCAGCATATGCCAGGATAAATGAAGTACCCAGAGAGATACATATTAAATTTGTTAGAAGGTCAACTAGAGAGGGAATTTTGAAGGCGCAGAGAGGGGGGCCGTTAATTTACCAACAAAAGGAAGTCACCATCTTGAGGCAGATCCCCAAAAAGATTAGGGAGGTGAGAAGGAAATTTTCCTTCTTATCCAAAAAATTGTATGACCACGGGATTTGGTTCAAGTGGGTGATGCCGGAAGGGATGTTGGTGTTCTGGGATGAAGGAAGAGTGAGGATTAAAACAGTTGCTGAGGCGGAAGCCTTTCTTAAAAAACATTCCTCTATCCTGGGGGAAGATCCAGGGGGGACGGAGGGGGCCACGGCCCCGCCCGCTGGGGGCCAGGGAGGAGAAAAAGAAGATACAATTGCCAAGAGACTTAGATCGAAAAAATAACTTTGCTTTTTTTTATTATTATTAATATTGCTTAACCTTATGTCTGGATGTTTGTACATGACTGCTAGCATAGAATGGAGAATTTAGGAATTTTGTACTTATTTTCACCTTGTAGTACTTTTGGAAAAATGTTTTTTTTAATGTTTTATTATGAAGCCCTAGAAGGGCCAATGATCCCGACGCGAAAGTTCTTAATATGTTTCTGTATCCCTTACCCTACCCTTTTCGAAAATTGTAAAAACCAATAAAACTTTTTCAATATAAATGTGAGTCAGTTGCCAAGCATCTGAATTTTGATCATTGAAGCTGCAATGGTCATCAGTATAAAAAATGGTCATAAGTCACTTTTTTCAATGCTATATATTTACTTATTTGTATACATCTATTTTGGCTGTTTTAAAAAAATCCACCCTTTAAAAAATAAATATTATACTAACTGTGTTCGTTCTGCTGACACCTGGGTTACTAACTCCTTGATTTCCTAGATCTTCAACATTTTAACAAGAAAGGCAACCCCTAGTGTCCATCCTTACATTGGAAGTTTCTGTGCCCAGGTAATCCTCAACCTATAACTGTAATGGAGCCAGAATTTCCCATTGTTAATTATGATGCCCGTAAGTTGAGGCATCCACATGACCAACCCAATTTTACAACACTTTTTGCAGCGGTTGTTAAGCAAATGCCCCACACTTGTTAAATAAACACCATGATCAGTAAGCAAACCAATTGGCTGTTTGATTTTTTTGCCAGAAACCATAGTAAATTGTAATCATGTCTCTGCAGGGCACTGCAAATAGTCATAAATGCACACCAGTTGCACTCAAAAGGCAATCATATGACTGCAAGGGGAGGGAGTGGGAGGGCACAGCCATCAGAATTTCAAATATGGGTTGTAAGTTCCTTTTGGGCGGGGTCCATCATAACTTTAAACAGTTGCTGAGCGACCAATTGTTAAGCAAGGACTACTTGTAGTACAAAAGGTATTCCCAGTGAAGAATTCTAAAGTGCTTTTCTCTATGGGAATGCAGTTAAACTTACCAATCCAGCACTGTAGTATCCAGGAAGATATTTCTCACAGATTTGCACCAGACACCAGAAAGCTTGCTGTGGAGAAAGACCAAGGAATCTTTAGCCCAGATAATTGCAGCAGCCATATTTGGGTGCATAGCAGACCAGCATTCTAGCAAACTCCCAGTTAAAACTTTCCAGTTACATGAACTAAGCCAGCAAATTCAATTCAGGGGCCTTAGCCCTTTTAGTAACACATCAGAGCAGGTAGCAAAGCCACAGAAGGAGAACAACCTCACAATTGAAGACACCCAGATCCCATCAGGGCTTCCAGTTAGTGTAATGGTTATGTTTTAACCTCACACATGCATGATGCTGCATGAAAACATGGTCATTGTCAATGCTCTGGACCCAGCTTCTGGAACCGGTAAAGTCCCTGGCAGTTCAAAGGGATAGAGGTTGACATGTAGCAGAGCAGGATGCCTGGTGTAAACTTCCAAAGTGCAACGACTATTATATACATCAGCAGTCCCCAACCTTTGTGGCTTGGTGGTCTGGGAGAGAGGAACCGGGCCACACGAGTGGTGGGTTGGCATGCACATACCTCCTCTCATGAGAGAAGAGAAGCCTTTGGGGTGAGGTTTCACGCTGCTTCAGTCTTCTCTGCACCAAAAGACGGAAGGCTTGAAGCAGTGCAAGGTCGCTCCCCCAAAGCTTTTTGACAATATGCAAAAGCTTTTGGCATGGAGAAGCCTTTGGGGACGTGGTGTCGTGCAGGCTGCCCAACACTCCAAAAGCGGATTGGCTGTCCTGCACAGGCAACCTCGGTAATAATAATAATAATAATAATAATAATATTTAATTTTGTATACCGCGTCCTCTCCCCAAGGGGACTCGGAGCGGTGCACAGGGAAATTAAAACATATAAAAATATATACAAACAATAAATACAATAAATAAAAGCAGATTAAATTGATCGTCCCTGCGCTAAAAACCCCATTAAAACTAAATTCCCTAAACACCCCAGAGGTAGAGACTAACCAAGGCCGGCCAGACAGAAAAAGTGTGTTTTCAGTTTTCGACGGAAGGAGCGGAGGTCCGTAGTTGTTCTAATGTCGGGGGGGAGGTCGTTCCAGAGGGCTGGGCCCGCCACAGAGAAGGCCCTTCCCCTGGGCGTCGCCCGCTGACACAGTCTAGTGGACGGCACCCGGAGAAGTCCCTCTCTGTGGGAGCGGATCGGCCGTGAGGATGTATGGGGCAGGATCCGATCCCGCAGATAGCTAGGTCCCGAGCCATGGAGCGCTTTAAAGATGGTAAGTCAGCAGGGCATGCTTGTCCCACTCAGCCTCTGCTCTCATCGCTCCACTTTTGGAGAATCAGGAGCAGGTAGCTTGGCGCCCTAGCTGGGAGTGGGGGGAGGAGGAGAAGAACTGGTCCACACAAGCGGCGGGCCAGTGCACACCAGTGGTGGGATTCAAATATTTTTACTACTGTTTCTGTAGGCTTGGTGGGCATGGCAGGGGAAGGATACTGTAAAATCTCCATTCCCTCCCCACTCCAGGGGAAGGTTACTGCAAAATCCCCATTTCCTCTCAATCAGCTGGGACTCAGGAGGCAGAGAATAGATGGAGGCGGGGCCAGTCAAAGGTGGTATTTACTAGTTCTCCAAACTACTCAAAATTTCTGCTACCGGTTCTCCAGAACTGGTCAGAATCTGCTGAATACCACCTCTGGTGCACACACAGCTCCACTCACACAAAAGAGAAACCTTTGTGGCACCGCTTATGCGAGTGGAGCTGTGTGTGTGCATGGCCCATCTCTCATGCGGCCCAGTTCCGAATAGTAGTGGGCCATGGCCTGGGGGCCCCTGATATACTTGCCACAACCTGATGAAATATTCTGCAAATATAGGTAAAACTAGGAAATATGGTTCTTTCCCAGAGAAAATATGCTTTCTAAGCTGGCAAATGCAGTGCAGATGAAGTAGCTCACCTCTGCGGGCATATGCATCAGCAAAACTGCAGCTACAGGCGCTTGTGCTTGGCAGTAACCTTCTTCTGGCCGGTAGATGGTATAGGCTTTTAGGATGCGATAGAGGTCCTGCTGCCTGTGACAGAGAAGGATATGGAGTGAAAAATTTAATCTAGATTCTTGGACTCTATTGGGGCTCCCTGTTCACAAGACCAAATTCTAGGAAAGCAGAATTCTCTGTTAGGTTTCTTTGGGGTCTTTTATTAACAACAAGGCCTATAGGCCAGTTAATTCTCAGCAATTCTCAGATCTTGTGCCAGGATGTTAATGAAACAGCTAAAAGTCACATGGCAGACATGAGTTTCTGATTAACCTTGTGTCCCTTTATCTTAAGTCTAGAGATGAAGAAAGGCACTGAAAGGCACATCAGAGGTCAGATATGGGAGCAGGTGTAGGGCTAGGGTGGTAGAAGCAATCTTCTATCTATATAAATAAAAATGTAACTATGAGTTTGTTCAAAACCGCTAATCTCAGAAACTACTGCACCAATCGCCACCAAATTTTAACACAACGTTCCTTACAAGTGCAGCACCAATGATACATACAGATTGTGTGGATGGCACACCAGTGCCAGGTGCATGCTACACAAACGTAAAAGTGCAGCACTTCTGAGTTTTTTACCTCCCTTTAGCTCCTCCCACCCGGCTGCTTCTTATGCTGCATCACACACACATGCAGCTGCCAGTGCTGACGCCCTTCCCCGAACGTCACATTTCCAACAGTCGCTTCCTCAATGAACTACCCTTCCCACAAGACCCTGCGGCCCTGGCGGCGTGAGGCATATACGCAAAGCCCCCTGTCCAAAGATTACCGGGATAAGGGGGTAATCCCACCTGGCCGCTTTTCAGCTCACATCACTTGCACGAGCGATGGAGCGGTCTGCGTCATATCCGCGATGGTTTCCTCCTCAGTGGTCTCCCTCTCCTCTGCCGCCGCCGCCCCCTCTCCGCAAACTCTGCCCCCACAAGGCCGCTGCCGAGTCAGCGGCGTCTCCTCCTCCGCCGCCCCCATCTGCCAACTACCCCACCCAGAAGGCTGCTGCCAAGTCAGTGGCCTCTCCTCCACCGCCACCCCCCCTCCGCCAACTCTCCCAAGGCCGCTGCCGAGTCAGTGGCCTCTTCTCCGCCGCCACCGCCGCCCGCGCTGCCAACTCCCCCCCACAAGGCCGCTGCCGAGTCAACAACCTCTCTCACCGCCCCCCCTCCAACTGCCCCCCAACAAGGCCGCCGCCGAGTCAGAGGGATAGAGGGAGAAATACAGTAGGTAGGTAGGTAGAGGGATAGAGAGAGGGAGAAATACGGTAGGTAGATAGGCATGATTTAATGATTTAATTTTAATATGACTTTTTAAAGTTTTTAATGATTTTTAGCACAGATTTACCAAATTTAATCCTATTTTATCTCGTTGTCTGTATATTATTGTGTTTTTACCTCTTCTGTGCACCGCCGTGAGTCCCACCAGGCAGATAGGGCGGTATAGAAATGTGATAAAATAAAACAAAATAAATAAAGGTAGGTAGGTAGGTAGGGAGAGAGAGAGAGAGAGAGAGAGAGAGAGAGAGAGAGAGAAATACAGTAGGTAGGTAGGTAGAGGGAGAGAGGGAGAAATGCAGTAGGTAGGTAGGTAGGTAGAGGGAGAGAGGGAGAAATACAGTAGGTAGGTAGGTTGGGGGTTATACGGTGTTTGTGTGTACACAGGTTGGGTGGCCATTTAACCAGACTGGGCCACAGCAACGCGTGGCCGGGTACAGCTAGTCTATATAAATAAAAATGTAACGTAATATTGTATAACATGTGTATCTGGATTTTTGCAAATGACTGACAGCATAGAATTGAGAACTTAGAAATATGTACTTGTTTTCACTTTGTAGTATTATGAAAAATATTTTTTGTTAATGATTTATTATGAAGCTCCGGAAGGGCCGATGACTTCGATGCGAAAGCTCTCAAAATTTCTTTGTATCTCTTACCCTACCCTAATGAAAAACTGTAAAACCAATAAAACTTTTTCAATATAATAAAAATGTAACTAGGAGTTTGTTGAAAACCGCTAATCTCAGAAAGTACTGCACCAATCACCACCAAATTTTCACACAAGGTTCCTTACAAGCGCAGCACCAATGATACGTACAGATTGTGTGGATGGCACACCGGTGCCAGGCACATGCCACACAAATGTAAAACTGCAGCTGTTCTGCGTGTTTCCCTCACTCGCTCACTCACCCCCCTCCCCTTAGCGGCTCCTCCCACACGCCCGCTTTTCAGCTCACGTCACTTGCACGAGTGGGGGAGTGGTCTGTGTCATATCTGCGACAGTCGCCTCCTCAGCGGCCTCCCTTGCCTCTGTCGCCGCCCGTGCCCCAACTCCACCCCCCAAAAAGGCTGCTGCCGAGTCAGCAGCCTCTCCTCCGCTGCCACCGCCTCCCCTCTGCCAACTCCCCCCCACAAGGCCGCTGCCGAGTCAGCGGCCTCTTCTCAGTCGCCACCGCTGCCTGCGCCGCCAACTCCCCCCCACAAGGCTGCTGCCAAGTCAACAGCCTTTCTCACCGCCCCCCTCCGCCAAATTCCTCCCCCACAAGGCCACTGCCGAGTCAGCGGCCTCTCCTCCGCCACTGTCCTTCCTCTGGCAACTCGACCCCCCCAAAGGCCGCTGCCGAGTCAGTGGCCTCTCTCGCCGCCCCCACCCCTGCACAAGGCCGCTGCCGAGTCAGCGGCTGCTCCTCCACCGCCACCCCCTCCTCCCCCCACAAGGTTGCTGCTGAGTGAGCAGCCTCTTCTCCGCCGCCGCCCCCCCTCCACCAACTCCCCCACCCACAAGGCCGCTGCCGAGTCAGCAGCCTCTCTCGCTGCCCCCGCCGCCAACTCCCCCCCACAAGGCCACTGCCGAGTCAACAGCCTCTCTCCTCACCCCCCCTCTGCCAAATCCCCCCCACAAGGCTGCCGCTGAGTCAGAGGGATAGAGGGAGAAATACAGTAGGTAGAGGGATAGAGGGAGAAATACAGTAGGTAGGTAGATGGATAGAGAGAGAGAGGGAGAAATACAGTAGGTAGGTAGGTAGAGGGATAGAGGGAGAAATACAGTAGGTAGGTAGATAGGCAGGTAGGTAGGTAGAGAGAGAGAGAGAGAGGGAGAAATACACTAGGTAGGTAGGTAGAGGGAGAGAGAGAGGGGGGGAGAAATACAGTAGGTAGGTAGAGGGAGAAATACAGTAGGTAGGTGGGTAGGTAGGTTGGTAGGTAGAGGGATAGAGAGAGAGGGAGAAATACACTAGTTAGGTAGGTAGGGAGGTAGAGGGAGAAATACAGTAGGTAAGTGGGTAGGTAGGTTGGTAGGTAGACGGATAGAGAGAGAGAGGGAGAAATACAGTAGGTAGGTAGGTAGAGGGATAGAGAGAGGGAGAAATACAGTAGGTAGGTAGGTAGGTAGAGGGATAGAGAGAGGGAGAAATACGGTAGGTAGGTAGGCACAGGGATAGAGAGAGAGAGGGAGAAATACAGTAGAGGGAGAGAGAGAGAGAGAGAGAGAGAGAGAGAGAGCGGCCGAGGGCAATGGAGGCCATCGCCCGTCCCTTCGGAACGGCACTCGCCTATCTCTCAGGACCGACTGACCCATGTTCCTCCAGGTGACGGGGAAACTGTTGTGCCTTGAGGTGCACCCGAAGACTTCAGCTGGTCCAGAATGCAGCCGCGCGAGCAATAATGGGAACCTCTAGGTTTACCCATATAACACCGCTCTTACGCGAGCTGCACTGGCTGCCTGTCGTCTTTCGGGTGCGCTTCAAGGTGTTAGTTGTCATCTTTAAAGCGCTCCATGGCACGGGACCTAGTTATCTGCGGGATCGGAACCTGCCCCATACATCCTTACGGCCGATTCGCTCCCACAGAGAGGGACTTCTCCGGGTGCCGTCCACTAGGCTATGCCAGCGGGCGACGCCCAGGGGAAGGGCCTTCTCTGTGGCGGGCCCAGCCCTCTGGAATGACCTTCCCCCCGAAATCAGAACAACTACGGACCTCCGCTCCTTCCGTCAAAAACTTAAAACACACTTTTTCTGCTTGGCCGGCCTAGGTTAGTCTCCGCCTAATAGGATGTTAGGGGATTTTAGCTAATTTATAATTGGGGATTTTAGCGCAGGGATAATCTTAGTTTAATTTGCTTTTACTTATTCTATTTATTCTATTTATGTATTTTCTATAGTATTTTAATTTTCCCTGTGCACCGCTCCGAGTCCCCTCGGGGAGAGGATGCGGTATACAAATAAAATTATTATTATTATTATTATTATTATTATTATTATTATTATTATTATTATTATTATTATTATTATTATTATTATTATTATTATTATTATTATTATTATTATTATTATTATTATTATTATTATGTTCAACTGCTGTTCACATGGTACCCTTCTCCACTTCAAAGTAGGTAGGTAGGTAGAGGGAGAGAGAGAGATACATAGGTTGGGGGTTATACGGTGGTTATGTGTGCAGGTGTAGATCTTCACACGGATTGGTTGGCCATTTAACCAGACTGGGCCACAGCAACGCGTGGCCGGGAATGGCTAGTTTAATATAAGAGAGGGCTGGGCCAGTATAGATAGTCCTCAACTTAACTACCATTTAAGTTACAACAGCACTGAAAAAAGTGACTTATGACTGGTCCTCGAATTTACAACTGTCACAGCATCCCCATGATTATGTGATCAAAATTCAGGCCCTTGGCAAATGGCATGCATTTATGATGGTTGCAACACCTCAGGATCATGTGATTGCATTTGCAACCTTCCCAGCCAACTTTCAACAAGCAAAGTCAATAGGGGAAGCTGGATTCACTTAATGATCATGTGATTCACATAACAACTGCACCGATTCACTTAATAATTGTGGCAAAAAAGCTCATAAAAGCAGGAGTGATTCACTTAACCACCTGGTTTAGCAATGGAAGTGCTGGTTCTGATTGTGATTGTAAATTGAGGACTGCCTGTATGCTTATGAAAATTTCAAAAGGACTTGGGGGCGACAAGCTGATCTAGTATGTTAGAGGGAGAACTGTTTTATGCATTTTGACAACAGAAAGGATTGTAGTGACTTTCAAATCCTACAGGTCTGAGCACTGGAAGAAAAACGTCCCTTCTTTAATTCTCTCACCCATGGCCTCCCCGAACTGCAAACATCTCATGGAAAGGGAATTGCCTGTGGAGGTCCTTCTCAATCACATCTAGCCATTTGGGATCACCAGGCTGACGCTCCAAATCCTAAGAGAAAAGAAAAAGCAACAAGGAAGGAAAGTCGGTGAATTTGGAGGCAGAAACCTATTTTAGAGGACTTTTCCTTACTGCCTCTATGCAGTGTTTCTCGACTTTGGCAGCTTGAAGATGGGTGGACTTCAACTCCCAGAATTCCCCAGCCAGAGTGGCTGGGGAATTCTGGGAGTTGCAGTCCACGCATCTTCAAGCTGCCAAGGTCGAGAAACACAGCTCCACAGGATCAACTGCTATCAATTGCTGTTATGGAAAGGATTCCACAAAGACACCAGGTGTCTGCTTCTTCCAGCTCAACCTTCTCCCTTCCCACCCTGTTATTCAGGAGAGTTCCCAATTGTTAGGTTTAGGGGCTTTTTACTGCAATCTATAGAAATAAAAATGTAACTATGAGTTTGTTCAAAACAGCTAATCTCAGAAACTACTCCACCAATCGCCACCCAATTTTCACACAACGTTCCTTACAAGTGCCGCACCAATGATACTTACAGATTGTGTGGATGGCACACCGGTGCCAGGTACACGCCACACAAATGTAAAACTGCAGCTCTTCTATGTGTTTCCCTCACTCGCTCCCCTCCCCTTCGCGGCCCCTCCCACCTGGCCGCTTTTCAGCTCATGTCACTTGCACGAGTGGTGGAGCGGTCTGCGTCATATCCACGACGGTCGCCTCCTCAGCACCTGCTCTCTGCTCCGCCGCCGCCAGCGCCGACAACTCACCCCCCCTGCAAAGTTCGCTGCCAAGTCAGCAGCCTCTCTCTCTAGGTGGGTAGGTAGGTAGGGAGAGGGATAGAGAGGGAGAGGGAGAAATACAGTAGGTAGGTAGGTAGAGGGATAGAGAGAGAGGAAGAAATACAGTAAGTAGGTAGGTAAGTAGGTAGAGGGCTAGAGAGAGGGAGAAGTACAGTAGGTAGGTAGGTCTGTAGGTAGGTAGGTAAGTAGGTAGGTAGATAGGTAGAGGGATAGAGAGAGAGGGAGAAACACAGTAGGTAGGCAGGCAGGCAGGCAGAGGGATAGAGTGGGAGAGGGAGAAATACAGTAGGTAGGTAGGTAGGCAGAGGGATAGAGAGGAAGAAATACAGTAGGTAGGTAGGTAGAGGGATAGAGAGGAAGAAATACAGTAGGTAGGTAGGTAGGTAAGTAGGTAGAGGGCTAGAGAGAGGGAGGGAGAAGTACAGTAAGTAGGTAGGTCTGTAGGTAGGTAGGTAGATAGGTAGAGGGATAGCGAGAGAGGGAGAAACACAGTAGGTAGGTAGGCAGGGAGGCAGAGGGATAGAGCGGGAGAGGGAGAAATACAGTAGGTAGGTAGGTAGGTTGAGGGATAGAGAGAGAGGGAGAAATACAGTAGGTAGGTAGGTAGAGGGATAGAGAGAGAGAGAGAAATACTGTAGGTAGGTAGGTAGGTAGGTAGGTAGAGGTATAGAGAGGGAGAAATACAGTAAGTAGGTAGGTAGGTAGGTAGGTAGGTAGGTAAAGGGACAGAGGGAGAGAGGGAGAAATACAGTAGGTAGGTAGAGGGAGAGAGGGAGAAATACAGTAGGTAATTTAATTTATTCAAATTTATACCCCGCACCTTCTCCTAAAAAAGGACCCAGGGCGGCGCACAGGAAATTTAAAAAACAATACAAATATACAAAAATACAAATTTTTTTTAAAAAAACTATTAAACCCATACCCTGTGCTAAAATAGTATAAAATCCCCCTAAATTAAAATCTATCTAAAAACAGTCAAGAACGGGAGGTTATGCTAGGCCGGCTTGTTGGAATAGGTGCGTTTTAAGACGCTGGCGGAAGAGGCGGAGGTCTGAGATGGTGCGCAGTTCGGGGGGCAGGTCGTTCCAGAGGGTAGGGCCCGCCACAGAGAAGGCCCTTCCCCTGGGTGTCGCCAACCGGCATTGCCCGGCTGACGGCACCCTGAGAAGGCCCTCTCTGTGGGAGCGGATCGGTCGAAGGGATGTATGGGGCAGAAGACGGTCTCGCATATAACTAGGCCCCGAGCCATGTAGCGCTTTGAAGATGGTCGTCAACACCTTGAAGCGCACCCGAAAAGCCACAGGTAGCCAGTGCAGCTCGCGCAGGAGAGGTGTTATGTGGGAATGCCTAGAGGCTCCCATGATCACCCGCGCGGCCGCATTCTGGACTAACTGTAACCTTCGAGTGCACCTCAAGGGGAGCCCCATGTAGAGAGCGTTACAGTAGTCAAGCCGGGATGTCACGAGTGCTTGAGTGACTGTGCGGAGGGCAGCCCGGTCCAGTAAGGGGCGCAATTGGCGTATCAAGCGTACCTGATAGAACGCCCCCCTGGCCACGGCCGTCACATGGTCCTCCATGGACAGCCTGGAATCCAGGAGGACACCCAAATTGCGCGCCCTCTCCACGGGGGCCAATATTTTGCCCCCAATGGCCAGTGATGGAGTTACCTGGCTGAACCGGGGTGCCGGAAACCACAGCCACTCAGTCTTGGACGGGTTGAGCTTGAGTTTGTTACTACCCATCCAAACCCGTACGGCCTCCAAACACCGGGACAGCACCTCGGCGGCATCGTTGGGGTGGTCTGGGGTGGATATGTACAACTGAGTATCATCAGCGTACAGGTGGTATCCCACCCCAAAACCACGGATGATCTCGCCCAGCGGCTTCATATAGGTGTTGAACAGGAGAGGCGAGAGGACCGACCCCTGAGGAACCCCACATAAGAGGGGCCTCAAGGCCGACCTCTGTCCCCTGCCAACACACATTGTGACCGACCAGAGAGGTAGAACGAGAACCACCGTAATACGGTGCCTCTCACCCCCAACCCCCCCAGTCGGTGCAATAGGATACCATGGTCGATGGTATCAAAAGCTGCTGAGAGGTCTAATAGGACTAGGATAGAGGAACATCCCCTATCCCGCACCCTCCAGAGATCATCCACCAACGCGACCAATGCCGTCTCGGTACTGTGACCGGGTCGGAAGCCGGACTGGCGCGGGTCTAGATAATCAATTTCCTCCAGGTGCCGAGGAAACTGTTGAGCCTCCACACTCTCTACAACCTTCGCTAGAAAGTGAAGGTTGGAGACCGGACGGTAATTTTCCAACAATGCTGGGTCCAGGGAAGGCTTCTTGAGGAGGGGCCTCACCACCGCCTCTTTTAAGACGGTAGGCAAGTACCCCTCACTCAAAGAAGCGTTCACGATGTCCTGGAACCAGCCTCGTGTAACCTCCCAGGATGGCAGTACAAGCCAGGAGGGACACGGGTCCAATAAACATGTGGTGGCCTTGAGTCTCCTCGACAACCTGTCCATATCCTCGGTAGTAACAAAGTCAAACTCCTACCAAGATGGTGTCTCAAGAACAGCCTCGGACAATCCGACTGGACCACTCTCAATGGAGGGCAACTCGTTCCGAATCCGAGTGATTTTATCCTGCAGATATTCACCAAATTCCTCTGCTCGACCCTGTAGAGGGGCTTCCCGCGGCCTCTGGTGAAGGAGGGAGCGGGTCACCCCCGGCAGGGCGGTTATCTACGGATTCAATAAGAGTGGCACAATACTCACATTTGGCCACTCTTATCGCCACTAAGTAAGTCCTAATATGGGCTCTTACTAGTGTTCGGTTGGCTTCGGACCGAGAAGACCTCCATTTGCTCTCTAGGCGTCTCTTGTGGAGTTTCATCTCCCTCAGCTCCTCGGTGAACCAAGGAGCCTGGGTGATTCGGCGCCGCATGAGAGGCCGCAAGGGCGCGACTCGGTCCAAGGCCCCCGCGGCCGCACTAAACCATGCGGCCACTAGGTCCTCAGTCGAGTCGCGGGGCAAGGCCACAGGTATTGGCCCAAGCTCCCTCTGGAACCTTTCTGGGTCCATCAGGCGCCTGGGGCGGAGCCATCTAGGAATCTCTGGTTCCGCCTCCCCGCGGTGGGGTGTGGCGATTGGAAAGTCCAGCCGAAGGAGAGCGTGATCTGTCCATGACAAGGGTGAGATGACTAAGTCCCCTATTCCCAGATCACTCCTCCACTGACCCGAGACGAAGATTAAATCCGGGGTGTGTCCTCCCTCGTGAGTGGGGCCAAGAACTACTTGGGTCAGGTCCATGGCCGTCATGGAGGCCATGAACTCCTGAACTATCCCGGAGGCCTCGCCTACCGACGGCAGGTTAAAATCCCCCATGACCAACAGTCTGGGGGTCTCAACTGCCGTCTCGGCTACCACCTCCAGGAGCTCGGGCAGGGCTGCTGTTACATAGCGGGGAGCCAGGTATACAACTAGCACGCCCAACTGCCTCCCCAGGCCCCACTTCACGAAGAAGGACTCACACCCGGTCGTCTGAGGGATCGTGGTCTCCTTCGGCTCAAGACCTTCCTTAACCATAATCGCCACCCCCCCACCCCTCCCTAGGGCCCTAGGCTGATGAAAGGCTCGGTAGCCCGGTGGGCACATTTCTACGAGGGGTAATCCTCCCTCGTGGCCCAACCAGGTTTCCGTTATACCCACCAGGTCCGGGTCCCCCTCTGACACAAGGTCATTGATGAGGGGGGCTTTGTGAACCATGGACCTGGCGTTGCATAACATCAGCCTAGGGCCCTGGCTCTGTGGTCCTTGACCACCTAGCCTGCGAAGGGAGCTAGGGGGGTTGTGGCGCATGACCGCCTGAAGCCAGCAGCCACGATCCTCCAACCTATCCCGTCTCCCACCGCCCCTTCCCCTCCCCAGGACCGATCTGATAGGAAATCCCTCCGTAGGATCGACCTCCCCTCCCCCCTCCTCCGTTTTCCTACTTCCGCTGGCCGGCTCTAGGTAGGTAGGTAGGTAGAGGGATAGAGAGAGGGAGAAATAGAGTAGGTAGGTAGGTAGGTAGGTAGGTAGGTTGGTAGGTAGAGGGATAGAGAGAGAGAGGGAGAAATACAGTAGGTAGGTAGGTAGGTAGGTAGGTAGGTAGGTAGGTAGGTAGGTAGGTAGGTAGGTAGGTAGGTAGGTAGGTAGGTAGGTAGGTAGAGGGAGAAAGTAAGAAACACAGTAGGTAGGTAGGTTGGGGGTTATACAGTGGTTGTGTGTACACAGGTTGGTTGGCCATTTAACCAGACTGGGCCACAGCAACGCATGGCCGGGTACAGCTAGTCTATATAAATAAAAATGTAACTAGGAGTTTGTTCAAAACCGCTAATCTCAGAAAGTACTGCACCGATCGCCACCAAATTTTCACACAAGGTTCCTTACAAGTGCAGCACCAAAGATACGTACAGATTGCATGGATGGCACACCGGTGCCAGGTACATGCCACACAAATGTAAAACGGCAGCTCTTCTCCCTCCCACAAGGCCTCTGCTGAGTCAGCTGCCTCTCTCACCGCCCCCCCTCCGCCAACTCCCACCCCACAAGGCTGCCGCCGAGTCAGACGGATAGAGTGAGAAATACAGTAGGTAGAGGGATAAAGGGAGAAATACAGTAGGTAGGTAGAGGGATAGAGAGAGAGAGGGAGAAATACAGTAGGTAGGTAGATAGGCAGGTAGAGGGAGAGAGGGAGAAATTCGGTAGGTAGGTAGGTAGGTAGAGGGAGAGAGGGAGAAATACAGTAGGTAGGTAGGTAGGTAGGTAGGTAGAGGGATAGAGAGAGAGAGGGAGAAATACAGTAGGTAGGTAGGTAGGTAGGTAGGTAGATAGACAGAGAGAGTAAGAAATACAGTAGGTAGGCAGGTAGGTAGAAGGAGAGAGTAAGAAATACAGTAGATAGGTAGGTTGGGGTTATACGGTGGTTGTGTGTAAACCAGGGTGGATAAAAATCAATGATTTTTTTTAAAAAATAAAAAAAATCAGTTTTTTTTAATTTAAATTGGATTTTTTGATTTAAATTGGATTTTTTTGATTTAAATTGGATTTTTTTAATATAAAATGCTTTTTGAGGAAAATATATTACCATCCAAAGGTTATTCCATCATGAAATAAAGAATAGTTTTTTAATTATGTAGAATAAGGCTGTATATGTTTATTATTTTTGGTAAATGAATTCCATTAATCCATTTACAATGTCATGCTCTTCCAGAGGTTTTTGTAAGATTATTGGGCAGTTTCTCTGCCTACAAGATATTATCACAGATGCTTGGTTTACTTTTGCAGTTCTCAAAACTGAATTTGACTCAGCAGAGATCACATGCCTCTTCTTCACAGCAAAAATGTTATAACATGAACAGAGTTGAAAAAAAGACCTTAATCCTAACTTCTACAAACCTATGAATACAGAATCAACCCCTTCAGTGCTAAGTTTCAAGAAGTTCAGTGAATAGAATAGAAACAATATTTTTCTGATTGTTTGGAGTAGAATAGATCTGCACAAGAAGAAATTGAAACTAAGTGTGAGGAGGAAGAAGCAAGCAGACAAGCAGTACTACAAAATGAAAGTCTAAGTTTCTTAAAATATATATATTTTGTTTAGCCAAATTAGTTAACAAACATGGATGTTTGTTTAAGCAAATAACATATGCTGTAATGTTATTGTTTCAGTTGAATAAATCTATTTAAATTGTTATTATTAAGGTAATGATTATTTTTCTCCTTCCTAAGTACAACAGAAAAGTTGTCCAAATATGAATGATTAATCTATTAAACTGGGGATAAAAAAACTAATATGAAAAGTTGTTATTCTAAAAAACTTCATCTACTTGCATATAATAAGTTATACCAGCAAGAATTAGTCTTTATGTAGAAAACTATGATTTAAATCAAGCTTTTTTACTAGTGATTTAAATCATGATTTAAATCGTGATTTAAATCAACTTGATTTAAATCAAATCCACCCTGGTGTAAACAGGTTGGTTGGCCATTTAACCAGACTGGGCCACAGCAACACGTGGCCGGGTACAGCTAGTCTATATAAATAAAAAGTTTACTATGAGTTTGTTCAAAACCGCTAATCTCCAAAACTACTGCACCAATCGCCACCAAATTTTCACACAAGGTTCCTTACAAGTGCAGCACCAATGACACGTACAGATTGTGTGGATATGGCACACTGGTGCCAGGTAAATGCCACACAAATGTACAACTGCAGCTCTTCTGCGTGTTTCCCTCACTCGCTCACTCCCCCCCCCCCCACCTGGCCACTCAAAACGCCAGCACTCGCAATGCTCCCCCGCCCTCTGCCTCTTCCCCCCTGCCACATGGCCAATCGAAAAGTCACCGCGCCCCCGCCCTCTGCCTCTTCCCCCCCCACCTGACCAATCAAAAAGTCAACGCTCCCTCACCCTCTGCCTCTTCCCCCCCCCCCACCTGGCCACTGGAAACGCCGGAGCTCGCAACGCTTCCCTGCCCTCTGCCTCCCCCCCCCCACACACGGCCACGCGAAACGCTGGCGCTTACAACGCTCCCTCTGCCTCTTCCCCCCCATGGCCACTGGAAATGCTGGAGCTCGCAACGCTCCCCCGTCCTCTGCCTCTTCCCCCCCATGGCCACTGGAAATGCTGGAGCTCGCAACGCTCCCCTGTCCTCTGCCTCTTCCCCCCCCCCACCTGGCCACTGGAAACGCCAGCAGTCGCAACACTCCCCCACCCTCTGTCTCTCCCCCACCCCCACCTGGCCAATCGAAAAGTCAACGCTCTCCCGTCCTCTGCCTCTTCACCCCCCCCCCAACCTGGCCAATCGAAAAGTCAACGCTCCCTCGCCCTCTGCCTCTTCCCCCCCCCCCCAACCTGGCCATACTTGGCCACAGCAACGCGTGGCGGGTACAGCTAGTTTATTAATATAGCTTGATATTATCTGTAAGCTACCTAAGAATAAGTTGTGTTTGGAAAAGCAGGATATAAATATATCAGACATAATCTGCATTCTCCAAGAAAATAGACTTCCCTGTATTTTAGTAACCTTAAAAGATTTGTGGAAATACCTCAAATTTTCCCAGATTTTGATCCAAAAGTTCCTTGCTATTTGTGAGTAGCTGCCATGCTTTGGCACGGAGAGAAGAGGGAATCCCCTTCCGGCATCGCAATTTCACCTGCAATAAAATGAACAAACATTAATATGTAAAGAGGCAGAAATTCAAAAACCCCAAGCAGAAATTAAAGCTCTTATCTATTAACCAGGAACAGAGGTCTCTGACCCTGATCTCTGCTCACCTTCTGAAATCTACGTGACAGCCACTTATCCCAATGAGAAAACATGTCCAGCCACTTAAGTTCCCTCTGCCGGGCCACGTCCACAGGGATGGTGCTTTCCCTGCAGCAAAAAAGCAAACGAGGAAGAAGTGGAGCTAAGAAAAATGCTACAAATATTGTGTCTTGCACAATTTTTATTCTGGCTGTACACCGCCCTGAGTCGCGAAAGGGAGAAGGGCGGTATAGAAATTAAGGAAATAGAAATTAAATAAAAATTCTAAGGTTTCTGCTCTTCAGAGGAAGGACTAAGGAGCTATGCAATATGATGGACCTCTCAGCCTCTCCTTTACATTATGAAATTTCATACCAACAGAGACAAAGTAAACTCCTTTACTGAGGAAGGGAGAACAAAACAATTCAAATTGCAAAAGTGTAAAAGACAAACACTTGGGATGATGGTAAATTAAGCTTCCCCAAACTATCCCCCCTTATTTTTTAACCTATTTTTTCCCCAGCGACTTAGTTCTTGGAAGCTCTAGTCTAAAATACCTTGCTCATTGTGACAAGATGGGTCACAAACACCCTCTAAGCTAGCATGTAGAGATGGCCCTCAGTTTATGACCACAATGGAACCCAAAATGTCTGTTGTTAAGTGAGACATTTAAGTGACTTTTGTCCCATTTTACAACTCTTCTTACCACAGTTAAGTGAATCACTGTTGATAAGTTAGTAACCTAGTTAAATGAATCTGGCTTCCCCATTGCTCGACTGTCAAAAGCTTGCAAAAAGCTTGTGACCTTGGGACACAGCAATGGTCATAAGTATGAATCAGTTGCCAAGCATCTGAATTTTGATCCCATGATCATGGGGATGCTGCAAAAGTTCTAAGTGTGGAAATGGTCATAAGTCACTTTTTTCAGTATTGTTGTAACGTTGAACGGTCACTATGTGAACTATTTTAAGTCGAGGACTACCTGTAGTCATCCCGTTCTGAACATACTAACTTTGTCAGGTCTATATTTAGCTAAATAGCCTGCAGACACTATAACTTAACACATTCTTCATTGTTCACACGTATGCAGGCAGGTGCTATGCATGGTAAAAAAAAACACCTGGACTACACTTTTGGCATCTCCCCCTTGCTTTAACCCAAGAGGGTTATGGGAGAACAGTTCCTTATTACATCTGTATCTGTAGATTACATCTGTATCTGTAGGAGAAGGAAAGGCAGAACCTGGGAGTGGAGTGAAAAGAGGGATCAGCCTAGAATCTGTATGTAGCTCCAAACAATGTACTTCTAACCCTGAGAGCCACTGACCCTTATTTAATTCTACCCAGGTGCTGACCATTAATTGAGAAGATTTCTCTGCACAGGCCTTCAGCAATAAATCAGCTTAACTGACCTTCACATGTGTGGACCTGACAGTATCTCACAGAAATGTTTCTCTACCACAGTTTATGGTTTCTCACTGCCCATTATTGCCTCCAGGATCAGCTGATGCACATCATCACCACAAACAAGGCTCACAGGTAGCCTCCACTTTAACAATAAAACAAAGACATGAGCAAAGCAGCTGGGCTAGTGTGATCTGAAACTAGGAAGTTGCCTTCAGCCCACTGTGAGTCACAATTCACCGAGTCTTTCTTGAGAGTTTATGGGGCAATGAGCATTTGGTTAGTTATATGAAAAAGTAGAATTGTGCAGCATCCGATTAAAGGTACCCAACTTTATACTGTAGGTTTCAGGCAAGGGGGTTCAGGATGATAGTGATCATAAAGCAAGATCTACGCTGGGTTCTCATTAACAAAACCCAGCAAAAAGCAGGAAGAGCTGCTTGCCAAACAGGAAGTAGTGAGACCGATTGTAAAAAGTCACCTATCTATATAAATAAAAATGTAACTATGAGTTTGTTCAAAACCGCTAATCTCAGAAAGTACTGCACTGATCGCCAACAAATTTTCACACAAGGTTCCTGTTAGGATATTCAGCCTTATATTGGGTTGACAATAAATATGAGCCTATGTTCTTAAGAAGCTATGTAGCTTTAAGACTGTCTTTGAATTCTGATTGCGTTTGATTGGCTGTGCTGATCAGCTCTACCATAAAGGAAGCTAAGAATCACAGCCAGATCCCTGATCATTTCCCTGTTCGATTCCTTGTGATCCTGTGTTTTTCCTGATTGCCGTTGAAGAAGAAGAAGGAGGTTTTGTTTGCATCACTGTAAGATAAACTGTTTGGTGTAGGACTGTTATCATTGTTTGAAGAGTTAGTCGGAAGAAGCATTTTAGTTGCTACAAAGTAAAGACTATTTATTTTCTTACTATCACTGTTTTAGAGTTTGTTTGTGGTTTACAGCAATGTATCTCGTTACTGTCTGGTGAATTACACTATTCCGCATTTATTTGCTAACACTGGTAAAGGAACCAAAGTTCTGACACTGGTTCTGAACCCAGAGTTGCTAACAGTTCCTTACAAGTGCAGCACCAAAGATACGTACAGATTGTGTGGATGGCACACCGGTGTCAGGTATATGCCACACAAATGTAAAACTGCAGCTTCGCGCCCCCTCCCACCCGGCCGCTTTTCAGCTGACGTCAATTGCATGAGTGGTGGAGTGGTCTGCATCATATCTGCGACGGTCGCCTCCTCAGCGATAAAGGGAGAAATACAGTAGGTAGGTAGAGAGAGAGAGAGGGAGAAATACAGTAGGTAGGTAGAGAGAGAGAGAGGGAGAAATACAGTAGGTAGGTAGGTAGAGGGATAGAGAGAGGGAGAAATACAGTAGGTAGGTAGATAGGTAGGTAGAGGGAGAGAGGGAGAAATACGGTAGGTAGGTAGAGGGATAGAGAGAGGGGGAGAAATACAATAGGTAGGTAGGTAGAGGGATGGAGAGAGTAAGAAATACAGTAGGTAGGTAGGTAGGGGGTTATATGGTGATTGTGTGTACACAGGTTGGGTGGCCATTTAACCAGACTGGGCCACAGCAACGTGTACAGCTAGTCTATCTATATAAATAAAAATGTAACTGAGTTTGTTCAAAACCACTAATCTCAGAAAGTACTACACCGATCGCCACCACATTTTCACACAAGGTTCCTTAAAAGCACAGCACCAATGATACGTACAGATTGTGTGGATGGCACACCGGTGCCAGGTACATGCCACACAAATGTAAAACTGCAGATCTTCTGCATGTTTCCCTCACTCGCCCCCTCCCCTTCGCGGCCCCTCCCACCAGGCCGCTTTTCAGCTCACGTCACTAGCACGAGTGGTGGAGCGGTCTGTGTCATATCCACGATGGTCGCCTCCCCCCCCGCCACTGCTCCCCCCTCCACCAACTGCCCCCCACAAGGCTGCTGCCGAGTTAGTGGCCTCTCTGGCCACCGCTGCCAACACCCCCCCACAAGGCCCTCGCCTCCATCGCTGCCCCCCTCCACCAACTCCCCCCCCCCCAAGGGCCCTGACGAGTCAGTGGCCTCTTCTCCGCCTCCAACTCCCCCCCACAAGGCCGTTGCTGAGTCAGCGGCCTCTTTCACCGCCCCCACCAACTCCCCCCAAGGCCGCTGCTGAGTTAGCGGCCTCTCCTTTGCCACCGCCCACCCTCCACCAACTCCCCCCCCACAAGGCCGCTGCCGAGTCAGAGGCCTCTCCTCCACCGCTGCCGCCCCCATCTGCCAACTACCCATGCCACAAGGCCGCTATTGAGTCAACGGCCACTCCTCTGCCGCCGCCCCCACATCTGCCAACTCCCCCCCCTGCACAAGACCGCTGCCGAATCAGCGGCCTCTCCTCTGCCGCGCTGCCAATTCCCCGCCCCCACAAGGCCGCTGCCGCCACCCCCTCTCTGCCAACTTCCCCCCCAAGGCCGCTGCCAACTCTTTCTTTAGGTAGGTAGGTAAGTAGGTAGGTAGTTAGAGGGATAGAGGGAGAAATACAGTAGGTAGGTAGGTAGAGGGATAGAGAGAGAGAGGGAAAAATACAGTAGGTAGGTAGGTAGAGAGATAGAGAGGGAAAATACACTAGGTAGGTAGGTAGAGGGAGAAATACAGTAGGTAGGTATAGGGATAGAGAGAGGGAGAAATACAGTCAGTAGGTTGGTAGGTAGAGGGATAGAGAGAGAGAGGGAGAAATACAGTCGGTAGGTAGGTTGGTAGGTAGGTAGGTAGAGGGATAGAGAGAGAGAGAGAGAGAGAAATACAGTAGGTAGGTAGGTTGGTAGGTAGGTAGAGGGAGAGAGTAAGAAACCAGACTGGGCCACAGCAATGCGTGGCCGGGTACAGCTAGTGCAGAATGATCAGAAGGGAAGGGTTTTTTTTTTACTGAAAACCAACAAGACTTTTTTATTATTCCTTCCTGAATGCTAATCAGAAATATGAAGCATTATTATATCTCCCCAGAAAATTGTATTAAGTAAGAATAAGACTAAGAGTTGGAAGGGGCCTTTGAGGTCTTCTAGTCCAAGCCCCTGATTTGGCAGGAAGTATCCCAGAGTCTCAAACTAGAAAAAAGTTATTTAAGAAAGCTGATCAATAATGGACCATTGATGAAACCTAGTGGCAGCGTAATCAGGACAGTACTTAAGACACAATTACTTCTCCTGAGTTCACTTTCACCAGGATAAGAGCTGGTGGCCCACAGAGAAGAAATTTTTTTTTTTTATATTGAAAAAGTTTTATTGGTTTTACAGTTTTTCAATAGGATAGGGTAAGGGATACAAAGAAATTTTGAGAGCATTCACGTCAAAGTCGTCGGCCCTACCGGGACATCAAAATAGATCATTAATAAAAAACATTTTCCATACACTACAAAGTAAAAGCAAGTACATATTTCTAAGTTCTCAGTTCTATGCTGTCAGTCATTTACAAAAATCCAGATGCACATGTTATATTATACAATATTATTCAAAAAATCAAGGCAAAGTTATTTTTTAGATCTAAGTCTCTTGGCAATTGTATCTTCTATCTCTCCTTCCAGGCCCCCAGCGGGCGGGGCCGTGGCCCCCCCTGCCCCCCCTGGATCTTCCCCCAGGACAGAGGAATGTTTTTTAAAAAAGGCTTCCGCCTCAGCAACTGTTTTAATCCTCACTCTTCCTCCTTCCCAGAACACCAGCATCCCTTCGGGCATCACCCACCTAAACCAGATCCCGTGGTCAAACAATTTTTTAGACAAAAAGGAAAATTTCCTTCTTGCTTCTCTAATCTTTCTTGGGATCTGCTTTAGGATAGCAACCTCCTTTTGTTGGTAAATTAACGGACCTCCTCTTTGCACTTTCAAGATTTCCTCTCTGGTTGACCTTCTAACAAATTTAACATGTATCTCACAGAGAAGAAATTTGAAGCTCTCCATTATCAGTACCCTACTCCAGTGGTCGGCAAACCGCGGCTTGCGAGCCACAAGCGGCTTTTTGGCCCCTTGAGTCCCCTCTTCCTCCACCCAGCCACGGGCAGTCTCCATCTGTTGCAGAGGCGGCGGCTGCCCCCGAACTCTGCAACGCACAGCTCCCGCCGTCCGAGGTCGCCCGGCAGGCACGTCGGGCAGGACGGCCAGGCGTGTCTCCACCAGCTCCCTCTGACGGCCACCGAGGCGCACTTTCCGGGGCTGCCTGCCACATGGGGCTGGAAGGGAGGTGGGCGTGCAGCGCCCAGACAGCCTCGGTGGCGCTTAGCCTCGGGTGCTCCGCCCGCCCGGCCGCTCGTTGCGGGAGGAGGCAGCCGTAGCCTCCCCAGCCAACATGCTGGGCCCTCCGCTGCTTCCCGTGGGGGGGGAGGGAGGGAGAGACTGACAGACACACAGAGAGACAGACAGAGAGAGACAGAGGGGGAGGGAGGGAGAGACAAACAGAGAGACACAGAGAGAGAGGGAGGGAGAGAGGAAATGAGAGAGAGAGACAGAGAGACACACACAAACACATAGTGACAGAGATGGGTGGAGGGAGGAGAGAGAGACATAGAGATAGAGAGAGAGACAAAGAGAGAAAGAGAAAGAAAAAGAAAGTGGGAGAGAGAGAGAGAGAGAGAAAGAGAAAGAAAAATAGAAAGAAAAAGAAAGTGGGAGAGAGAGAAAGAACTTATGACCACAATTGAGCCCAAAATTTTGGTTGCTAAGAAGTACCGTTGTTAAGTGAGTTTGCCACATTTTCCAAGTTGGCCACGCCCACCTGGTCACCTGATCACTGAGCCACTCCCACAAAACAGGCCACACCTTTTGGCTTTCAAAAGAAATTTCAATCACGGTACTGTTGATATTTGGCTGTATTGACTAATGAGTTTGCCCACCACTGTCCTAGTCCAAGTGAGAGTGATGCCTATCACCGGGATTAATTTGACTGAGATAAAGCAGTTTTCCCCAACATAGAAAGGCCATCACAGTGGTGCCAATACTTACAGTGTAATGGAATACTGGCTGCCCCCCAGGAAGCCATATTTATCAGTCTTATGGCAGGCAAGTCCATTGATTTCAGAATCGGATCCCAGAGAGCTAGCATCGTCAAGGAATCCAGAACCTGTCAGCGATTCCAACGTGCCCGACATGAGACTAACAGAATCTAAATAGCTCAAAGTATCAGAAGCCGGAGGGACTTTGGATGCAGTAGTGCTCAGGCTAGACTGGGAACCCATGTCTTGAGGTTGCGAAGGGGTGGAAAAGTTATGAAGCGCCAAACTCTCCAGAGATGTTGCTGAAATCTTCTCTGGTGGGGAGATAGGACTGGGAGCCACCACAATCACCGTTGGCGAAGCCGGTAGGGCTTTCACTACCACGTCTCTTGGCAAAGCCACCGATGCTGGCATCACCCCACCATCGTTCACCTTAGCGATGACAGGAACCAGCGAATTGACCACAGTGGCCACCAAAAACCTGTCACTAGCAACCATTACTACGGTTTCAGACTTCACCTCTCCAAGCTCTGCCACCTTTCCAGCAATGTTGGCCACAAGTGTCATCTCTGCAATCATTGTGGTTAAAGTCACCTCTGTAGGGTTGCAAGGTGCTGCTGGGGTGGCACCGGTCGGCACGTCTCCGGGGTCCATGGTTATTGCTGCATTGTAGGTTGCGGCCAGAGGCAAACCTGGCTTACTGTTCGTCGTCCCTTCGAAGGCCTCAGGAGTGGGAGCCCTCCGCTTGAGAACATGAAGAGAACGAGAGGCATTGGGCCGAGGCGGCGGCGGCGGATCCCCAGAACCTGTCTCCATAAGAATGCCCCCCCCCCATGGGGGGGATCCGGCCTGGTCGCCCAGCCCAATGCCTGAGCGACGGTGAGGGAAGGCAAATGAGAGGGAGGAAGATCAAAGCTTCGCGGTCCCCTCCCCACAAGGACGGTGGCAGCTCCGGAAAAAGAGCGAGCCAGAGAGTTAGCCACCCGAGTTGCGCACGCACTCCGCGCCGACGTTTCACCCAATGAACAGCGAGGAGGAAGAATAATTTATCCAATCACGAAAGGGCTTTTAAAAAAAGAAATGGACGCTGAGGGACTCGGAACGAACAGGGGTCCTACGCGGAAGCAGCCAATCGGAATAGAACGGAGCTTGGGGACACAGCCAATAACTAAGGGGTCTTTAGGGAGACTGATATGAAAATGAGAGAGGAGACGAGGTGTTCTGACGAGAGGCGGGACTAGCGTCCGCCAATCCCTCACAAGAATGCAGTGTCGGGATCTCGTTTCTCTTAGCCAGGAAGCTGAAGAAGCCGCAATAAAGTAGACCGAAGTCATTGTTCAGGGGGAAGAGGAGGCGTGCACTTAAACACTACGCAAACAATGAAAAGAAGAACCGGCAAGCCTCCTCCAATCAGCAGGGAGGCCCCTCCTCTCGGCGCCACCATCGCACGTGACGCTCGTACGTGTGCCGTATAGGCGACGGCCTGTCGTCAAATGAACGGCATCCGTAAGTGCGAGTCTTTCCAGAATAGCGTCCTTCCAATCCGATGATGCGCCGGGTTGTTAACCTTGGCGGCAATGTGTGCAACCTTGGCCAATCGATGGAAAGGCCGGACATATTTCTTGAGGGGCTGGGAGACGTTGTACGGAGTCCGGACAACTTAAGAACGACGCTAAGCCGAGCTCCGCATTTCAAACTAACGAATGCCTGAGCCAGAGACCAATAAGGTGATTGACTGAATTGCCTCACAGGATTTTGATTGACACCTGGCTTGGCGAATCCGAGGCGAGTTTTTGTTTCTCCTGGTTTGTGCCTGTTGGGAGGAAATACTCCCCAGTTGGGCTCTTCCCGCCGGGATACCGCGATCAGTGCACGAAGAGAAAATTGGACAAAGAAGCAAGCTGCCGGAAAGAAGACCGTTTAATGACGGAGGTCCAAGAAAAGTGACATTCAGCACGGTTCCCCCAGCTAGCTAGGAATTGGGACCTCCTAACGTGAGTTTATGTACCTTTTCCAATCTTTTAGTCTAAACGAAAGTTACTTTTAGTGACGTTTAATCCTGTGCTTGATGACGTTTAATCTTGTGTCTATTGATGGGATAATTTTCCCTATTCAGCCTCGCTTTGGAGGGAAAAGGTGCTCCTATGAGCTCAGAGAGCACACCACCTATAAAGTTCTCCATCTTGAAGCTCAGGTGGGTTGAGTGTCAAGACCATCATCCCCTGTCAGCGTGCAAAAATCACAGGACTTTTTGCTTTGACAGCAACTGTACCCCACCTTGATGTATGGCCTTTGTAAATCTCAGTCTTCTGTATCTTAGAAAGGAACCTGAATGTTAGAAGGTGTAGGAAGTTATCACCCAGCCCTCTCCTAGGAAAATGAAATATCTTAGGAAATATTGAAAAGGCAGGATATTATACTTCTCTGAATGTGATAAGGGAGAAACATGTTTTAATTCCTGCAGCTTCCTGCCTACCCCCCTTTTTTGTCAATGGGCCATTAAGAGGCCAAGCCAGTCTATTCACATAACAGACACCTCCCCATCAGCTCCAGGGTGATGGAATCAAGACATGCTAGTATAAGCCTTACTGACCACATGGCGTCTGATAACAGCCTAGAGCAGGGGTCTGCAAAGTTGGCTCTTTGAAGACTGGTGGACTTCAACTTCCAGAATTCCCCAGCCAATCAGGCTGGCTGGGGAATTCTGGGAGTTGAAGTCCACCAGTCTTCAAAGAGCCGACTTTGCGGACCCCTGGCCTAGAGAGTTGCCCCTACATGGCCCCCATGTGAGTGACAACCAACCAGGAATACATTTCTTACACAGGAACAGGAAACAGATAGGTGGGGGCTGAACAGATTATAAAAGACCCTGCAAGTCCCTCCCTCGAGCCGCCTTCTTCAACCAACACCTGGGAGCATGTGATCACCTTTTTCCCCAGGACCAAGCCATGTGGTCCTGTCCACCATTAAACCATCTTTCTAAGCAGCCTCCATGTCTCCAGTGTCTTTTTCCCCACTTGGAGCCGAACCCAGAAGAAGATTTCTTCCAACAAATGGATGGAGCAAGTATTCATACTTAAGTATTGAATCCAATTCTCTTTGCAGCTCTCAAAAAACCGTATTCCATCCATGTTTACAATCATCCCCTTCTACCTGCACTAACTTTTCCAGAGAACAGATTAGTGAGCAAAGCTTCTGTTGGTTATGCCAATCATTTTCAGTCTATTAAAATATTCTGGGAGCTTGGTTCAGCATTTTGGAAGAGGTTTTTGTCAGAGTTTGTTGCAGCAATCACATCCAGAAAGCACACACAGGTAACTGATTCAGCAGGATTCATTAACTTCTCTTTATATCAGTGGTGGGTTTCAAATTTTTTTAGAACCTCTTCTGTAGGTGTGGCCTGCTTTGTGGGAGTGACTTCCCGGCCATGTGACTGAGTGGAAATGGCTTGACAGCCATGTGATTGAGTGGGAGTGGCTTGGCAGTCATGTGGCTGGGTGGGAGTGGCCAAGACAATGTCACTGCATTCTTTGCCCCAATGGATGATCTACAAAAAGATATAAAAAAGGAAATTTATTATTTTGTGCACTTACTACTTAAATAAGATTAAAATAAGTACACAAAACAATAAAAGAGCTACTTACAGAAGGAAGATGAGTGTCCTTGCCACTATCACTGCTTGTCCAGAATGCAGCCGCGCGGGCAGTTATGGGAACTTCTAGATTTTCCTATGTAACACCACTCCTGCGCGAGCTGCATTGGCTGCCTGTCGTCTTTCTGGTGCGCTTCAAGGTGCTGGTCATCATCTTCAAAGCGCTCCATGGCACGGGACCTAGCTATCTGCGGGATCGCATCCTGCCCCATACATCCCTGCGGCCGATCCGCTCCCACAGAGAGGGACTTCTCCGGGTGCCGTCCACTAGGCTATGCCAGCGGGCGACGCCCAGGGGAAGGGCCTTCTCTGTGGCAGGCCCGACCCTCTGGAACGACCTTCCCCCCGAAATTAGAACAACCACAGACCTCCGCTCCTTCCGTCAAAAATTAAAAACACATTTCTTCTGCTTAGCCGGCCTGGGATAGCTTAACTGTTTTTTAGGGTTTTTTAGGGGTCTGTCTTAGTTTTAACATGGGATCTTAGCGCAGGGTCTTAATTTAATTCTTTTTAATACTGTATTGTTTGTGGTTTTTATATGTATTTTTAATTTCCCTGTGCCCCGCCTCGAGTCCCTTTGGGGAGAGAGAGCGGGTTATAAATTAAATTAAATTATTGATATTGATTGACTCCAATGAATGGCCTGCACAAAGAAGAGACACAGAAATGAACTCTTCCATTGCATGCACTGCATTAGGATGTAACCAGCACAATAAAGACAGCTACTTACAGAGGGAGGATGACTGTCCTAGCAGTCATACTCTGTTGCCTCTTCACCCTGTTAAATAATACGAACTGCAAGAAGAAATAAAACAATATTGGACTGGATAGTGGTTGTAAGCTGAGGACTACACTACAGGTAACAGAAGGGACTTTTGTTTTCACCCAGCAATGTACAGTCTTTTCAGGAACGATGTCCCCCAACAAACAGGAAAGATATAGTTTTTCATCTAATTTTATTTATTTATTTTATTTATTCGAATTTATACCCCGCCCTTCTCCTTGTTAGGACCCAGGGCGGCGCACAGGCATTATTTAAAAACCACAATAAATACAATATACAACATTAAAATATATTAAATTATTTACCCGTGCTAAAACCCATATTTAAAAACCCTACCAAATTATAATTTATGTATAAAAGTCAGAATGGGGGGCTATCCTAGGCCGGCTTGTTGGAATAAATGCGTCTTGAGACGTTGGCGGAAGAGGCGGAGGTCCGAGGTAGTGCGAAGGTCGGGGGGTAGGTCGTTCCAGAGGGCCGGGCCCGCCACAGAGAAGGCTCTTCCCCTGGGTGTCGCCAGCCGGCATTGCCCAGCCGAGGGACACCCGGAGAAGGCCCTCTCTGTGGGAGCGGACCGGACAAAGGGATGTATGGGACAGGAGGCGGTCTCGTATATAGCTAGGCCCCGAGCCATGGAGCGATTTAAAGATGGTGGTCTAAGAAGTTAGATCAAGAATGAATGTCATAGGCAGATTCACAGAGCAATACAGATTTCTTTTTCTGAAAATTATTCCTCAGTACAAAAAACAGAAATATATGAATTAGGTTCAGTACTTAGGACAGACCAAGTAGCTATTCAAGAGTTAGTGGTGTCATGGTAAAGCAACATATGGATTTAAAACCAGTAATATTTTGTTGTGTGTTTCAAAGGAAATACAATACATATTTAATTTTACACATTTATTTTATTTATTTTATTTTATTCAATTTATATCCCGCCCTTCTCCAACAGGACCCAGGGCGGCGCACAGGAATTTAAAACAACATACAAAAATAGTACAAAATACATAAATTTAAAAACCTATTAAATGACACATACCTGCGCTAAAACCAAATTAAAATCCCCCATTTAAAACTGTCTAATATTAGCCCCAGCGGAGGCTATGTTAGGCCGGCTTGATGAAATAAGTGTGTTTTTAAACAATGGCGGAAGAGGCGGAGGTCGGTGATAGTGCGGAGTTCAGGGGGTAGGTCGTTCCACAGGGCAGGGCCCGCCACAGAGAAGGCCCTTCCCCTGGGTGTCGCCAGCCGGCATTGTCCGGCCGATGGCACCCGGAGAAGGCCCTCTCTGTGGGAGCGTATCGGTCTAAGGGATGTATGGGGCAGGAGACGGTCTCGCATATAACTAGGCCCCGAGCCATGGAGCGCTTTGAAGATGGTCGTCAAGACATGTTAACAGATGCTGGAATTGTGTTTGCACAACAGTGGAAAAACAAAGATATGAAAATGAATAAATATTAGAATGTGCAGGAATGAATAAATTGACAATTAAAATCAAGAAGGTTTCGAATACTTTTTCACGTGGGATTTGTTTTATCAATTGCTAACTAACAGAAACAGAAATTAGAAATCTAAAAGTATGAAAGAAAACACCAATTATGTAAGGAAAGGTCATTAAAATGTATAAGGAAATATTATTAGTACTTGATCATTATTAATGTGTAAGATAACTGTGGGACATTACACACCCACACACACAAACTATGGCAGTGCCAGGAAAACACCAAAAAATAACAATTTTCCTCCAAAAGAATGTAGATGAAACCAGGATTTTTTCCCTAACCCTAAGGACAGGAAAGACAAAGCTGCTGGAATAAACACCATCAAGGCATTGTGGGAAATTATAAAGGACAGTGCCAGGAAGCTCACAGAACCAGCAACCACCTCACAATTACCTAAACAACCAGGTATCACACAGAAACATACAAAATCTGGCAAAGCTGCCTTGCACCAACCTGGCCTGCGCATAGAAAAGCAGCCACTTTGAGACACATAAACCATGCACCAGCCTGCACACTTAAAAACATAATGCATCACAAATAAACCATTTGCAAAAAGGAATAACATTTCTTGTAATAAGCATATTCTATCTTTCTTATATAAATAAAAATGTAACAATGAGTTTGTTCAAAACCGCTAATCTCAGAAAGTACTGCACTGATCGCCACCAAATTTTCACACAATGTTCCTTACAAGTGCAGCACCAATGATACGTACAGATTGTGTGGATGGCACACCGGTGCCAGGTACATGCCACACAAATGTAAAACTGCAGCTCTTCTGCGTGTTTCCCTCACTCGCCCCCCTCCCCTTCGTGGCCCCTCCCACCCAGCCGCTTTTCAGCTCACGTCACTTGCATGAGTGGTGGAGCGGTCTGCGACGGTCACCTCCTCAGTGGCCTCCCTCTCCTCCTTCGCTGCTGCTGCCCCCCCTCCACCAACTCCCCCACCCACAAGGCCGCTGCCGAGAAGAAGGTGGAGCCTCCTGCGCCGACACAACCGGGCTCCCTAAGCTGCAGGGACCTGGCTGGAATTCGACTCCCCCGTGATTCCATAGGAATCGGCGGTGATTAGGAGATAAGCCTTCGCTGGGTGCAGGGATCACGCAAGATCCCTGCCCGATATGAAGCAAAATCTCTGAAGGGAGACGAATCACATCCCCCCCCCCTTTCTGGAGGGCGGACCAAAGGCAAAGGGAGAATCTCTGGAAAAGAAAGGAATTGCTGGAAAGAGTTGATAACATCGGGAAGGTATTTTGTTTTGTATTTGAAACACTTTGCTAAGAAACCTTTTATTTTTACTAAAACTTTGAATCCAAAGATAAGCGGCGAATCTTAACTGAATTGTGAGATTTCTTCGGTCTACAGAATGATTTGAAATGGTGGATTGAACCGTAACAAAGAAATAGCCATTTCCGTTTGCGCTGAAAGGGATCGGATTATGACTGATTTTTCTAATTTTTTTGTCTTTTTAATTCATTTCACTCAAAACTTTGAAACTTGGAGCACTTTCACAATCTTACAATTTTTTGGACACTATTGCTCATTTTTAAACTTAAATAAGGACTATATTTTAATCTCTCTTTGTTTCTGTTCTCCTTCCAACAAAAAAGATTGAAACATTTTTAAACTATTTAAACTATTTCTTACATCGTGTCGCTCTTGGAAAAACAGTGGGCGGACATGTAAGAGTAGAATTTTTGGAAACATTGAGTAGAAACAAACTAACAGAGACAAGCTAACCGTTAACAAGGTAATTGGAGTTACTTTTTCCTACTTTGTGGATTCGCCAAAATGTCTACGCACATAGATATATATACTGCAGAAAATCAGGAGCTTCTGGCTGAAATCTTGAAAGAATTAAAAAAATATGTAATATTCGAGACTATACCAAGTGAAGAAGTTAAAGAAATTAAAGAAGAAAAGGAAAGCGATCGTGATAATGGACTGGATTTAACTGAGGAGGAAGGGGAAAGTCCAGGAAAGGGGATAATATCAAGACCTTATCTGTCAGCCTTCGCTCTGTCTTCACTATGCTGCTTGGCTGCCATGGAAACGGGGAGGGTGGGAACTCGGGGTCAACTATGAGTGCTGGTGGAAGATGGTACGGGCCGGTGTTATCTCTGTTCTAACGGTATCACATTCCATGCTGATGATGGCGTTGGACGTATTGCCCACCTGATGTCGGAGACGAAAGTGCATTGGACACTGCTGGGGGGGGGGGTTAGGGCTATTGGGGTGGGCTTAAGCTTTAATAATCACTCTTCGCGCCTAAACTAGTCACTTCCTGCTTTACCTTGGTTCGCTGATCTTCTGTATTCAGTAAAAGTAACCTTATTCATTCCAAACTATGTTTAAGTGTGGTCTTTCTTGAGTACTCGAAGAAGTGAGCCCTGACAGTTAAGCAGGAAGTCACTACAAATCACAACCTGATGTCGGAACCTGCCAAAGAGGAGCTGCTAGGAGCTGCCATGGGAGAGGCCGCTTCCAATATCGCAGTTCAAAAGGAGGATTCGAGGTCAGTGATGGACTTTTAGCAAGCCTAAATTTAGAGCCAAAGCCCGAAGAAGCATTACAACAGCATCGCTGGTAAGAGGGAGTGGGGCTGACGGGAGACATAGGCTCGGGGGTGACCACCACCAGACGACGCCGTCCCCAACCACCCCCCTCTATAAAGGAACTCCTAAGGGAGGAGAAGGATTTAAGGCAGATGGCAAATGATTTACTCCGTCAGGCAGACGACAAGAGGGAGACCCTGGACAAACTCTGGGGGGGGGGCACTCTCTGGAGAGTGAAGAGTTAAAACAACAAGAGGCAGCCACTGCCCAAGAAACCAGAGGAGCAACCCCTCCCCCCCCGCGGAACCCCTCAGAGATTCACAAAGAGGAATTCCAACCCCTCCCCCTCGCCGGCCGGCAAAACTCCCTCCCTTGGGCATTAAGTTTGATGGAAACCCTGAGGATTTAGGGTTCTTTTTGCTTCATGTTAGCAATTTTGTTAAACAATATGCGGATGATTTTGAAGACGATGTTAAAATTAGAATTGTATCATTGGCTCTGGAGAACAAAGCTGCTAGATGGCTGGTTTCTCTGCATAATAGTCACTCACCCCTGTTGCGGGACTTTGAAAATTTTATGACGGCTCTTAGAAGACGATTTGAAGACCCCCGCATTGAGAGAAAAGCAAGAATCAAAATGAGAAACCTGCGCCAGGGAGATATGTCTGTTCAGGAATATACGCAGATTTTTCAAGAACTTTCGGTCTATATGATAGGGTGGAGTAACAGGGCTTTGATGGATGTCTACACGGAGGGGCTGAACCAGGCCATCTATCAGACATGCGTTAACCGACACAGGCCAGATTCCTTAGAAGGTTGGTTTCAGCTCGCTGGCGATGTGGAGCTCGATCAGGCCCATTCGGAACCTCCAACCCATTTTGAAAAAAAGAGGCACAGTGAAAGTCCCAGGCCCCGAACCCTAGATAAATATCTCCATAAGCAAATGGGAGGGCGTAAATCAACTTCAACACGTCCTGGCGCTTGTTTTCGCTGCGGGAAGGAGGGGCACTGGGCTAACAACTGCAGATTGAAACAATCACCACGCCCACATTCTTCTACTGAGGCTAGAAGGCCTACTAAAGCTCCGAGCGTGCGCAATAAACCGGCGATGAGTGGGATGGAGCCACTGGACCTCTCTGGCGGTGATCAACACAACGCGCAAGTCGATGATTGGGAGAGGGACTCCACCTCCTCTGACGATAACTGGGTAAGTCCCCGCTCTGGGCCCCTTTATATTCCTTTAAAGCTTTTAGCCCCATCTAGTGGCCGCAATTGCAACGTACAGGCTCTTATAGACTCCGGTTGCTCACGCTGTCTAATCAGTCAGGAACTTGTTCAAGACATGGGTTTTCACTTAAAAAATTTAAAGGTGCCGATCGCATTCTGCCAAATGGATGGCTCTGTAGCGGGGGGAAATCCTGCATCTTATGTTACTGAACCAATTCAGGTTTCTATTGGTGAGACTCATAATGAAACCATTAACTTTATTGTGGCCCCCATTGCTGATAATGCTGTTATTTTAGGGATTAACTGGCTACGTAAATGGAATCCTCTAATTAACTGGAAGGAAGGATGGGTGCGTATCCCTTTAATACTACCTGAACATCCCTAACACCAATTAAAGAGCCTGCGGGTTCCACAATAGCCCTGCCAACACCTGAGATCATTCCGGGTGAAGACAAAATTCCTGAAGAATAATGGGATCTTAAAGATGCTTTCAGTGAAAAGTCTTGCGATTCTCTTCCTCCTCATCGAGCCACGGATTGCTCGATCGATTTTCTCCCAGGAGTGCAACTCCCTAAGCCTCGCCTTTACTCTATGACACCCCGTGAAATGGATGAGCTTCGCAAATTCATCGACAAAAATCTAAACGGGTTTCATTGAGCCCGCCAGACCACGAGTGGCCGCGCCAGTGATGTTTAGAGAGAAGAAAGATGGCACTCTTCGTACGTACAGATTGTGTGGATGGCACACCAGTGCCAGGTACACGCCACACAAATGAAAAACTGCACCTCTTCTGCGTGTTTCCCTCACTCACTCACCCCCCTCCCCTTCGCGGTCCCTCCCACCCGGCCGCTTTTCACCTCATGTTACTTGCACGAGCGGTGGAGCGGTCTGCGTCATATCCGTGACGGTTGCCTCCTCAGCGGCCTCCCTCTCCTCCGCTGCCACGGCCCCCCCTCCACCAACTCCCCCCCCCCCCAAGGCCACTGCCGAGTTAGCGGCCTCTCCGCCGCCCGTGCTGCCAACTCTCCCTCCCCCCCCCCATGAGGTTGCTGCTGAGTCGGGGGCTCTCCTCTGCCGCTGCTGCCCACGCTGCCAATTCCCCGCCCTCACAAGGCCGCTGCCGCCGCCCCTCTACCAACTCCCCCCCCCGGCCGCTGCCGAGTCAGCAGCCTCTCTCTACTCTCTCCTTAGGTAGGTAGGTAGGTAGGTAGGTAGAGGGATAGAGGGAGAAATACAGTAGGTAGGTAGGTAGGTAGGTAGGTAGGTAGAGGGATAGAGAGAGAGGGAGAAATACAGTAGGTAGGTACATAAGAACATAAGAACAGCCTTGCTGGAACAGGCCACAGCCCATCCAGTCCAGCATTCTGTCTCACACAGTGCCTCACCATTTGCTTCAGGGTATTCCCAAGCAGATGTCTTCACCTGCTTATGATTCCCTGCAAATGGCATTGAGAAATATCCTGCCTATCTCTCCATCCTGGAGGGTGTCCTTAGGCATCCATAATGATAGCCATTGATACCCTTGTTCTCCATGAATTCGTCTAATCCTTTCTTAAAGGTGTCGAGGCTGACAGCTGTCACCACTTATTCTGGCAGGGAGTTCCATAGACCAGTGATCCTCTGGGTGAAAAGTACTTCCTCTTATTTGTTTGAGGTCTAGCTTCCAAAAGTTTCATGGAGTGCCCCCTAGTTCTAGTGTTGTGCGATAGGGAAAACAGTTTTTCCTTTTCTACTTTGTCCACACCGTGCATGATTTTATAGACTTCAATCAGGTCACCTCTCAGGCGCCGTCGTTCTAGAGTGAAGAGGCCCAGCCGTTGCAGCCTCAGATGGTAAGGAAGGTGTTCCAGCCCCCTAATCATTCTGGTTGCCCTCCTCTGCATGACAGAATGTAATGACTTCTGTAATGACAGAAACTGGGCAGTGGTATTATTTGAGAGCTATACTGGACAATAAAGTACGAAAAGAAGTCTATAAGAAACCTAGAAAGAAGAATAAAAAGAGACTGGAGCCACAAATGGCAAGAGAGATAAGTTCACCTCGCTGCTGGAAAGACACTGGTTGATAATGAAAGTTGCCATCCTTTGAGGATTAATAAGTAGAAACGTAGTATGTCATAGAGTGTTTTAGATTATCATTGAAGGACTATTAGTTAGTAAATAATTATCTACAACAAGAGTAACTAATAATAATGGTATAGTTTAATGATATTGTCAACGTTCCAGCGTTGCCATGATGATTATCAGACTGCCCTAACGAAGTGAAAATTCTTGACATTCCTGTGGTCGGAAAAGGAATCTCAGGATGACCTGTGACTGCGCATGCATAGATTTACTTTCGAGGCTAATTGGGGAACGTGATTTATGACAGGCAGAGGGGAGGGGACATAGGGGGGTAAAGTTCAGAAGCCATCAAATAACTTTCATTCTTGGCTACACAGAAGTTCAGCTAAGGCGCTAACCCTAATGGATGTTTCTTGAACTTTATCTTGAGGCCATGAATTAATTGGGGTTTTCCCTTGGGAGCTTCATAGATAGCCAAGAATGAAAGTTATTTTTTCTGGGTTTCCTGAAGCTCGGCTCTCCGAGTATTCCCTTTCAATCTTTGGACTGCACAGAGAGAAAAATCAGGGAACAAGAGATTGATTACAGCTGAAGGTATGCAGCCATGCGTTTCTCAGAAGCAGAAGCAAGAGAAGATAAGTACTGGTGGAAAATCCCTTGCCCTAGCCCCCAGACACAGGAAAGGGTCTCAAGCAAGCTAGCAAGGGTGGACTGGAGGTGGGACTGGACACAAGCCAGGCTCCCAAAACCCCAGATGGAACCCCTGGAGAGTGCAATAGACCAACAGAGGGAGGCTTTTAAATGGACCACCTTGGCTGATGAGGGTCCATCATGCCGCCCAAAAGAGAGGGGAGAGATATCTGATCCTGTTGAGGGGAGGAGATGCAGATGGGAGCACAGCCCCCCTCCTCCACCCAATAGAAGAAGGAGTCTGAAACTGCAACCAAGGCCCCTCCCACATAACAGGCAGGCTGCCCAGAGCAGGAAAACCCCGCCCTCCCTCCAAACTAGAGGAGAGGAAGACGGCCAGCCATATCAGGCACAAGCATACAGAGGCCAACAATTCTGGCTGAGATTTTGGAGATGCCTCAAGACCAGGTGAGAGCTGGTATAGACGATGCCTTTTGAGAAAACACAAGATATGCGACTAGAAACGCACTCCCAAGAGAAGTACATGTAAGGTTTACCAAAAAAAGTACTGAGATTTCAAATACTGCAGAAAATAAGAGACAGAAAACTTGAATACAGAGGAAAGGAAATTATGGTTTTAAAACAAATCCCAAGAAGGATGAGAGAAAAGAGACGATACCAATTCTTGACTACAATTTTGATTAGGAAAGGTGTCCAGTATAGATGGCTCATAGCGGAAGGTTTAATATTCTCTCGGGAAAGACAGAGATACAGAATTGACACTTTAGAAAAAGCAGAAGCTTTTTATAAAGACCACTTCAAAGGGACAGAGGAGAAGACTGACAAAGAAGATTCACTGTTATTATTGCTAGATGCACCTGTGATTGAGATGGAGACGTTAGAGGGCACGGTAGGTGGAATGGTTATAGAAGAAGAGGCCCTAGGAGGGATAGGAGTTAGAGAACAGAGAGAAATAAGATCAACCAGAGCTATAAACCCTTCATATAAAACATAAATATGGAAGAAAACAAAATGTTTACAGTTAATATTAATGGACTTAACTCCCCAATTAAAAGAAGGAAAATATTTCATAAACTGGAAAAGTTAAGATTAGATGTAATTTGTCTACAAGAAGTACATATTCGAAGAAGAGATGGGCATTTATTAACCCAGCCAAAACTTGGGAAAATCTTTACTTCATTGGCAGATTGTAAGAAAAGAGGAGTGGTTTTTTATATTAAAGATAAAATACCAGCGAAACAAATCTATACAGATGAAGATGGAAGAATTTTGATGGTGGAAATTATGAACAACAAAAAATACTTTTGATTGCAATTTACGCGCCTACTCAAAGACAAGACGAATTTTACAAAGAACTCCACGAGAAAATTGTGCAGTTAGAATATGCTGACATCTGCATAATGGGAGATTTTAACGGAATTACAAACCACAATATAGACTACAAAACATGCAAGACAGGAAAAACAAACAGGAAAATACTTCCCAAGTCCTTTTTTAGAATGATAGAGGAAGTGAACTTAAAAGATATTTGGAGAGAAAGAAACCCCACCAAAAAACAATACACTTACTACTCCAATAGGCATTTATCACTTTCAAGAATTGATATGATTTGGCTCTCCTCGAATTTAAGTGGCCTAGTGCAAGAAGTGGAAATAGAAACCAGTACTTGGGCAGACCACAACCCAATGACAATTAAGTGGAGCGGGCAAAAAATTAGATCTAGATGGACGTTAAACAATACAATATTTTTTTTTATTGAAAGAGTTTTATACAAACAAATTTCCCCCCTTCCCCCCCATACATATAATGTAGTTCAGATACAAATACTGTACCCCCCTCCTCCCACCCAACATAATATAGATTTCTCATAGAATAACATTACCCCCTTGTCCCCATCTTTTAAGCTAATTCATATAAATCTTATACAAATATATTTCCCTCCCCTAACCACCCTAACCCTCCCCCAACTCCCGTTCCACCCCACCCCCCAGACTTCCACTATACGCCACTCTAATAGTTCCAAACAACCCATATGTTATTCGTTCTCTTCATGTTGTTCCCCTTGCTTATTACCTTGTCAATCTAATCATTCTTACCTAAAAGCTACATGATATTTTGTAGTCTGGTATTTATTTTGTATATAATAATAATAATAATAATAATAATAATAACAACAACAACAACAACAATAACAATAACAATAACAATAACAATAACAATAACAATAACAATAACAATAATAATAATAATAATAATTTATTTTATATACCGCGTCCTCTCCCCAAGGGGACTCGGAGCGGTGCACAGGGAAAATTAAAACACTATAAAATACACACAAGAATAAATACAATAAATAAAAATGAATTAAATTTAGTTGTCCCTGCACTAAAATCCCACATTAAAACTAACAATCCCTAAACACCCTAATGGTAGAGACTAACCTAGGCCGGCCAAGCAGAAAAAGTGTGTTTTGAGTTTTTGACGGAAGGAGCGGAGGTCCGTGGTTGTTCTAATATCGGGGGGAAGGTCGTTCCAGAGGGCTGGACCCGCCACAGAGAAGGCCCTTCCCCTGGGCGTCGCCCGCTGACAAAGTCTAGTGGACGGCACCCGGAGAAGTCCCTCTCTGTGGGAGCGAATCGGCCGTGAGGATGTATGGGGCAGGATCCGATCCCGCAGATAGCTAGGTCCCGTGCCATGGAGCGCTTTAAAGATGACAACTAGCACCTTGAAGCGCACCCGAAAGATGACAGGCAGCCAGTGCAGCTCGCGCAAGAGAGGTGTTACATGGGTGTACCTAGTGGTCCCCATTATTGCTCGCGCGGCTGCATTCTGGACCAGCTGCAGCCTTCGGGTGCACCTCAGGGGGAGCCCCATGTAGAGAGAGTTACAATAGTCCAGTCGGGATGTCATGAGGGCATGAGTGACTGTGCAAAGGGCGTCCCGATCCAATAGGGGGCGCAACTGGCGTACCAGGCGAACCTGGTAAAACGCCCTCCTGGCCACGGCTGTCACTTGATCTTCCATGGACAGCCGGGTATCCAGGAGGACACCCAAGTTGCGCGCCCCATCCACAGGGGCAAGATGTTCGCCCCCTATGGCCAGTGATGGAGTCAACTGGTTGAATCGGGCGGCCGGAAACCACAGCCACTCGGTCTTGGACGGGTTGAGTCTGAGTCTGTTACTTCCCATCCAGATCCGCACGGCTTCCAGGCACTGGCACATCACCGCTACGGCATCGTTGGGGTGGTTTGGGGTAGATATATACAACTGCGTATCATCAGCGTAGAAGTGGTACTCTACCCCAAAACCACGGATGATCTCACCCAGCGGCTTCATATATGTGTTGAACAGGAGAGGCGAGAGGACCGACCCCTGAGGCACCCCACATGTGAGGGGTCTCGAGGTCGACCTCTGCTCTCCTGCCAACACAAATTGCGATCGACCGGAGAGGTAGGAGGAGAACCACCGTAAAACGGTGCCTCCCACCCCCAACCCCCCCAGCCGATGCAATAGGATACCATGGTCGATGGTATCGAAAGCCGCTGAGAGGTCTAATAGGACCAGGATGGAGGAGCAACCCCCATCTCTGGCCCTCCAGAGATCATTTACCAACGCGACCAATGCCGTCTCAGTGCTATGCCCGGGCCGAAAGCCGGACTGGCGCGGGTCTAGATAATCAACTTCCTCCAGGTGACGGGGAAACTGTTGTGCCACCACACTCTCTACAACCTTCGCCAGAAAGGGAAGGTTGGAGACGGGATGATAGTTGGCTAATAAAGCTGGATCCAGAGAGGGCTTCTTCAGGAGGGGCCTCACCATGGCCTCTTTAAGGGAGGCAGGCAAGAAACCCTCGGTGAGAGAAGCATTGACAACCTCCTGGAGCCAGCCTCGTGTCACCTCCCAGGATGCCAGTACAAGCCAGGAAGGACACGGGTCCAATAAACATGTGGTGGCTCGCAGTCGCCCACGTAACCTGTCCATATCCTCGGAAGTAACAGAGTCAATCAATCCATTTTTCCCATTCCTAAATCCACCATATATGAAAAAATGTAGCATCTAAACACCCACACCTCCAGCATTTTGGTTGAACATTAGGATACATGATAATTTCTTAGGATGTAAATTTAACATTCTAAACCCATATTTTTTCCCACGTCTCCAACATAACAGGTTCGCCAAAATTCTGAGCCCATTTAATCATACAATCCTTAACCAATTCACTTTCTGAATCCCTTTCTAACAGTACATTATATATTCTTTTGATATGCTTTGGGCCAGTCTCTTTTATCTGCTTAATCAGTTCTGCTTCATTGTCCATGAATCCAACTCTTTGGTCTTCTTTCCATCTCATCTGTAGCTGTTTATAATGTAACCAGTTTAAAATAATTCCTTCTTCCAACAGTTGTTCCAGAGTTTTCAGCTACCAACTGCCCCCATCAGCAAAAAGCACATCTTTATATAAACAACCCCCGAGTGACTTAGTATTTATAATCCACATGGTATCTGCAAGATCCAACCAAAGCGGTATCTTCATGTTTTTAACAATCATTTTCGGGTTGGTTTTTTTTTGGTTAAGTCTGAACCCAGATACCATGCCAAATTCTTCTATAATGTTTTTCATCTGGATTATTGAATTCAAAGGACGTGATAGGGTAACAACCAGATCGTCTGCAAATGCTCTAGTTCTGTATTTCTTTTGCCTTATAGCTATACCATTTAAGGAGTTTGAGTCCCGAATTGTATTCAACAAGACTTCTAAAGTTAAAATAAATAACAATGGAGATAATGGGCAACCTTGTCTTGTACCTTTTTGTATCTCAAAACTCATAGACAAATTTCCATTAATAATAAGTTGTACATTTTGTTGCTGATATATTGCTCCTATCGCCTGTCGTAACCGAATCCCCATGTCCATTTTTTCCAAAGTCTTGGTTAGAAAGTTCCAGTTCACTCAATCAAAGGCCTTTTCCGCGTCCAAGAAACCAGCACTGCAGAGATCTGCTTATTTTTGTCTAGATAGTCAATTAAATCTATAAGTTGCCTTACATTCTCCTTCATATGTCTACCTTCGATAAATCCTGCTTGGTCATGATGAATTACCTCTTGAATAACTGGCATCAATCTGTTGGCTAATACTTTAGCAAAAATTTTATAGTCTGTATTCAAGAGAAATATTGGTCTATAGTCCTCTGGCTTCTTAGGACCATCTTCATCTTTAGGTATCAACGATATAAAAGCCGCTTTCCATGAGGAAGGTATTTTGCCTCCTTGCTGTATATTACAAAATAATTCTGTAAGATGTTCAATCATCTCCATTTGTAAAGTTTTATAATAAATTGCAGTCAAACCATCAGTCCCTGGAGCCTTAGCTGGTTTAAGTTGCTTTATGGGTAGGTTAATCTCATCAGTAGTTATCAGACGTTCCAAGTTTGCCTTTTGAAGTAAGGATATTTTGGTAATCCTTTTTCCTTCCAGGTATTCATCTACAAGCTTATTTTGTATGTTATCCTTTGCATATCTTCGGTCGTGCTCCTCCCATGGCTTCAACTTGCTTCTTTCCTTTATCTTTCTTAACTCGTGTTTGGGGCTTCCCCTGCTTCTGCGCTTCTTGAATTTGTCTGGTGATAGATCTAGTTACACGTTGCTCATCTAATTTAAGCATTGGCATTTCAACAGTTCCCTCTATAACAGTCTTTGACAATTCCTCCCGAGAAGAGCTTAAGAGAGGTCCAAAAGGATCCACCTGAAAACCACCTGCAGCACCCTGGGTTTCCTTTTCTTTTTGCAGCTGTCTTATTTGTTCTTCTGTCTCTTTTTCAGACTGCCTCTGCTCTTCAATCTCAATATCTGTTGGTGTAGATGTGCGTGGAGGTGTAACGCTTGCCTTCAGTACTGCATAATAAAATTCTTTTGCTTTGTCTAAGGTATTCAAACGATATCTCACACCTTCATATCTCAGTATAATGCCCATTGGAACATCCCACCTGTACTGTATCTGTCTTTTCTTCAACTCTGCTACCAAAAATCCAAAATCCCTTCTAGACTTTAACATCGCTGGTGGTAACTCCTTAAAAACACCAATCTGGGTTCCATCTATTTGAAGAGCAGAGTAAAAGGACTTCTGCAAAATATCATTTCTAAGGCTTCTATCAGTAAAATATATAACCACATCTCTTGGTAGCTGTCTTTGTAGTGCTGCACGTGAGTTTACTCTATAAATTTTGTCAATCTTAAAAAAAATCTCATCGGAATCATCCAGTTTCAGTAACGTAGCCAGTACCCACAGATTCTTCTAATATCTTCTCTAGGATTCTCCCTTATTCCCCTCAATCTGATAGCAAATTCCATTGATCTAAATTGCATCATAGTTATTTCATTATCAATCCTTTGTATTTTTCCATCAGCTTCCACAAATTTTAAATCAGATTCTTTCATTTTAGTTTCCAGGTCCAAAGCCAATTGTTCAACTTTATTATCCACCTTGAGCACCACATTAGACAGACCCTTAGCTATTGCTTGTATATTTTTATCAAGCTGATCATATTTATCCATATTATCCTGGACCATTCCTTTAACTTCTTTGATTTCTTTACCTATAAAGTTTTTCAAATCCTGGAGATTTATTGTCTCTATCTGCGGTTGCATTAGAGCTGCGCCAGCTGGGGGACCTCCCCCTTGCTCCGTTGCCATACTTATAAAACAAACTTCTTCCCAACTTCTCACAAAATACTCTTCAAAATAAATCAGATTATATATTAGCTGACTTTCTTATAGTTGCTTTCTCCTTTCCCTTTCCGCCTTTAACTTTCAGCCAGGGTTGGATACTTTATAACAAACTGAAATACACAAACCGGTTAACTTTCGTTTCCTTTCCACTGGAGATTAACGCCATTTTAAATCCTTTGTTTTAAATCCTTTGTTCTAAATCCATACTATTCAGGTTTCAACACTGCTATTGTTTGAAAATTTCACAGGCTTTAAATACTTGCGATTTAAGCAGGGTACTTTCCTTGGCTTGTTTGGAATGTGGATTGAAGGTTGAATGCGGAGACTTGTTCCGCTAAAAGCGGAGATTCCCAGGCGCTCGGAGCATACAGCTGCTTAGAAGGGGAGCCCCTCCTTGCTCGCACCCCAGAGGCAAAAAAAAACCTTCTGGGGTACTCCGCAAGGGACTCTACCCGACGGCGCTGGCTCTCTCACAAAATCCTTAGGAGCTTGGAGTTTTCCGAGGCGTTTTAGATGTTTTAAAACGCCTCTACGGGCGGCTGGGCTGGCAGGCTCGAAAAAGCCTGCCAGCGACGTCCGCAACTCAACCGGAAGTCAACAATACAATATTGAAAGAAAAGGACTTTGTACTCAAAATAAAAAAAGAATTATTTTTTTTAAGAAAATAAAAAAGAATATACATCTATCCAGAACCTATGGGATGCAATGAAGGCAGTTGCCAGAGGTTTGATAATAGACTATACAAGAAGAAGAAATATAAAGAAACGATATATAGGTAAAGGCTTAGAGAATGAATACAAGACATTGGACAAAGAGCTACAGAAATTCCCACAAAGAAAAGATATTAAAATGAAAATGGACACAATTAAACATAAAATGGACTTACTGGAAAAGGAGGAATTGGCACAGAAGATTAGAACTGCAAAACAGAACTATTTTGAAAATGCAAATAAGCCAGGCAGATGGTTGGCATATAAACTGAGGAAGGAGAGAGAAATGAGGAAGATTCAACACTTAAAAGATGAACAAGGACAAATACACTACGCAAATAAAGAAAAGAAGAAAATTATTCAAGATTATTATACTAAGTTGTATGGACAAGAAAATATAGTAGAGCAAGATGTTAAGCAATACTTACAGGAGACCAAACTTCCTACTATACCTGATGACGTTAGAATGACATTAGATGGCAAAATAACGATGATGGAATTAACAGAAGCTATTAAGAGACAAAATAATGGGAAGGCCCCGGGGCCAGATGGTTTACCAGGGGAGTTTTATAAAACTTTGGAAGAAATATTATCCCTCCCTTTACTTGAAGTGATGAATGAAGTTATGGCCGAAAGTAAAATGCCAAACTCCTGGTCAGAAGCATATATTTCATTAATACCAAAGGAAGAAACAGACCTCACTCAAATCAAGAATTATAGACCAATCTCCTTATTAAACTCAGACTATAAGCTATTTGCATCAATACTCACAGAAAGACTCAAGAAATACCTAAATGGGTTTATGCATCCTGATCAAAATGGTTTTTTACCAAAGAGACAAATTAAAGATAATATAAGAATAATCCTGGATACTTTGGAATATTATGAAGCACACGCTGAAAAACAAATGACCTTGATGTTTCTTGACCCACAGAAAGCCTTCAATAATGTGAACTGGCAATTTATGTTTCAACAATTGGAACAAACGAATTTTGGCAAAAACTTTATACATGCTATACATACTATATACCACAAACAAACTGCCAAGATAATGATTAATGGAGAACTTACTGATCATATTGAAATAAAAAGAGGCACAAGACAAGGTTGCCCATTATCACCTTTACTCTTTGTATTAACATTAGAAGTTTTAAATAGAGATATTAGAGAAGATGAAGACAGAAAGGGAATGACAATCAAAACAGAACAATACGAGTTGCAAGCGTTTGCAGATGATTTAGTTTTTATTCTTGAGGAACCATGTGAAACCGCACCTAAATTGATAGAAAGAATTGAGGATTATGGAAAAGTAGCAGGTTTGAAAATAGATAAAGATAAAACTAAAATATTGACAAAGAATATACCATCAAGACAGAAAGAGGAACTAGCGGAAAATTTGAAGATCCAGGTCACGAATAGGGTTAAATATTTAGGGATCTACTTGACAGCTACATGTAGTACACTTAAAGAGGATAATTACTCTAGATTGAATCAACAAATTGCAACAGATTTGATGAAATGGGAGAATTTAAAACTATCACTGATATGGAGAATAGCCACAATAAAAATGAATATTCTGCCAAAAGTTTTATATTTGTTCCAGACAACCCCAATTAGATTGGGCAAGGATTATTTTGAAGGTTTGAATAAAATTGTTTCAAAATTTATATGACAGGGGAAAAGAGCAAGAATAAAGCTCAAAGTCTTACAGGATGCCAAAATGAGAGGTGGTATGGGACTACCTGACTGGGAATTATATTATCAGGCAACAAATTTGATCTGGATCAAGGAGTGGATAACGTTAAGAAACACTAGGCTTTTAGACTTAGAGGGACATGACCTTTTGTTGGGCTGGCACGCATTCTTGTGGTATAAAGGAACTAAAACACATGGTTATTTTAGAAGACATTATATAAGAGAGTCCTTGTTTTTAAACTGGGAAAAGGTGAAGAGGTTACACTATCTTAAAACTCCAGTCTGGATATCAACTATTGAAGCTTTTTCATATGCAATCTATATAAATAAAAATGTAACTATGAGTTTGTTCAAAACCGCTAATCTCAGAAAGTACTGCACTGATCGCCACTAAATTTTCACACAGCGTTCCTTACAAGTGCAGCACCAAAGATATGTACAGATTGTGTGGCTGGCACACCGCTGCCAGGTACATGCCACACAAATGTAAAACTGCAGCTCTTCTGCGTGTTTCCCTCACTCACTCACCCCCCTCCCCTTAGCGGCTCCTCCCACACGACCGCTTTTCAGCTCACGTCACTTGCACGAGTGGGGGAGTGGTGTGCGTCATATCTGACTGTCGCCTCAGCGGCCTCCCTCGCCTCCGTCACCACCCGTGCCCCCAACTCCCCCCCCAAAGGCTGCTGCCGATTCAGCAGCCTGTCCTCCGCTGCCACCGCCCCCCCCTCTGCCAACTCCCCCCCACAAGGCCACTGCCGAGTCAGCGACCTCTATCACCGCCCCCACCGTGAACTCCCCCCCCAAACCAGGCTGCTGCCGAGTCAGCGGCCTCTCCGACGTCGCCACTGCCCCCCATCTGCCAACTACCGCCCCCCCCCCAAGGCTGCTGCCAAGTCAGCGGCCTCTCTCTACTCTCTCTTTAGGTAGGTAGGTAAGTAGGTAGGTAGGTAGAGGGAGAAATACAGTAGGTAGGTAGGTATGTAGGTAGGTGGAGAGAGAGAGAGAGGGAGAAATACAGTAGGTAGGTAGGTAGATAGAGGGCAAAATACACTAGGTAGGGAGGTAGGGAGGTAGAGGGATGGGGGGGAGAAATACAATAGGTAGGTAGGTAGAGGGATAGAGAGAGGGAGAAATACAGTAGGTAGGTAGGTTGGTAGGTATGTAGCGGGAGAAATACAGTAGGGAGTTAGGTAGGTAGAGGGATAGAGAGAGGGAGAAATACAGTAGGTAGGTAGGTAGGTAGAGAGATAGGGAAAATATACTAGGTAGGTAGAGGGAGAGAAGGAGAGGGAGAAATGCACTGGGAAGGTAGGTAGGTAGGTAGAGGAAGAGAAGTAGAGGGAGAAATACAATAGGTAGGTAGAGAGGGAGAAATACAGTAGGTAGGTAGAGGGATAGAGGGGGGGAGAAATACAATAGGTAGATAGAGGGATAGTGAGAGGGAGAAATACAGTAGGTAGGTAAGTAGGTAGGTAGTTAGGTAGATAGAGAGAGTAAGAAATACAGTAGGTAGGCAGGTAGGTAGGTAGAAGGAGAGAGTAAGAAATACAGTAGGTAGGTAGGTTGGGGGTTATACAGTGGTTATGTGTACACAGGTTGGGTGGCCATTTAACCAGACTGGGCCACAGCAACGCGTGGCCGGGTACAGCTTAATATATAAAAAGGAACAAACAGTTAGATATGCTGAGTTATTAAATACAGAGGGTGAGCTCAAATCTATGCAGGACTTAAAGCAGGAGGGAATAGAAATGAATTGGTTTACTTATACGCAAATACATTCTAGACATAAGGAAGACCAAAAAAAGGAAGGTGTCTATGATAAAATGACAGAATTGGATACAATTTTAACAGGCGTTGATGAAAAAGTAATTAAAAAACTTTATGCTTATTTGTTAGAATTTAAGCTTCAGGAAGAACAAGTAAAAGAAACTATGATAGCTTGGGGGAAAAACTTTGGGCATGGGATTGAGTTAGACAAATGGCAAAAAGTGTGGACACAAAATTATAAAATGACAATGGATCCAGCCCAGCTCCATGGCCAATCCCAGTGGGGTGGATAAAAAGCTCTATGCTATGGAAGCTGGCATGGAGGATATCTTAAAGCTTCCCCAGGTCGATGACACCATTGTGTCCCTGACTTCATCCTCATCCTTACCAGCGGACCTGTTAGAGGGTCTCAAAGCTAAGGACAGGAAGGCGGAGAAGGCCTGTCACAAGACGCACATGGCCACAGCTTGGGCCATGAAGGCCTCCGCCTCCTCTTACTTTGGCAGGGCAGCCCTATTTCAGCTGCACAAACTATTGAGAGACCTTCCGGCCGCGGACGTTAAGTCATGCCAAGCCGTTAATAAAATCATCGCAGCGGTTGAATATTCGGCTGATGCTTCCCTGAATGCCACCAAATTCTCTGCCAGGGCCCTCCCTTCTAATGTAACCTCCCGTCGCCTGTTGTGGCTCCGTCACTGGCAGGCGGATGTGAAGGCCAAATGGAAGCTGGCTTCCACTCCGTTCAAGGGAGGCAAGCTCTTTGGGGAGGCCCTGGACTCATTCCTGATAGAGTCCAAGGATAAGCGCAAGGTTTTGCCAGCCATGACAAAAAAGGCGGAGCGAAAAGGGCAGCAGTTTTTTCACAAGCAACCCTTTCGTTCCTCGGAAGCCCCCTCTACCTCTGGGGGCTACTCCAGATCCTACGCCCAATCTCAGGACCGCTCCCAGGAGAGGTCCTCGTTCAGGGACAAGTCTAACAGCAGGGTAACCGTAGATCCTTCCGCGGAGGGTATTCCAACCGCTCCTTCCGGCGGACCAAGTGACCGTCACCGGACCCCTCCCATTGGGGGTTGGCTGGAACTGTATGCCGACCAGTGGGAGGAAACGACGACGGACACTTGGGTCCAGAACACGGTCCACTACGGGCTCACCCTGGAGTTTATCTCGCAGCCCCCGCAGACCATCATCCGCTGCCCCATTCCCAAGTCCCCTCTTAAGCTCCAACTGATGCAGGCAGAGATCGCTCATTTATTGGAGATAGCGGCCATAGAGCAGGTGCCCCCGGGTCAGGAAGGCAAGGGGTTTTACTCGATCCTCTTCCTAGTTCTGAAGCCGTCAGGAGGGGTCAGAGCAATATTGGATCTCAAAAAGCTCAACATCCACCTGGCGTATCGGCGCTTCAAGATGCAGTCTCTTCAAACCATCTTGACTTGCATCAGACAGGGCGATCGCATGACATCGATCGATTTGAAGGAGGCCTACCTCCATGTTCCCGTCCCCCCGGCGCATCGCAGGTTCCTGAGATTCCAGTTTGCAGGCCAGCACTACCAATAAAGGGCCCTTCCCTTCGGCCTGTCCTCGCCGCCAAGCACATTTATGAAGCTCCTGGCCGCTGTTGCAGAGAATCTTCAATCTCACCCTGTGAGTCTTGTCTGTTACCTAGACAACATTCTCCTGATGTCGGCGTCCGACGAGCGAGCCCATCGGGACCTCAGCCTTACCATCCAGTCCCTCAAGAGACTGTAAAAGGGCTCCCTCTTCAAGGATCCGGACAGCCTGGTGATAACGACGGATGCCAGCCTGTTTGGCTGGGGGGGGGGCACCTGAGACTGCGCATGCGCGGAGATGGCGGTCTGCCACCGAGCGCTATGAGGGCCGCGGGAGTTGTGGGCGGCTAGGGCATGTTGCCTGGCCCATTTGCCATCATTTAGGGCCAGGCCCAGTGAGGCGCTCACCCTGGCTGCCTTTTGAGGCTAGGACGAGTTTCCAGGGTGGGCCGACGGCTCTGCATGGACCATTGGAGCGAAGCTGGCCGGAGGCTCCAAAAACGCCGTGCTGTTCTGAGGCTCGAGTGGAGCGGCCTGCGGCGCGGAGGAGAGGAGGAGAGGAATGGAGCGGAGCCGCGCGGCGCGGAGGAGGAGGAGAGGAGCGGAGCCGGGACGAGCGGACGAGCGGAGCCGGGACGGTCAGTGGGGGGAGAAGCGACCAGCGCTGGAGAGGATACCAGGGACCAGCGACTGTGAAGGCCTGGGGAGGTCAGGCAGAACCGGACCTGGCCAGCTGAGGACCTACTGGGCCGGCATGGGCCGGCAGGGTAACATCGAGGCCGCAAGGCCTGGCTGGGCCGGGCCGGGCCCAAGGATATCTGGGCCTGGTAGGCCGAAAGATACCAGGAGCTTCGGAGGCTGAGGGGCCAAAGGAACAGCTATGCGGAGGCCTCAGAAGGCCGAAGACGATCGGGCCGAGGCCGAAGCTTAGAGATGCCACCTGGGACAAAGGTGGGTAGTGGAGGCCCCAGGCCGGGAAAAACTGGCCTCAGCTATAACAACTTTTCAGCGGAGGCCCACAAGACTCCTGGTATTGCGGGACTGGAAGAGGCTGAATAACATCTGGGCTAGGCCCTTAGAGGACTACAGGCCGGGACTAATTACAACTGGAAGGCCAGAGCCACCCTCCACCCCCAGTCTGATATATATGAACAAACGTTTCCACCTTCAATGACTATCTATGAACCATGTAGGAATTTTATGAATTATCTATGAACTTTTAGAGCCGGTCTAGACGTCTCCTGGGTTTACTTGAATTTTATATATTTTAACATCTATTTATAGTATTTTAATATTTTAATAAGATCTGTGGAATTTTAATGCCCTGTCTAACAACTCCTCTGACCTTTTTATATTTATATATATTTATACATATATATATATATTTATATTTATATTACATCCACCATGAAGTACTCTAGGGCAGACCTTATTCTACTGCGGGAGTCCCCCTACTTGCAGGTTTGGCCCTCCGCATTAACGAGGGCCCACCTTGATGAGGGACTATGTAATCAAGAGAGGTGGGCGAGACGCAGTCTTAGGGGGTTTTTAACTAAATTTTTAATTCGGTTTTTAGGGGGTTCCAGGGAGGAGGGGAGGGATAGTCCAGCTAGGGGGCGGAACACAGCTAGGCCGGCCGGCGGAAGAGAGGAAACGGAGGAAGGGGAGGGGGGGGTCGTTTCCACTGAGGTTTTGACCATTAGTTCAGTTCTGGGGAGGGGCAGGGGCGGTGGGAGACGGATGGGGTCGGAGGACCGTGGCTGCTGGTTACAGGCGGTCATGTGCTCCGACTCCCCGTGCTCCCATCGCAGACTAGGTGGGCAAGGACCACAGAGCCGGGGCCCTAGGCTGATGTTATGCAACGCCAGGTCCGTGGTGAACAAAGCCCCCCTCATTCGTGACCTTGTGTCAGAGGGGGACCCGGACCTGGTGGGTATAACGGAAACCTGGTTGGGCCTCGAGGGGGGTTTACCCCTCGTAGAAATGTGCCCGCCAGGCTACCGAGCCTTCCATCAGCCTAGGGCCCTGGGGAGGGGGGGGTGGCGATTATGATTAGGGAAGGTCTTGAGCCGAAGGAGACCACGATCCCTCAGACGACCGAGTGTGAGTCACTCCTTGTGAAATGGGGCCTAAGGAGGCAGATGGGCGTGTTAGTTGTATACCTGGCTCCTCGCTATGCAACAACAGCCCTGCCTGAGCTCCTAGAGGTGATAGCCGAGGCGGTGGTTGAGACCCCCAGACTTTTGGTCATGGGAGACTTCAACCTGCCGTCGGTAGGCGAGACCTCTGGAGTAGCTTGGGAGTTCATGGCTTCCATGACAGCCATGGACCTGACCCAGGTAGTTTTAGGCCCTACTCACGAGGGTGGACACACCCTGGACTTAATCTTCGTCTCGGGACAGTGGAGTAGTGATCTGGGAATAGGGGATTTAGCCATCACACCCCTGTCATGGACAGATCACGCTCTCCTTCGGCTGGACTTTCCAATCGCCGCACCTCACCGCGGGGAGGCGGAGCCGAATATTCCTATATGGTTCCGCCCCAGGCTCCTGATGGACCCTTTAAGGTTCCAGAGGGAGCTTGGGCCAATGCCTGTGGACTTGCCCCGTGACTCGACTGAGGACCTGGTGGCCGCATGGTTAAGTGCGGCCACGGGGGCCTTGGACCGAGTCGCGCCCTTGCGGCCTCTCTTGCGGCGACGAGTCACCCAGGCTCCTTGGTTTACTGAGGAGCTGAGGGAGATGAAACGCCACAAGAGACGCCTAGAGAGCAGATGGAGATCCTCTCGCTCCGAAGCCGACCGAACACTAGTGAGAATCCATATTAGGACTTACTTAGTGGTGATAAGAGTGGCAAAACGTGAGTATTGTGCCACCCTTATTGCATCCGCAGATAACCGCCCTGCCGCCCTGTTTGGGGTGACCCGCTCCCTCCTTCACCAGAGGCCGCGGGAAGCCCCTCTGCAGGGACGAGCAGAGGAATTTGGGATTTATCTGCAGGACAAAATCACTCAGATTCGGAATGAGCTACCCTCCATCGAGAGTGGTCCAGCGGGATTGTCCGAGGTTGGTCTTGAGGCACCATTCTGGGAGGAGTTTGACTTTGTTACTACCGAGGATATGGACAGGTTGTCAAAGAGACTTAAGGCTACCACATGTTTATTGGACCCGTGTCCCTCCTGGCTTATACTGGCATCCTGGGAGACGACACGAGGCTGGCTCCAGGGCATTGTCAACGCATCTTTGAGTGAGGGGTCCTTGCCTGCCGTCTTGAAAGAGGCGGTGGTAAGGCCCCTCCTCAAGAAGCCGTCCCTGGACCCAGCATTATTAGAGAACTTCCGTCCTGTCTCCAACCTTCACTTTTTAGCGAAGGTTGTTGAGAGTGTGGTGGCCCAACAGTTTCCGCGACATCTGGAGGAAGTTGATTATCTAGACCCGCACCAGTCCGGCTTCTGACCCGGTCACAGCACCGAGACGGCATTGGTCGCGTTGGTTGATGATCTCTGGAGGGCGCGGGATAGAGAATATTCCTCTATCCTAGTCCTGTTAGACCTCTCAGCGGCTTTTGATACCATCGACCATGGTATCCTATTGCACCGATGGGGGGTTGGGGCTGGGAGGCACCGTTTTGCGGTGGTTCTCGTCCTACCTCTCTGGTCGGTCGCAATATGTGTTGGCAGGGGGGCAGAGGTCGGCCTCGAGGCCCCTCGTATGCGGGGTTCCTCAGGGGTCGGTCCTCTCGCCCCTCCTATTCAACACATATATGAATCCTCTGGGTGAGATCATCCGTGGTTTTGGGGTGGGATATCATCTGTACGCTGATGATACTCAGCTGTACATTTCCACCCCAGACCACCCCAACGATGCCGTTGAGGTGATGTCCCGGTGTTTGGAAGCCGTACGGATCTGGATGGGTAGTAACAAACTCAAGCTCAACCCGTCCAAGGCTGTGGTTTCCGGCACCCCGGTTCAGCCAGATTGCTCCAACTCTGGGCATTGGGGGCGAAACACCGGCCCCCGTGGAGAGGGCGCGCAATTTGGGTGTCCTCCTGGATTCCCGGCTGTCCATGGAAGACCATGTGGAGGCCGTGGCCAGGGGGGCGTTTCATCAGGTACGCCTGATGCGCCAATTGCGCCCCTTACTGGACCGGGCTGCCCTTCGCACAGTCACTCAGGCCCTTGTGACATCCCGACTTGACTACTGCAATGCTCTCTACATGGGGCTTCCCTTGAGGTGCACTCGAAAGCTACAGTTAGTGCAGAATGCAGCCGCGCGGGTGATTATGGGAGCCTCTAGATGCTCCCATATAACACCGATCCTGCGCGAGCTGCACTGGCTTCCTGTGGTCTTTCGGGTGCGCTTCAAGGTTTTGACGACCATCTTTAAAGCGCTCCATGGCTTGGGGCCTAGTTATATGCGAGACCGTCTCCTGCCCCATACATCCCTTAGACCGATACGCTCCCACAGAGAGGGCCTTCTCCGGGTGCCGTCGGCCGGACAATGCCGGCTGGCGACACCCAGGGGAAGGGCCTTCTCGGTGGTGGGCCCTGCCCTGTGGAACGACCTACCCCCTGAACTCCGTACCATCACTGACCTCCGCCTCTTCCGCCAGTGTCTAAAAACACACCTGTTTCATCAAGCCAGCCTAACATAGCGTCCGCTGTGACTAGTATTAGATAGTTTTAAAATGGGGGGTTTTAATTGGTTTTAGCGCAGGTTTTTGTTATTTAATAGTTTTTAAATTTGTGTATTTTGTATTACTTTTGTATGTTGTTTTAAATTCCTGTGCGCCGCCCTGGGTCCTTTTGGAGAAGGGCGGGATACAAATTGAATAAAATCTAAATCTAAATCTTCAACATCACCTGGCCCAGGGCAGATGGTCTCAGGCAGAGCTCGCCCACAATATAAACTTACTGGAGCTCAGGGCGGTAAGGCTAGCCCTATAGTACTTTCGCAGGCAGTTCAAGGGCTCCCACGTGTTAATTCTGACGGACAACATCGCCACCAAGGCATACATCAACCATCAGGGAGGCACTCGATCAAAGGCGCTTATGTTGGGGGGGGGGCTCTCGGGCTCTGGGCCGAGTGTCACCTTGAATCCCTGAGGGCGGACCACATCTCCGGGAAGGACAACATCACGGCAGACTGCTTGAGCAGGTCAACCATCAACAATTTGGAATGGCGGCTTCATCCGTCACTGTTTCGTCGGCTCTGAGAGGTTCGGCCTTCCGGTAATAGACCGTTCGGCAGCCCATTGAATGCTCAACTCCCCCGGTTTCTGTCGCGGTTCCAAAGCCCCAGGGCGGAAGGGGTAGATGCCCTGTGATGCCGCTGGCCTCCGGGCCTTCTTTATGCTTTTCTGCCTCTCAACCTTATACCTCAGGTGATCAAGAAGATCCTGCTTGAGGGCGCCGAAGTGCTGCTGGTAGCTCCCCATTGGCCGAGACCGTCATGGTTCTCCGACCTTGTCGAACTGTCAGTGACCAGATGTTGGCGCATTCCTCAGGATCAGATCTCCCTCAGCCAGGGGGCCATCCAACACCCGGATCCCAAGATTGGCCGTCTGGCACTTGAGGGGGATCTCCTGAGGTGACAGACCCTTTCAGACAAAGTCATCAGCACCATCCTAGCGTCCAGACAACCTTCCAGACCAAGGCGATTCTTCTGTTTCCCACCCTGGGACTTCATAGCTTGGGTATGTCCCATGCTTGGACACTCCAAGCAGCACCTAGGAGAATGACCGTTGGCTTACCTGAATGGTCCTTCTCTAGGTGCTGCGGGACTGTCCAACCCCACCCTGGGGTAAGACTGGGGAAGCGTGTCTTCCTTCCTGTTGACGCTGTGCTTATTCTCATGACACTTTCTGGTCTCTACATCTTCACTTTTCAAACTGACCTCCAAGAGGAATAGGAGGCGTGGCTACACTAAAGATTTGAACTCAGTCCTGGGCAGCAAGCTGTCGTTAACCCATGCTTGGACACTCACGCAGCACCTAGAGAAGGACCATTCAGGTAAGCCAACAGTCATTCACCCTCTGCATTCAATATTTCACCATAGCTAACTGTTTGTTCCTTTTTATATATTATTGGACTAGCTATCCCGGCCACGCGTTGCTCTGGTCCAGTCTGGTTAAACCTACCTACCTACTGTATTTCTCCCTCTCCCTCTCTATCCCTCTACCTACCTACCTACCTACCTACCTACCTACCTACCTACCTAGAGAGAGAGGAGAGAAAGGCCGCTGACTTGGCAATGGCCTTGGTGGGGGGGAGTTGGTGGCGCGGGCAGCGGCGGAGGAGAGAGAGATGGTCGCTAAGGAGGCGACCATCACGGATATGACGCAGTTTCTAATGGATCCTCTAAGATGCAGACCAAATCATCTGCAAATGCTTGCAATTTGTATTCTTCCTTTTTAATTTCCATTCCCTTTAATGCTTCTCTAATGTTTCTATTTTAAAACTTCTAATGTTAAAACAAATAGCAAAGAGGATAGTGGGCAGCCTTGTCTTGTCCCTTTCCTTATTTCAATAGAATCTGTCAGTTCTCCATTTATCATTATCTTTGCTGTTTGTTTATGGTATATAGTTTGTATGACTTGAGTAAATTTCTTACCAAAGCCCATCTGTTCCAGTTGTAATGACATAAATCGCCAATTCACATTATTTTTTTTTATTGAAAAAGTTTTATTCAAACAGATTTTCCCCCTTTTTACCCCCCCCCCGACATATAATATAAATCACATACAAATACTATACCCCCTCCCCTCACCCCGTCTTAGAATAAATTTCTCATTCAGATATTATACCCCCTCACCTCCCAGCAAACACAATATAAATTTCTCTTAATATATCAATATCCCATTAACGCCATCTTCTAAGTTAATTAAACATATATAAAACATAATATAAATTTCTCTTAAAATAACCGTATCCCATTATTCCCATCTCTAGATTAATCATACATATATATTTCCCCACCCTCCACCCTAACCCTCCCCCACCTCCCATTCAAACCCACCCCCCTGACTTCCGCTATACACCACTCTAATAATTCCAAGCATCCCAAATATTATTTACTCTGTTCACCTATCAATCTAAGCATTCTTACCTAAAAGCTACATAGTACTTCCTAGTCTGATATTTATTCTGTATATAATCAATCCATTAGAAACCTTATAACAAACCCATCATAAGCACCCACACCTTTAACCTTTTAGTTAAACATTAAAATACATACATGATAATTCTTAAGATCTAAATACCGTGTCATATAACCTAACACATTGTAAAACTTAAACCATATAGCCAATTCACATTATTAAAGGCTTTCTGTGCATCTAAAAACATCAAAGCCATTTGTTTTTCAGGGTGTGCCTCATAATATTCCAAAATGTCCAAAGTGTCATATTACCTTTAATTTGTCTCTTTGGTAGGAACCCATTTTTATCGGGGTGAATGAAATTATTTAAATACTAGCTATCCCAGCCACGTGTTGCTGTGGCATAGTCTGGTTAAACCTACCTACCTATTGTATTTCTCCCTCTCCCTCTCTATCCCTCTACCTACCTACCTACCTACCTACTGTATTTCTCCCTCTCTCTCTCTATCCCCCTACCTACCTACCTACCTACCTACCTACATACCTACCTACCTACCTACCTACCTACCTACCTAACTACCTACCTACTGTATTTCTCCCTCTCTCTATCCCTCTACCTACCTACCTACCGACCAACTGACCGACTGTATTTCTCCCTCTCTATCCCTCTACCTACCTACCTACCTAACTACTGTATTTCTCCCTCTCTCTCTATCCCTCTACCTAACTACCTACCTCCCTAGAGAGAGAGGAGAGAGAGGCCGCTGACTTGGCAATGGCCTTGGGGAGTTAGCGCGCACGGGCGGTGGCGGAGGAGGGAGAAGCCGCTGAGGAGGCAACCGTCACGGATATGACGCAGACCGTTCCACTGCTCATGCAAGTGACATGAGCTGAAAAGCAGCCGGGTGGGAGGGGCCGCGAATGGTAGGGGGGCGAGTGAGGGAAACACACAGAAGAGCTGCAGTTTTACATTTCTGTGGCGTGTACCTGGCACGGGTGTGCCATCCACACAATCTGTACGTATCATTGGTACTGCACTTGTAAGGAACCTTGTGTGAAAATTTGGTGGCGATCAGTGCAGTACTTTCTGAGATTAGCGGTTTTGAGCAAACTCATAGTTACATTTTTATTTATATAGACTAGCTGTACCCGGCCACGTGTTGCTGTGGCCCAGTCTGGTTAAATGGCCACCCAACCTGTGTACACACAACCACCATATAACCCCCAACCTACCTACCTACTGTATTTCTTACTCTCGCCCTCTACCTACCTACCTACCTACTGTATTTCTTTCTCTCTCTCTCTATCCCTGTACCTGCCAACCTACCTACCTACCTACTGTATATCTCCCTCTCTCTATCCTTCTACCTAGCTACCTATTGTATTTCTCCCCCCCTCTCCCTCTACCTACCTACCTACTGTATTTCTGCAGTTTTACTTTTGTGTGGCATGTACCTGGCACCGGTGTGCCATCCACACAATCTGTACGTATCATTGGTGCTGCACTTGTAAGGAACATTGTGTGAAAAATTGGTGGCGATCGGTGCAGTACTTTCTGAGATTAGCGGTTTTGAACAAACTCATAGTTACATTTTTATTTATGTAGATTTTTAAAGCCATTTTGCCAATATTGAAGCAAACAATTTATAGTCTGAGTTTAGCATGGAGATATGTCTATAGTTCTTAATATGTAATAGGTCAGCCTCCTCCTTTGGCAGAAGTGTAATATATGCTTCTGACCATGATTTGGGTATCCTCTCTGACATCACCTCATAACTAGTAATGGAAGAGACAATGATTCCTGCAGTGTCTTGTAAAATTCCACTGGTAGCCTATCTGGGCCTGGGGCCTTTCCGTTATTTTGTTTTTTAAGTGCTTCGGTTAACTCCATCATAGTTATTTTGCCTCCTAACATTATTTCAGTTTCTTTATGTATCTGGGGTAAATTGGCTTCCTGTAAATATTGTTTGGCTCCTCCCTCTTCTGAGAAAGAAGCACCTTCTTCTTTCTCAGTCTCGACTGTAGACACCTCTTGGAGTTCTGTCAATAATTCTTCTTTTCCTGCCTCCTCGGCCTTCTCTCTCAGATGTTCTGTGAAGAATGGTTCTGCTTTCTCAGTTGTCTATTCTGTATCTTTGTCCTTTCCATACAAACATAAGACCTTCTGGTATCAGCCATCTATAATTAACACCTTTTTAAAGTAAAATTTTAGTCAAAAATAGATATTCTCTTCTCATCTCTCTCACTCTTCTTGGTACTTGTTTCAAAACTGCAATCTCCTTGCTTTTGTATTCCAATTTTTTGTCTCTTGCCTTTTGTAGTATTTGTGTTTTAGTTGCTTTCTTGGTAAATCTTACATGGACTTCCCTTGGGAGACCATTTCTCGCTGCATATCTTGTATAAACTCGAAACACCTCATCTATACCATGCATCATCTTCTCTTGGGTTATCTCCAGAACATCTGTCAAAATTTCTGTTATTATTTGTGCCAAGTTCTCTCCTTTTTCTTTTTCTATATTTTGAAATCTCAGAAAAAAGTCTGACATTTCAATCTCCCATCTCAATATTCCACTGCTATCTTTTTCCACCACACACAATCTGCTGTCGATATCCCCAATTTGGTCATCTTTTTCTTCAATTTTTTGTAATTTGTCCTCATATTTCATCATTTGTTGAATGTTTTCAATTTTTTAATCTGTTTTTCCTGTTTTTTGTTCAATATTTTCTGTTTGTTGTTCTATGTTCTCGATTCTCTTCTCCATGTTCTCTGTTCTTTTTTTAATGTTCTTTTTTCAATGTTCTCTGTTCTTACTTGTATCTTTTGTATTCCTTGCATGATCATCTCTAATGTTACTCCCTTGTCTTTTTCCTGTTGCAACATCATCTGTATTGATCTTTGTCCTCCTGATGGTGAAGAAGAAGTTGCTGTTGCAGAGCCAGTAGTTGTTAGTTTTTTACCCATCTTCAAATTCTTCTATGCTTTAATCTGCTTAATATGCAGGGTAATTATAATCCCAAATGACAATGGAGTATTAAAAAGAAGAAAATTTAAAAAAAGCAAAACAATAAAAACAGTAAAAGAGAAAAAAATCTTCAGACACTTGTATGTTAAAAAGGGGGGGGGGAGAAAAAGAAAAAAGGGTAATTGAAAAAGGGAAGTGGGAGAAAAAAAGGTTTTTTTAAACAACAATCACAAAAGTGAGCAAAAATCTATATAAATAAAAATGTAACAATGAGTTTGTTCAAAACCGCTAATCTCAGAAAGTACTGCACCGATCGCCACCAAATTTTCACACAAGGTTCCTTACAAGTGCAGCACCAATGATACGTACAGATTGTGTGGATGGCACACCGGTGCCAGGTACATGCCACACAAATGTAAAACTGCAGCTCTTCTGCGTGTTTCCCTCACTCGCTCACTCGCCCCCCTCCCCTTCACAGCTCCTCCCACCAGGCCGCTTTTCAGCTCACATCACTTGCACAAGCGATGGAGCGGTCTGCGTCATATCCGCGATGGTTTCTTCCTCTGCGGTCTCCCTCTCCTCTGTCGCCGCTGCCCCCCTCCATCAACTCCCCCCCCACAAGGCTGCTGCCGAGTCAGCGGCCTCTCTCGCCGCCCCTGCCGCCAACTCCCCCCCACAAGGCCACTGCCGAGTCAGCGGCCTCTCCTCTGCCACCACCCCCCCATCTGCCAACTACTCCCCCAGAAGGCCGCTGCCGAATCAGTGGCCTCTCCTCTGCTGCCGCCGTCCCCCCTCCGCCAACTCCTCCCCCACAAGGCCACTCCCGAGTCAGCGGCCTCTCCCCTGCCAATGCCACACAAATGTAAAACTGCAGCTCTTCTGCATGTTTCCCTCACTCGCTCACTCGCCCCCCTCCCCTTCGCGGCTCCTCCCACCTGGCCGCTTTTCAGCTCACATCACTTGCACGAACAATGGAGCGGTCTGCGTCATATCCGCGATGGTTTCCTCCTCAGCCGTCTCCCTCTCCTCTGCCGCCGCCCCCTCTCCGCAAACTCCACCCCTACAAGGCCGCTGCCGCCCCCATCTGCCAACTACCCCCCCCAGAAGGCTGCTGCCGAGTCAGTGGCTTCTTCTCCACCACCACCACCCCTCCGCCAACTCTCCCCCCCCACAAGGCCGCTGCCGAGTCAGCGGGGAAGCAAGAAAAAAAGATAAAATAAAAAGGAAAACAACAGAAAATGGGAGACACTGCCACCAGAAAAGTTCAAAACTTTTATAAAATGAAAGCCTTTTCAAGGTCACTCTAGGCTTTCCCTTTGAATTTCTATTTATTCTTTCAAAGCAAAGTTCCACACACTGATAGTATCACAGAGGAGCACCTGTATAAACAAATCTCCATGCTCATCCCACTACCATTCCTTGGCTAGGCATTGTGGCCTTGAAAGGAACATCTTTTCTCCAAACACTCATGCAGAAATAAAAACAATGCTTCAAAGCTTCTAGGTGGCAGTGTTGCTTACCGTATTTTTCGGAGTATAAGATGCACCCAGGTTTTGAAAAGGCAATTTTTTTTAAAAAAAGTAGGTAGATAGATAGAGAGATAGAGAGGGAGAGAAAGAGAGAAATACAGTAGGTAGGTATGGAGAGAAAGAGAGTAGTTAGGTAGGTAGGTAGAGGGATAGAGAGAGAAATAGAGAGATAGAGAAATACAGTAGATGGGTAGGGAGAGAGAGAGTAGGTAGGTTGGTAGGTAGAGGGAGAGAGAGAAATAGAGAGAGAGAAATATAGTAGATAGGTGGGGGGGGAGAGTAGGTAGGTAGGTAGATATTTCCAGGTGTATTTATCCATTTGCTGGAGAAGGAAATCCCTGACAACCTGTAGCACCTAAAACTTTGTTTCTGCTGGCACAGCACTTGACCAATGTAATTCTCATCAACCACTGTAACTAAACAGCTTTCCAAAAGGGAAAAAACGTTTTTGCATTCTGCAAACCTCCCCCAAATGGCCCGTTTTTCATGAAAACGGTCTGGTTTTTTATATAAAAAGGCATGAATAGCCATTGGGGGGGGGCTTTCAGAGTGGTGCTGGGGGGGGCAGGGGGCCAAAAATGAGCAAAAAATGGCACATTTTTTTTGAAAATGGACCGGTTTTTTGGTCAAAAAAATTGCATGCATAGCCTTGTGGAGGCTTATAGAGCGCTCCTGATGGCTGGGGGGCAAAATTGAGCAAAAACCGGTCCTTTTTTTGCTCATTTCTGCCCTCCCCAGCCCCCAGGAGCTCTTTGAAAGCCTCCATAAGGCTATGTACGGCCATTTTGGTGAAGGGGGAGGGGTTTCAGGAGGCAAAAAATGCTGTATTCAGTGTATAAGACGCACCTAGATTTTCAGCCTCTTTTTAGAGGAAAAAAGGTGTGCCTTATACTCCGAAAAATACGGTATTTTCCCACTTTCACTGTCTTCCCTTCATTCATAAAAAATGAATAAAATTCAAAAGAAAAAATGTACAATAAAGCATTAAAGAAAAATAGGAAAAAGAAAGTCTTAAACAATAAAACATAATTGTGTCAATATAACAAAAAAAAAGAAGGAAAAAAAGTCAGTCCGGTTTAAAAAGTAAACTCTGTTTATAAAAGTCCAGTCAAATTTCAACAATAAAAAGGAGAAAAAAAACACCTCAGTTTGACTATGGCTTAAATTTGCTGCTTGTTCTCTTCAGTCTTCAATTTTAACTTTGCTTCTCAATTAGGGTGTTCTCTCAAATAACAAAAAATAAAAGGTTCTCACCAAAGTGACACACTTCTCTCCTGCCCTTGCGTTCCGGAGCTGTCAACAGTTTCAGCAGCCTTTATGGCTGCCTTGCAGCTGCTGGCAAAAAGGGCTTTTTCCCGGATCACCAGAGACTTTATGGGTGTCTCTGGGATCGACAGCATGCGCCCCTTCCTGTCGCTGTCTCTATGGGACGGTTTAGGTCCGGGTGGACCGTCCAGCGACCGGGATATCGGCAGCGATCTTGGAGCCACAAGATCGTCCGTTGTTTCACCGTGACTTCAGTTTCTGTCTTCCCATTCAAGAATTTATCTTGGCAGCAATACAAAGATTATTTCCCATTGTTTTTCAAGATTTCTTTGATTTCCCAATCTATCTCTGAAACATTGAAAGTTTCTCATCCAAATATAAACCAAGACTCTGATCCTGCTTAACCTTTCTGGAATTGTTAAAGAAAGCCCAAAGCTATCACCTGGATGAACAACAGTTATCTTTGTTTACCCTCTTTTGACTGGATCTGCCTCCTTTCCCTTAATTCTAAATTTACATTGAAGTTTCAGGGAAAGTTTAAATAAGGCCTTTAATTTCTATATTTTATTGAAACCCAGCCAAGTTCCTGTAACTGAAACAATCACATTTTCTGGGCGGCTCCAGGAAGGAAGCTGAAAGAGAAAGTGAGTCAATCTGGAAGGTTTTTTTTTCTTTGAGATACTTCGCCCAAATAACCTTTTTTTTAAGTAAAACTAAATCCTTTAAGCAAAAGAAACAAGTGGCAGAATTAACCTATTTTGGACTTAGGGGTTTTTTAGATATTTTATTTATTTATTTTTATTTATTTATTTAAATTTATACCCCGCCCTTCTCCACAGAGGACCCAGGGCGGCGCACAGGAAATTTAAAAAACATACAAAAATACAATAAATATAATTTTAAAAAACTATTAAATAACCCCATCCTGCGCTAAAACCAAATTTTAAAACCCAATTTAAAACTATCTTAAGTCCCCAAGGGAGGTTAGGCTAGGCCGGCTTGTTGAAACAGATATGTCTTAAGACATTGGCGGAAGAGGCGGAGGTCGGTGATGGTACGTAATTCAGGGGGTAGGTCATTCCAAAGGGCTGGCCCCGCCACAGAGAAGGCTCTTCCCCTGGGCGTCGCCAGTCGGCATTGTCCGGCCGACGGTACCCTGAGGAGGCCCTCTCTGTGGGAGCGGATTGGTCTGAGGGATGTATGGGGCAGGAGGCGGTCTCGCATATAACTAGGTCCCGAGCCATAGATTTTTAGTTAGATTTTTAAGGGGTTCCAGGGAAGAGGGAGGGTTAATGGATATTATAGAAGTGGGTAAGGGGATAGTCCCACGGGGTACTATGTCCAGACCGACCTGCGGCCCCGGTAGGGAGGACGTAGGGTCAGATGTTAGGGGGGGGGATAGAGATAGACCTAACAGAGGGCCAAAACATCAGGACAGTATATGGGAGGGGTAGGTATGGCGAGAGCCGGGGACCATATCAGGTATGGGGAGGGCGCACCCGCTGTTTAGAGTGATGCGCTCCCTCCTTCAACAGAGGCCGCGGGAAGCTCCTTTACAGGGTCGTGCAGAGGAATTTGGATGTTATCTGCAGGATAAAATCGCCCAGATCCGGGGCGAACTGGCCTCCAATGAGGGTAGTCTGGGCGGGCAGACGGAGGCAGGCCTTGAGACCACTTTATGGGAAGAGTTCGACCTTGTGACTCCAGATGACATGGACAGGTTGCTGGGGCGGCTGAATGCTACCACATGTTTATTGGACCCGTGTCCCTCCTGGCTTGTACTGGCATCCCGGGAGGTTCTCCTCCTACCTCTCCGGCCGGTCGCAATTTGTGTTGGCAGGAGGGCAGAGATCGACGCCAAGGCCCCTCACATGTGGGGTGCCTCAGGGGTCAGTCCTCTCGCCTCTCCTGTTCGACACCTATATGAAGCCGCTGGGTGAGATCATCCGTGGTTTTGGGGTAGAGTACCATCAGTACGCTGATGATACTCAGCTGTACATCTCTACCCCAAACCACCCCAACGATGCCCTGGAAGTGATGTCCCAGTGTCTGGAGGCCGTGTGGGTCTGGATGGGGAGGAACAAGCTTCGACTCAACCCATCCAAGACCGAGTGGCTGTGGTTTCCGGCGTCTCAATATAGCCAGCTGGTTCCATCTCTGGCTATCGGGGGCGAGTCATTAGCCCCCGCGGAAAGGGCTCGCAACTTGGGCGTCCTCCTGGACTCTCGGCTGTCCTTGGACGACCATGTGACGGCCGTGGCCAGGGGGGCTTTTTATCAGGTTTACCTGATACGCCAGTTGCGCCCCTTTCTAGATCGAGACACCTTACGCACAGTCACTCAAGCCCTCGTCACTTCCCGCCTAGATTACTGCAATGCTCTCTACATGGGGCTCCCCTTGAGGTGCACCCGGAGGCTCCAGTTAGTGCAGAATGCAGCCGTGCGGGGGATTTTGGAAGTTTCACAACACTCCCACGTAACATCCCTCCTGCACGAGCTGCACTGGCTGCCTGTGGCCTTCCGGGTGCGCTTCAAGGTGTTAGTAACCATCTTCAAAGCGCTCCATGGCACGGGACCTGGCTACCTGTGTAACCGCCTCCTACCACACACCTCCCTTCGACCTGTCCGCTCCCACAGGGAGGGCCTCCTCAGGGTGCCGTCCGCCGGTCAATGCTGGCTGGCGACCCCCAGGGGGAGAGCCTTCTCTGTGGGGGGTCCGGCCCTCTGGAATGACTTGCCCCCCGATCTCCGCACCACCACAGACCTACGCCTCTTCAGCCGGGGGCTTAAAATGCATCTTTTTCATCTGGCCGGGCTGGCATAAATTTAATGATTTAATTTAATTTTAATGGGACTTTTTAATTTAATTTTAATGGGACTTTTTAAACTGTTTTAATTGATTTTTAGCACAGATCTATCAAATTTAATCTTATTTTATCTTGTTGTTGTATATTATTGTGTTTTTACTTCTTCTGTGCACCGCCCTGAGTCCCACCAGGGAGATAGGGCTGTATAAAAATGTGATAAAATAAAATAAATAAAGACTGATCTGGAAAGTTTTTTTCCCTTTTTGAGTCTTGGACTAAACCCCTATTTTTACTTTTATAATTCTTATGATTTGCTACTAAAATTCTAATAAGAACTTTACTTTTTTATTTTTTTTATAATGAAGAGAGATATATTAGAAAGTGAAAAGCAGCAACACTGCCACTGGGAGGTCAGAGGCTGGGCCTTTTGAGACAATGTATTTTTCTTTCTTTGGAGATTGTTGACTATTCGGATGAAGGGTTTACAACTTGTTTATAGAAACTGATAAAGACTCAAGGGCATGAATTGTTTTCTACAGGTGCTCTTTGATAATTGTTTAGGCAAAGGAAGGAAAAAGGGAAAAGAAAACACAGAATCCTTCTCCTTTGAAGAGTACAGTAGAACCTGTGATTTAAATTAATTTAAAATGAAAAGATAAAATAGGCCTGAGACTAGGGTGGCAGTGGTAATTAACTTTCCTTATTCCTTTTTCTTTTCTTTTTTTTTGGTAACATGGATCAATATCCAGATGAGGATACTTTAGAATATCAAACATTTTTGGCTGGAATTTTAAATATTTTGGAAGGATATAGAATTGATAAGAAATTGGAAAAACTGGTGTTTATGGCACTGCTGAGGTGTTATGGAAGACCAGGATGCTTCAATAACGGCCTTCAGCTCTTCTACATTGTTCGATCTCATGTCTCTCATCTTTCTCTTGGCAGTGCCCCATAGATTCTCTATGGGGTTCAGGTCAGGAGAGTTTCCTGGCCAATCAAGCACAGTAATCCCACAGTCATTGGACCAGGTTTTGGTGCTTTTGGCATTGTGGGCAGGTGCCATGTCCTGTTGGAAAATGAAGTCAGCATCCCCATAAAGCTCATCTGCAGAAGGAAGCATGAAGTGCTCCAAAATCTCCTGGGAGATGGCTGCATTGACCCTGGACTTAATGAAGTGGACCAACACCAGCAGATGACATGGCTCCCCAAATCCACACAGACTGTGGAAACTTCACACTGGACTTCAAGCATCTTGCAGTGTGTGCCTCTCCATTCTTCCCCCATACTCTGGGTCCTTGGTTTCCAAATGAGATGCAAAAGTTGCTCTCATCAGAAAAGATATATTATCTTCTGACAGCCTTACCATAACCATAGAACACACTCCTAGAGCGGCCACTGCTAGAAGAATCGGAAGCCGAGTTCTGGAATTTGGAAGCCGAAGAAGTTTTACTTGGAGCTCAGTAGCGGTGGCCGCAGTGTCCTAGTCCTGCAAGGAGAGCTGGCCAAAGGGAAGGTGAGGCTGGGAGGCATGGAAGCTGGGGGTGGAGCAGCCGCCCAGCAACCCCAAAACAATAAGGCTTCCCCCTCTAATAAGCCCAAGGCCATACTTCGTGGGTCAAAAAAATGTAAAATGTGGGTCAAAAAAATGTAAAATGTAAGTTACCTTGTATTTTAATTTGATTTATTTTCTCTCTTTTAAAATGATGTTCAGATTTATTAGCTTTTAACATTCCTAAAATGATAAACAAGCTGGAGACTACCTCCTTATAAGAAAAGTTTGTTAGTACAACTTGGGGTTTGGCTCATCTCTTTCGTGAACACTAAACCTTTTTCCTTACAATTACACCTCTTCTGACATCAGGCCTCATTTTAATGAACATGTGTGATATTATGGGATACAAATATGTAACATGTTTGACTACGTGTAACTAATTTCCTATGCAAAGGGGAGGTTATTTTTATTTTGTCCAATCAACTTTCCTCTTGCATTTTCTTTGTTGTTTTAACTAAAAAAAGAAGGGAAACATGGGGCTCCAGCTTCTCTCTCCTTTTTCATAGAGACCCAGTTTATCAGGGTACCCTAATAAACTGCTTTTAAATTATCTTCCGACTCAGTTGCTTATTGGAAAGGTAAACTGAAGCAGAACCTAGAGCCAGATTTGGCTTTCATACAAAAGTAACAAAGCTGACCACAAAAACACTTAAAGAGCCATTAAGATAAGGGGAATCAGAATAAAAAATAAAATCTCCAAGGTAAACTGAAACTCCCTTTTTCCTGGCTGATAGGGTTAAACCCCAAGGACAGGAAAAAGAAAAGACCTGCAACCAAGATTAACCCAGGAAAACAAAACCCATGGCAATCAGAAACACATCCATGTCAAGAGGTCTGGTTTCAGAAAAGTGCCATGCTCAACCATTGTGGATTTTGATGAAATTGGGTGTGAACATGCACACACGTTCCCAATGAACGTTGGTAAAGTGTTACATTTGCCAATGCAATGCTTGCAGAGATATAGTCATTTGTTTGACCCCATACCGCAGCCTTCTACAGTATGACTCTGAGGTTTCAGCAACTTTGAGGCATAATATCTCCGGCAATATTTTGTTCAGAGAAACAAAAACAGACCTTCTCAAAACTCTGTTAAATCATTCTCATTAGAAAGAGTATCTTTCATACCCCCTAAAAAATTAGAGTTGGTGTTTCATCACTGACGTATAAAACCCTAAAACTAGGGGCAAAGTTGAGGATGGTGCTATGGCAACGTCACATGCATTCTATTATTGTTTCGTCTTGTTTGTTTTATATAGACATCATTACTACTATTATATTGCATTGGTCCATGGTGACATTGTCACTACCAGTTCAGGCACTTGAACCAGCAACCCCATCGCTATAGGGGGCATGCCTGATAGCTGTGCAATACCAGCCACAGGTGGGTTTCTTAGTTCAGGATCCCAAGCCTGTAGTTTGGTTTCCTCCTTGAGGTTCCAAAGCCTGGTGTGGGTTATCTGCCCAGTTCCCAAGCTGACAATTGGGCAGCTTATCCTAAGTTCCCAAGCCTAAAGTGGGTATTTTATATGGTTCCCAAGCCGAGTTTCCTACTGTTCGTATAAACTGCCAAATTCCAACGATCGCTTATTTATTATTGAATTTATGCACCACGGTCTTTAGTATCACTTCTGGGAATTGATACTGTCAACCTGATGATGTAACTGAAGGCGCTGGAAGCACACAAATAAGAAGTGGTTCTGGAATCCAACAAACATCTGTCAGGGTTCCAAGTAACACCCCATATGAAATAAAACTCCTAGGCTTGAGTTTCCTCAAAGTTCCACTTTATTAGAGAGGTCTTATTGGCACATCTGGGAAAACCTGAATCTGAAACTTTCCAGGTTTTCCCACCCAGTTGAAAGTTCAAGACCCTGCCCCAACACCCACAGGTTGATCACATCGTCCAATCATTCATTGCCATGAAGAAAGATTCCTCCCATCCACATCCGTCCAGGTGCGGGGACAAAGTGACTGTGACTTTGTAAGAAAGAATGTTGTTATGGCTACACATCACCCATACTCTATAATCCCCCTCCCATTTTCCCACAGTAGAAAGTGGCAGGCCTGAAATCCAAAAGGAAAAATTGTCTTCCAAGTCTGACAGGCGGCCTCCCCTCAGAAGAGAAGCGTGTTCTTTAACAAGAGTAAGCAGGGTAACATTACATAACTAACCACCTCTACACACACACACACACACACACACACACAACCCCCTAGGGCAGTGCTTCTCAATTATTTTCTGTCATGCCCCCCTAGGAAGAAGAAAACATTTCGCGCCCCCCGCGCGACTGTAAATAGTATCATTTGTCTATAAAATTGTTATAAGTACACCTCTGCATAACACTGTATCCTTATTAACGTATGAGAATAAAAAAAGAAAGAAATGTGGATCAATTTACAACAAAGAATAGCTTTATTAACTGTAGCAGAAAAGATTTAAAGTGCATTAGAAATTTAAAAAAAATTAAATCCTTTGCCGAGGTCAAACGCGCCCCCCTTTACGGAGCCTCACACCCCCCCTGGGGGGCCCGCCCCACTATTTGAGAAGCACTGCCCTAGGGGGACCCTTTGTCTTATCTGAGAATTTGTGGTGGAATTGTTTAACCAATCTATCAGCTTTCACATTCCAACTCTTTACCCATGTAGCCTCAGACATCAGGTACCCCTTCCAATGCACTAAATATTGTAAATGACCCCTATACAATCTAGAGTCTAGTATGTTTTTCACTTCATAACGTGTGTCTCCTTTTACTACAATAGGAGGAGGGGGGTGGTTGGGTCTGAGGTCTCAAATTAGGCCCAATCACAGGTTTCAGCAAGCTACAATGGAAAACGTGTATTTTCCCCAGAATTCAGGGGAGGCTGAGCTGAACTGTCACTGGGTTAATTACTTTCACTATTGGGAAGGGACCCAGAAACTTAGGTCCTAATTTCTTGCTAGGCATCCTCAATTGTATGTATTTGGTTGATAGAAAAACTTTATCTCCCACACGGAAGGGGGGTTGAAGCAAGTGGTGCTTGTCTGCCTGTTTCTTATATTCCTCCGCAGCATCTGCCAGGGCTTTCTTTGTATTCTCCCACCCTTTTTTCAAAGAGTCCATCCATTTGGTGAACGACATTGAGGAGGGGGGCTCTCTGAGCAGTTCAGGCAAGGGACAAATACCATGCCGCTGGTAACTTGGAAAGGAGTTAATCCAGTGCTGCTATGGACCGCATTGTTGTACGCCACTTCTGCAAACGGTAACAGGCCTGACCAATCCTCCTGTTGGTAATCCACATAACAATGAATGTATTGTTCCACCATTGTGTTCGTGCATTTCACGGCTCCATTCGTGCTTGGATAGAAAGCCGAGCTAAGTCCTTGTGTGGACCCAATGGACCTCAGGAACTCCCTCCAGAGCTTGGTGGTGAACTGGACTCCTCTGTCCGAGATGGTTCTCTGAGGTACCCTGTGCAGGTGGTAGATATGTGTGAGAAACAGCTTCGCTAGCTTCTCCGCTGATGGCAGCCCTGAGCACAGAGTGAAGTGGGCTTGCTTGGAAAACAAGTCAATGACCGTCCAGATTACTGTGTTCTCCCCACTTTCTGGGAGTTCTATGATCAAATCCATTGTGATTTCTTCCCAGGGTCGGCTGCGGCTTGCCACTTGCTGTAGAAGTCCAGGGGTTTTTCCTGGACTCATTTTCATGGCTGCACAAGTGGCACAGCTTCTTACATAGTCTTCCACTTCTGTTTTCATTTTAGGCCACCAGAATTGTTGTCGGGCAAGGTGTAGAGTTTTCAGGAATCCAAAGTAGGCAGCTAATTTTGCGTCATGGCTGCACTGTAGCACCTCTAGTCTCAAGCTGGCAGGGACATATAATTTGGATCCTTTCCAGGCTAGTCTGTGTCTCATGGTTAAGATGCCTTTGTTGTTGGTGATCCAGGGGTCAGTAGGCAGCGCTGCTTTCAATGTGGTGGTCAACTTGTCCTGGCCGGGATTTGGTGGCCACCTGGCTTGGCCTCTGGTTGTGACTTGTGCTACCAGTTGTGCAGGTGGAATGATGGTGTGGACCACTTCCTCCCGGCAGCTGTCAAACTGTGGCTTCCTGGACAATGCATCTGCTAGTAGGTTTTTCCCTGCAGGGATGTACTTCAGCTCAAACTTGAATCTCCTGAAGTACTGTGCCCAGAGGACGTACTTGGGAGATAATTTTATAGGGGTTTTCAGGGCTTCAAGGTGTCAACGTTCCAACGTTGCCATGAAGATTATCAGATTGCCCTAACGAAGTGAAAATTCTTGACATTCCTGTGGTCGGGAAAGGAATCTCAGGATGACCTGTGACTGCGCATGCATAGATTTACTTTCAATGCTAATTGGGGAACGTGATTTATGATGGGCAGAGGGGAGGGGGCATAATGGAGGTTGCGCTTTGAAAACACTGAAGGAGCCCGGGGGTCGTTTTTGCCTTTGGAGGATGTCGCCAGCCCTCACCAACCATCTCCGAGGGCTGGCCTGGTGAGTTGATATGCCAGCCGTCGCGCCGGGCCGCTCAGATTTAGAGGGCGAGCCGCGTGAGTGACGGCAGAGGCGAGGAGCGGGAGCGCGTCCGAGTCGGCCTGTTGCAGCCTAGAGCGTCCTGGCGTGGCCGGAAGCAATGGAGGTAGGCCGCGAAGCCGGGACACGGAAGATAACTAGATGGCCGGATCGGGCCGGGTCGGGAGGACTGCCATCGGGTCGCACGACTTGTGGCAGATCGTGCAGCCACACCCGACCCCGACCCGACTATTCCCCATCCGATCCGAGGCCGGAGCGGTGATTTGAGGGCGGAGCGGCGAGAATGGGGGCAATGAATGTCTGTGCACGATGAAGCTGGGAAGCTGGGAAGGCGAGAGGATGTTGTTGGAGAGAGGAGGTCGTTGGAGAGAGGATGTGGTTGGAGGATGTTGCTGCTGGAGGAGTTGGAGGAGTCGGGAAGGTGAGAGGATGTGAGAGGAGAGACTGGAAGAACATGGGGAGAGGAAATGTGGAGATGAGGAGAGAGGAAGAATGGCGATGGAGAAGGAGATGGAGATGGAAGAAGGAGATGGAAGAAGGAGAAGGAGATGGAGACGGAGATGGAAGAAGGAGAAGGAGAATGGAGAGTTGGTTGGGAGAAATGGAAGGAAAAGTGTTTGAACAGAACGAGGAGGAAAGATGGAGTGAGCGGATGGATGATGAATGCCAAGCAGCCGGATCGTGGAATGGTGGACCGTGGCCGAGGAAGACCCAGGAAGATCTTGGAGTGACTGCACTGGACTGGAGGAGGTAAGCCGAGCCACCATATGGCAGCACTTTACATCAGGCCGCACGATGGACCAACTAGTCGTGCGGCACTAAATGCAGACTAAGGCCTATGTGGCTGAAAAAGACAGATGGATGGGGCCCTCGATGGGACTAAACTGTGATCTCCCCATCTGCAAGATCTCTAGACTGTCTGATTCTACCCCTCCTGTCTTAAGGATTATATCTATTGCACATAACTCGAACACTTGTCACTTTATTTTATCCTGGACTCTATTGGACTTGCTCTATGTCTCCTAGGTTTGGACGACCTCTGGGTTTCTAGATATGTACTCTAGGCGTGATCTCCTTTGCCTGCGAGAGTCTCCCCTCTCGCAGGCCTGCCCCCCTTGTCTAACACAGGCCCACCTCGATGATGGACTGATTGTTCCTGAGAGGTGGGCGAAGCGCAAACTGAGGGGGTTCTTGGGTAATTTTTTAATTCGGCTTTTAGGGGGTTCCAGGGTGGAAGGGGGGAATAGACCAGGGGGGGGACGTCAAACGATTGGGCCGGCCAGCGGAAGTAGGGTAACGGAGGAAGGGGAAGGGGGGGTCGTTTCCACTGAGGTTTTTTCCATCGACTCAGTCCTAGGGAGGGGCAGGGGCGGTGGGAGGCGGAATGGGCTTCATCGGTTGGGAGACTGTGGCCGCTGGATACAGACGGTCACGCGCTCCAACTCCCCGCGCTCCCATCGCAGACTAGGAGGGCAGGAATCACAGACCCAGGGCCCTAGGCTGATGTTATGCAACACCAGGTCCGTGGTACAAAAAGCCCCCCTCATCCATGACCTTGTGTCAGAGGGGGACCCGGACCTGGTGGGTATAACGGAAACCTGGTTGGGCCACGAGGGGGGCTTACCCCTCGTAGAAATATGCCCACCAGGTTACCGAGCCTTTTATCAGCCTAGGGCCCTAGGGAGGGGTGGGGGGTTGGCGATTATGGTTAAGGAAGGTCTTGAGCCGAGGGAGACCACGATCCCTCAGACGACCGGGTGTGAGTCTCTCTGCGTGAGATGGGGCCTAGGGAGGCAGTTGGGCGTGTTAGTTGTATACCTGGCTCCTCGCTATGCAACAACAGCCCTGTGGCTATCACCTCTAGGAGGCTATCACCTCCTAGAGGTGATAGCCGAGGCGGCGGTTGAGACCCCCAGACTAGTGGTCATGGGGGACTTTAACTTGCCGTCAGTAGGCGAGGCCTCTGGAGCAGCTCGGGAGTTCATGGCCTCCATGACGGCCATGGACCTGACCCAGGTAGTTTTAGGCCCTACTCATGAGGGAGGACACACCCTGGATCTAATCTTCGTCTCGGGACAGTGGAGTAGTGATCTGGGAATAGGGGATTTAGCCATCACACCCTTGTCATGGACAGATCACGCTCTCCTCCGGCTGGACTTTCCAATCGCTTCACCTCACCGCGGGGAGGCGGAACCTGAGATTCCTAGATGGTTCCGCCCCAGGCTCCTGATGGACCCGGAAAGGTTCCAGAGGGAGCTTGGGCCAATTCCTGTGACCTTGCCCCGTGACTCGACTGAGGACCTAGTGGCCGCATGGTTAAGTGCGGCCACGGGGGCCTTGGACCGAGTCGCGCCCTTGCGGCCTCTCCTGCGGCGACGAATCACCCAGGCTCCTTGGTTTACCGAGGACCTGAGGGAGATGAAACACCACAAGAGACGCCTAGAGAGCAGATGGAGATCCTCTCGCTCCGAAGCCGACCGAACACTAGTGAGAACCCATATTAGGACTTACTTAGTGGCGATAAGGGCGGCCAAACGCGAGTACTGCACCACCCTTATTGCATCCACAGATAACCGCCCTGCCGCCCTGTTTGGGGTGACCTGCTCCCTCCTTCACCAGAGGCCGCGGGAAGCCCCTCTGCAGGGACGAGCAGAGGAATTTGGGATTTATCTGCAGGACAAAATCACTCGGATTCGGAATGAGCTACCCTCCATCGAAAGTAGTCCGGTTGGATTGTCCGAGGCTGGTCTTGAGGCACCATACTGGGAGGAGTTTGACTTTGTTACTACCGAGGATATGGACAGGTTGTCAAAGAGACTTAAGGCTACCACATGTTTATTGGACCCGTGTCCCTCCTGGCTTGTACTGGCATCCTGGGAGATGACACGAGGCTGGCTCCAGGATATTGTGAACGCTTCTCTGAGTGAGGGGTCTTTGCCTGCCGTCTTGAAAGAGGCGGTAGTGAGGCCCCTCCTCAAGAATCCTTCCCTGGACCCAGCATTATTGGAGAATTACCGTCCGGTCTCCAACCTTCACTTTTTAGCGAAGGTTGTAGAGAGTGTGGTGGCCCAAAAGTTTCCGCGACACCTGGAGGAAAATGATTATCTAGACCCGCGCCAGTCCGGCTTCCGACCCGGTCACAGCCCTGAGACGGCATTGGTCGCGTTGGTTGATGATCTCTGGAGGGCACGGGATAGAGGTTGTTCCTCTATCCTAGTCCTTTTAGACCTCTCAGCGGCTTTTGATACCATCGACCATGGTATCCTATTGCATCGACTGGGGGGGTTGGGGCTGGGAGGCACCGTTTTACGGTGGTTCTCGTCCTACCTCTCTGGTCGGTCGCAATATGTGTTGACAGGAGGGCAGAAGTCGACCTCGAGACCCCTTTCATGCGGGGTTCCTCAGGGGTCGGTCCTCTCGCCCCTCCTGTTCAACACATATATGAAGCCGCTGGGCGAGATCATCCGTGGTTTTGGGGTGGGATATCATCTGTACGCTGATGATACTCAGTTGTACATATCCTCCCCAGACCACCCCAACGATGCCGCCGAGGTGTTGTCCCGGTGTTTGGAGGCCGTACAGATCTGGATGGGTAGTAACAAACTCAAGCTGAACCCGTCCAAGACCGAGTGGCTGTGGTTTCCGGCACCCCGGTTCAGCCAGGTAACTCCATCACTGGCCATTGGGGGCAAAATATTGGCCCCCGTGGAGAGGGCGCGCAATTTGGGTGTCCTCCTGGATTCCCGGTTGTCCATGGAGGGCCATGTGGCGGCCGTGGCCAGGGGGGAATTTCATCAGGTACGCCTGATGCGCCAATTGCGCCCCTTACTGGACCGGGCTGCCCTTCGCACAGTCACTCAGGCACTCGTGACTTCCCGACTCGACTACTGTAATGCTCTCTACATGGGGCTTCCCTTGAGGTGCACTCGAAAGCTACAGTTAGTCCAGAATGCAGCCGCACGGGTGATTATGGGAGCCTCTAGATGCTCCCATATAACACCGATCCTGCGCGAGCTGCACTGGCTTCCTGTGGTCTTTCGGGTGCGCTTCAAGGTTTTGACGACCATCTTTAAAGCGCTCCATGGCTTGGGGCCTAGTTATATGCGAGACCGTCTCCTGCCCCATACATCCCTTCGGCCGATCCGCTCCCACAGAGAGGGCCTTCTCAGGGTACCGTCAGTCGGGCAATGCCGACTGGCGACGCCTAGGGGAAGAGCCTTCTCTGTGGCGGGCCCTGCCCTTTGGAACGACCTACCCCCTGAACTCCGCACCATCTCAGACCTCCGCCTCTTCCGCCAGTGTCTAAAGATACATCTCTTTCAACAAGCCGGCCTAGCGTAACCTCCCGTTGGGGCTATTTTAGATAGTTTTAAATTGGGGTTTTAATTTAGATTTTAGCATAGGATTTGTAATTTAATATGTTTTTAAATTTTGTATTTTTGCTATTTTATATGTTTTTAATAATTCCTGTGCGCCGCCCTGGGTCCTTCGTGGAGAAGGGCGGGATATAAATTTAATTAAAATAAAAAAATAAAAAAAATAAATAAAAATTAAAAATAAATAAAATAAGCGGGTAAAGTGCAGAAGCCATCCAATAATTGTTAGTCCTGGCTACATACGAGGCTCTGCCAAGATGATAAACCTAATATACGGACATTTCTTTGAGCTTTTACTTGAGGCCGTGAATTAATTGGGGTTTTCTCTTGGGAGTTTCATAGATAGCCATGACTTTCTTTTAAAAATCTTATCAAGATTTCCAGGCTACCTGATATCTGGAGCACCTGGAGAGGAAATCAGGCCACCATGGCAGAAGGTGGCTTATCAGAAGAAAGCCTCATTTCAGCTGGAGTCCAGCCAGCCACCCTGAACAGCGGAGCTCCAGATTTCCAACCTGTGAAGCCTTTTCCAGCAGCAGAAGCAAGGAAAGATGAGTACTGGTGGAAAGTAGCCCCTAAAGCAGCTGAGCTCGAATTCCCTTATCCTAATTCCCAAAAAAAAGGGAGAGTCTCGAGCGAACTGGCAAGGGTGGACTGGATGTGGGACTGGGAACAAGCCAGGCTCCCACGGCCCCAGATGGTATTCCTGGGGGGTGCAGTAGAGCAACTGAGGGAGGATTTTGGTCGAGTCACTCTTCATGATGAGAGGCCAGCCTGCCGTCCAAAAGAGAGGGGAGGGATATCAGATCCTGCTGAAGGGAGGAGACGCAGACTGGAGTGCAGCCCCATCCCCCATCCAATAGAAGAAGAAGAAGCCCAAAACAGCAACCAGCACCCCTCCCATGGAGCAAGCATGCTGCAAAGAGCAGGCAACTCCCTCCCTCTCCCCCTCCTAGAGCTGAAGAAGATGACCAGCCATATCAGGCAGGAGCATACAGACGCCGAGAGGAAGGCAGAGGAGGGAGAGAGCTAAACGACCCACCCCGATTCAGGGGAAAGTTTGATGGTGACTCAGACCAGCTAGCTCTATTCCTTGATTCAGCTGATATCCACTTAGAACGCTATGGGCACCTTTACCTATCCCCCAGAGCCATGGTGAACGCCATCGCAGAGGGTTTTGAGGGGGAAGCAAAGGAATGGCTAGCAGCCCTCCATAAGAGGAGAGTCCCCCAACTCCAAGACATAGATGACTTCCTACAAGTGCTAGAGGCCAGGTTTGAAGAGGGGGAGGAGGACCCATATGGGGAAGAGGAACTCAACAACCTAAAGCAGAGAGGCCGCCCCATCAAAGAGCACATCCGTGAATTTAGGAGGGTAATTGGAAGACTACCCCCATTACCAGAACGATTGCTGGTGCATTTTTTCAGAACAAGCCTAGACAAACGCATTGCCCAAGTAACTGCATACCGTGACATCCCAAACCGACTCTCTGAGTGGTTTCGAGTAGCAACAAAAGTCAACAGTGGGCTACGTGCCAACGACACAAGGAAAGAACCAGACACAAAAGAGAGGAGTCAACCTAATCCGAAACCACCCCGCCAAAAGAGAGAAATGGCACCACAACGAGACGTGAGACCAGCCCTCCCTCGAAGTTCCGTGAGGTGTTACAGATGCGGGGGGATGGGCCACATGGTAGCTGCGTGCCCAACCCCAGCCCCGAAACCAAGGCCGGACCCAAAACCCAGGGCCCGAGCAGAACGAGGCCCCAGACGGGCCATCAACACATCCAGGAGGGCTCTTCATGCTGCAGGGGTTTCCTCCCCCCCCCCCAGCGAAAGTGGTGGAACCCCAGGCAACGATGACCAGTCGCTCGAACCCTATGACAGCGAGGACGAGGGAAAAGACAACCCAATGGTGAGTGAATCAATTTACCCTTTCCTTTTCCCAATACGCCTCACAGCCCCCAAAACAGGAAAACAGGGGGATTTTCAAGCCCTTGTAGACACTCAGGCTGCACTAGGTGCTTGATCAACTTAACCACAGTTCAGAAACTGGGGATCAGAGCAAAAAGACTGGCCCACCCTATCCAGTTCGAGCAGGTCGATGGGTCCCTAATGGGAGGAGCCTATCCCACTCACCTAACTGAACCAGTGAGACTAGAATTGGCAGATCCCTGGGAAGTAATAAGATTCATAATAGCCCCCAAAATGACAGACACAGTCATACTGGAACTTTCCTGGCTAGACAAGTGGGGACTGACCATCTGGTGGCACGGGGGTACCCACAGAATTAGGATATCACCGGGCCCTCAACCCCTCCCTCACGAGCAAGCAGAAATGCCACCCACATTGGGAACCCCCCAAGAGAGCCCATGAGAACAACTGGCAACCACATCTGACAAAACCCCAGAGGCTGAACTGATTCCAATGGAATACCAGGACCTCCCAGAAGTGTTCAGTGAGACAGAATGCAACATTCTGTCCCCCGTCCCCCCCCCCCCACCGTGAGACAGATTGTGCCATTGAAATCATCCCTGGGGCAAAACTACCCAAACCCAAGCTGCATGCCATGACGCCTCGAGAGATGCAAGAAATACGCAAATACATAGACAAAAACCTAGCACGAGGGTTCATCGAGCCAGCCAAGCCACGGGTTGCTGCGCCAGTCCTCTTCAAAGAGAAAAAAGATGGAACTATGCGTCTGGTTGTCGACTTTCGAGGGATAAATGCTGTGTGTGTACACAACCTATACCCGCTCCCCCTCATGAAAGATATGCTATCTCACTTTGCCAAGGGAAAAGTCTTCACCAAATTAGACCTCAGAGAGGCATACTACCGAATACGGATCAGGGAAGGAGATGAGTGGAAAACAGCATTCGACTGCCCTTTAGGGAGCTTCCAATTCAAAGTGATGCCTTTTGGACTACAGGGAGCCCCAGCAGTATTCATGCAGTTAATAAACGAGGTGCTGCATGAGCACCTCTACAAGGGGGTCCTCGTCTACCTAGCTGACATCCTTATTTACACTGAGACTGTCGATGACCACATACCCCTGGTCCGCCAGGTACTGGAAAAACTTCTGGCAGCCAACCTGTATGTCAAGCTATCAAAATGTGAATCCCACCGTGAGCGACTAGACTACCTAGGTTACCGAGTGTCAAATGAGGGAATAGAGATAGACCCAGCCAAAGTGCAAGCCATCCTAAGCTGGCAACCCCCTCGCACCCGCAGACAGCTACAAAGCTTCCTAGGGTTCGCAAACTTCTACAGGCAATTCATCCCCTCCTTTTCAAAGATTGCCAAACCCCTGACAGACCTTCTGAAGACAGTGTTTAATTGGGGTTTCCTCTTGGGAGCTTCACACAAGGTTTTTGTGATCAGTCCAGACCTCGAAAGGCACTTTAGCTCCTTTTGGGAAGTGCATCCAAGGGAGTAGGGCCCAGCGAATGGCGTAAGCCTGTTTCTCTCAAATGGCCCATCATCTTTCAGTGTTGATGAGCTTTCTGGAGACATGGGTGCATGGCATGAGTTTTCCTTCTGGATTCCTCTGCAACAGTACCGCCACTACGCCCATGTCACTGGCACCTGCTTGTATTTTTTTTTATATAAAGTTTTTTTTCCATAACATAACCACATGTATACTATTACATAGCCAACATCGTATTGTATTATTAAATGTTTACATCAATTCCTCTTACCATCAACTCCCAAAAACAATTATTGGCTCTTATGCTCTCTATACACCATATTTGTCACTTTCTTCTCCCTCTCTCCTCCCCCTCCCTACCTCCTTTCTTCCCTGACACCCTTATCTTCTCTACTTCCCCTTCGTCTGTCCTCCTCTCTTTCCTTTCTACTCCTTTTCGTACCACCACGGACCTTCACCTCTTCCGCCGATTACTCAAAACCAATTTTTTCCATCTAGCCGGCCTAGCTTAGACCTTCGAGGTAACCCCTCACAGACTTAGTTAGTGATTTTAATTTTATCAGTTTTAATTTACATTTTTAGCACAGGTTACTGGATTTAATTTATATTTTAGCGTTTGTATGTATTTATTATGGTTTGTATGCTTGGTTTTTAATTTCCCTGTGCACCGCCCTGAGTCCCATTGGGGAGAGAGGAGCGGTATAAAAGTGCAATAAAATCTAAATCTAAATCTTTTTCTCCTCCTCTCTCCCCCTCCACCCTGCCCTCTCTCCTATCCCTCTCTTCTTCCCTTACCTCTCTCCTCTACTCTCTCCTCTACTTCACACTCTTCATCTCATTTACTTGGTGTATTTCAGCTTCTGAGAGAGCTCCATTTTATGTTGATGGTATTTATAATTCCTTTTCAGTATACATATTTATAATTCTGTCTTTAAATCTCAGTACCGTGTTTCCCCGAAAATAAGACAGGTCTTATATTTTTTTTAACACATGAATTATGCCCTTGGGCTTATTAATGGGGGAGGGCTTATTAGTTTCTGGGGCAGGCAAGAAGCGAGGCGCGCCATCGCGTTACTCACCCTGTGTCCAGGGAAGCCGCAGGTAAAAAAAAACACCTTCTCATGAGTTCTTTCAAACTTCTTAAACTCACGAGAAGGGTTTCTCTCTCTCTTTTTTTTTAACCAGCGGCTTACCTGGACACAATGGCGAGGACCAGTGCGGCGGACCTGCAAAGGTAAGAGGCGCACCTCGCATCCCAATCCCACCCCAATTCTCTTCCCCACCGTCCCTTTACCGAGGAGTGACAGATGTGGGGGGGGGAGCAAGGTGCCCCTCTTACCTGTCCAGTCCTGCAGCGTTCCTCGCCATTGTGTCCAGGGAAGCCCATGGGGAAAAAAAACCCCTTCTCACGAGTTCAAGAAGTTTGAACTCGCGAGAAGGGTTTTTTTTCCCCAGGGGCTTCCCTGGACACAATGGCGAGGACCGGTGCGGTGGAGCTGGAAAGGAGTTCAATCAAACTTCTTGAACTCGCGAGAAAGGTTTTTTTTTCCAGGAGCTTCCCTCGACACAATGGCAAGGAACGCTGCGGGACTGGACATATAAAAGGGGCGCCTCGTTCTTCCCCCCCACCAATCTGTCACTCCTCGGAAAGGGACAGTGGGGAAGAAAAAAAGATTGGTGGGGGGGAAGAGCAAGGCGCCCCTCTTACCTTTCCAACTCCACTGCACTGGTCCTCGCCATTGTATCCAGGGAAGCCCCTGGAAAAAAAAACCTTCTCGCGAGTTCAAGAAGTTTGATTGAACTCCTGAGAAGGTTTTTTTTTCCATGGGCTTCCCTGGACACAATGGCGAGGAACGCTGCGGGACTGGACAGATAAGAGGGGCTCCTTGTTCTTCTCCCCCACCAATCTGTCACTCCTTGGAAAGGGACAGCAGGGAAGAAAAAAAGATTGGGGGGTGGGGGCAGAACAAGGCATCCCTCTTATCTGTCCAGTTCCGCAGCGTTCCTCACCATTGTGTCCAGGAAAGCTCCTGGGAAAAAAAACCCTTCTCGCGGCTTCAAGAAGTTTGATTGAACTCCTGAGCAGGGTTTTTTTTCCATGGACTTCCCGGGACACAATAGCGAGGAAGGCAGTGGGACTGGACAGATAAGAGGGGCGTCTCATTCTTCCCCCAGACCAATCTGTCACTCCTTGGTAAAGGGACAGCGGGGAAGAGAATTGGGGTGGGATTGGCATCGTTGGGATGCGAGGCGTGCCTCTTACCTTTTTTTCTTCCCTGCTGTCCCTTTCCGAGGAGTGACAGATTGAGTTTGAGATTGAGTTTATTGGTTTTTTACACTGCCCTACTCCCGAAGGACTCAGGGCGGTGTACAGCCAGAATAAAAACAAATAGTATATAAAAGTTAAAAAAGTTTTTAAAAGACATATTAAACTTTGGCCTAAAAGTAAAAAAAAAAACCAACGAACCCTGATTAAAATTAATGAAAATTTGAATTTAAAAATCATGTTTTATGCCAGCCCGGCTTGTTGGAATAAAAAGTTTTTGAGAGCACGGTGGAAGGTGCGTAAGTCAGGGATAGTTCTTAACTCCGGGGGCAATTCGTTCCAGAGGACAGGTGCTCCCACAGAGAAGGCTCTCCCCCTGGGTGTCGCCAGTCAACATTGTCTAGCTGACGGCACCATGAGGAGACCCTCTCTATGGGAGCGTACTGGCCGGTGGGAAGCTCTCGGTGGCAGAAGGCGATCTCATAAGTACCCAGGTCCTAAGCCATGGAGCGCTTTAAAGATGGTAACCAACACCTTGAATCGCACCCGGAAAACCACCGGAAGCCAGTGCAGCTCGCGCAGGAGGGGTGTTACATGGGAGCGTCACGTCGCCCCCATAATTACCCATGCGGCCGCATTCTGGACCAGTTGAAGCCTCCGGGTGCTCTTCAAGGGGAGCCCCATGTAGAGAGCATTGCAGTAGTCCAGACGGGAAGAGACAAGGGCGTGAGTGACTGTGCGTAGGGCATCCCGATCTAGAAAGGGATGCAACTGGTAAATCAGGCGAACCTGATAAAAAGCCCCCCTGGCGACAGCCGTCATATGATCTTCCAAAGACAGCCGCGCATCCAGGAGGACAACCAAGTTGCAAACCCTTCCTGTGGGGGCTAAGGTCTCACCCCCCATAGCCAGCGATGGAACCAGCTGACTGTAACGGGACGCCGGGAACCACAGCCATTCGGTCTTGGAGGGGTTGAGCCTGAGCCTGTTCCTCCCTATCCAGATCCGCACGGCCTCCAGGCACTGGGACATCACGTCAAGGGTAACATTGGGGTGGTCTGGGGACGAAATGTACAGCTGCGTATCATCAGCGTACTGATGGAACTTTACCCCAAAACACCGGATGATCTCGCCCAGTGGCTTCACATAAATGTTGAACAGAAGGGGCGAGAGGACCGACCCCTGGGGCACTCCACAAGTGAGGCACCTTTTTTTTTTACAGTAAGTTTTTGTTTATTTTGAAAACAACAACAACAAATAAGGCAGACATATTCAAAAAAGAAAAACATAAGAAGCCATCTTCTGTTACAAATTACAAATCATAAAAATTATATCAATTAATCACAACATTCCATACATTTCTTCCATATTACTTTTACAATTATTATTTCTCAGCCTCAATTTAATTAATTGGCAATACATCCTTTTATATATAAAACCAAAAATATAAAATGGCATTCCACCAGCAAGAAATCATCTTTCCTTACAAATTAGAAATCATGAAAGTTATATCAGTTGATTACAAAAATCCATATATTTCTTCTATATCCATTTTTGCAATTATTATATCTCATCTCAATTTAGTTGATTGTTTTTACATTCTTTTATGTATAGAACAAAAGTATAAAATGGCATTGCACCAATAAGACAGAAAAGTAAAGATAAAAAGGAAAAATCATCACTCTACAATATATCCTTTAGAAAGCATACCGACCAGTCTCACATAGTTTCTATGCGTCTCTGAAATGGTTATCATTAATGAATAATCTCATTTTATAAATTTATAAATCAAAGGTTTCATCATGTTTCTTCATATCAGTACTGCAAAATTCTCATGTAATGTCCAAATTTAATCTATCATCTTCAAACCTATCTTTGAAACAGTACCACCTAATAATATCTATTTTCTATTCTCAACTAACATATACATATACATACAATGATATTCTCAAACCATCTAACTAATTATTAATCATCAATATTTCAATTACCATTATCAACCAGTATCAATTATAATTATTCTGCTACCCTAAAATAGTTCCTAATTTCTATATTAATAGCTCTTCAATAACACATAAAAAGATAAATATATATATCAGTAAACTATGTGAGGCACCTTGAGGACGACCTCTGCCCCCCAGTCAACACAAACTGCAAACGGACAGAGAGGAAGGAGGAGAACCACCGAAGAACAGTGCCCCCCACCCCTAACCCCTCCAACCGCTGCAGCATGATACCATGGTCGATGGTATCAAAAGCCGCTGAGAGGTCTAATAGGACCAGGACAGAGGAACAGCCCCTGTCCCGAGCCCTCCAGAGATCATCGACCAATGCGACCAATGCCATTTCCGTGCTGTACCCAGGCCTGAAACCTGACTGGTACGGATCAAGATAGACAGCTTCATCCAGGTACCTGGGAAGCTGTTGCGCCACCACACTCTCAACAACCTTTGCCACAAAGCGAAGGTTGGAGACTGGACGTTAGTTTGCCAAAAGCGCCGGGTCCAGGGAAGGCTTCTTGAGGAGGGGCCTCACCACCGCCTCTTTCAAAGCGGTGGGAAAGAAACCCTCTCTCAAAGAAGCATTGATAATACCCTGGAGCCAGCCTCGTGTAACCTCCCGGGTGGCCAGCACCAACCAGGAGGGACACGGGTCCAATAAACATGTGGCAGCACTAAGCTTACCCAAAATCCTGTCTACGTCCTCAGGAGTCACAGGGTCAAACTCCTCCCAGATAACAGTCTCAAGACCCACCTCCATCACCCCATCTAGCCCTACCCAGTCAGAGTCCAGCCCTTCCCGAATCTGAGCGATTTTGTCTTGCAGGTATTGTACAAAACGCGTGGAAGCCTGGTGAGCACAATTCCATGAGGGGAACACCCCCCCCCTTCCTGGCCCAACCAGGTCTTCGTAATACCTGCCAGGTCCACTCCCCCCTCCTGTACAAGATCACAAATGAGGGGGGCTTTCTTTACCACGGACCTGGCTTTACACAACATCAGACGTCTGATGTTGTGTAAAGCCAGGTCCGTGGTAAAGAAAGCCCAGGCCCTGAGGATCTGGACAACCTGGGGGACATGAGAAGGATTGAGTGCCAGAGCGGGCAACCGCTCGAAGACAGCGGACGCATGGTCCCCGAACATGATATGGCCCCCTGCTACCGCCATACCTGCCCCTCCCTCCCACCGTACTGATGGAGCAACCTTTACTAATCTGGAACTTAGCCCCCTCCCTGACCTCTAGCCCTGCACCTCCAATGCCGCAGCCCCCAGCCGGGCCCAGCACCGACCCTGGTGGATTTCCCCCCAAACCCACCCGGTTCGTATAGATAACCCCCTCCCTACTTCTCAGGCATGCGCAGGAGGACAGGCATGCACAGAAGATTGCTGGGGGGGAAGAACGAGGAGCCCCTCTTATCTGTCCAGTCCCGCAGCGTTCCTCGTCATTATGTCCAGGGAAGCCCACGGGGGAAAAAACCCCTTCTCGCGAGTTCAAGAAGTTTGAAGGGGGGTTTTTTTCCAGGGGCTTCCCTGGACACAATGGCGAGGACCGGTGGGGTGGAGCTGGAAAGGTAAGAGGTGCGCCTCACATCCCAACGACGCCAATCCCACTCCAATTCTCTTCCCTGCTGTCCCTTTACCGAGGGAGGAAGAACGAGACGCCCCTCTTATCTGTCCATTCCTGCTGCCTTCCTCGTTATTGTGTCCAGGGAAGCTCATGGAAAAAAACCCTTGAATTCAACTCATGAGGTTTTTTTGACAAGGGGATTCGCTGGACGAAAGGGCGAGGAATGCAGCGGGGCTAAACAGGTAATAGGCGGGCCTCACTTCTCCACCCCCACCTCTCATTCCTAGCTAAAGGGACGTTGGGGAAGAGAACCAGGCAGGCTGCCTTTATCATTGGGGCGAGGTGAGCGGTGTTTTTGCACGAGAGGGAACAGGAGTGTGTGTGTGGTCGCATTGCTTGCCTTGCCGCTCTTTTTGCGTCAGGCTCTTTGCACAGGAGGGAACGGGTTTCCTGCCGCTCTTTTTGCGGCGTGCGGTGCATGTCCGCTTCCCCCACTCTGGCCTCACCTCCTCACCTTGGTTGTTTGCATTTAAAGCAACCAGTGGTAATGGCGGGGACCGGTTTCATATGCGCTTAAATAGTTGGGGCGGGCTTATTTTCGGGGGGGGCTTATTATGGCGCATGCTCTGAAAAGCCTGATTTGGCTTATTAGGAGGACATGTCGTAGTTTCAGGGAAACACGGTAGTTTCCCATTCTAAGTATATTTCATTTTTCCCTCTCCATTTTTCCATATCTTGGTTTAGATTACCCTTAATTGTCTATAAATGGCAATCATTACAATTCCGTTAATCTACTATATAGAATAACAGCATCTGCTTGTATTATGAATTATTGTTCCGTGTCCGGGTGTTGCAAAATCGGCTCTTGGCCGAAAAGTCTTTTCAATTTCTCAAAGGCTTTTTGGCAATCCCTTGTCCAAGCAATCGTTTGGATTGGTTTTTGCTTTGTCGGCGAAGACCTCGTTTTCAACAGTTCTGTTAGGGGCAGGGCGACAATGTCCAGGCGGACTGGCTGAGCAGGACCACGATCGACAACTCGGAGTGGCGCCTCCACCCGGACCTCTACCTGAAGATCTCTCAGCGGTTCGGTTTTCCAGCGGTCAATCTGTTTGCCACTCCGGAGAACTCAACTTCCACGCTTCTTCACCAGGTTCTGGTGTCCAGGGGCAGAGGGCACAAACGCTCTCCTCTGCCATTGGCCGCCAGGCCTCCTGTATGCCTTCCCGCTGCTACCTCTCCTGCCCGGCCTGATACGCAAGATTCTGGAGGAACAAGCAGAAGTGATCCTGGTGGCACCACATTGGCCCAGACAGTCGTGGTTCGCTGATCTCGTGAGCCTGTCCATCGCCAAGCCTTGGAGGATTCCTCCGGAAGAGGTCTCTCTCACCCAGGGGTCTCTAGTCCACCCAGAGCCCCAGTGGCTACAACTAGCTGTGTGGCACTTGAGAGGGACCTCCTAGAGAGGGACAGGTTTTCTGCCGGGGTCATCCGCACCATCCAGGCGTCTCGTCACCCATCCACCACCAGAATCTACGATGCCTCCTGGGCTGCCTTTGCTAGGTGGTGCACGTCACAACAAATTGATCCGGTCAATGCTTCGACACCTAATATTTTGGACTTCCTTCAGTCGGGCCTCGATCAGGGTCTTGCGGCTAACACGCTCCACCGACAGGTTGCAGCTCTCTCCACGGTGTTATACTCGGACACTTACTCTTCCCTGGCTCGACATCCCAGGGTCCGCAGCTTCCTCAAGGGTGCCGCCAACCTTAGACCTCCGACTGTTCACAGGTTCCCGACCTGGGATCTCAACACAGTTCTGGCTGCCTTGACTGGCCCTCCATTTGAGCCTTTGCAGACCTGCGACCTCAGAAGGTTGTCCTTCAAGACGGCCTTCCTGACAGCCATCACCTCAGCGCAAAGGATCTCGGAGATGGTGGCCTTATTGGTGAGGGACGATCTTTGCATCATTCATCCGGACAAAGTCATGTTGAGACTAGACCCTACCTTCATCCCGAAGGTCAATTCCTGGTTTCATCGGAGCCAGGAGATCATTCTCCTGGATTTTTGCCCACGACCTGTGCATCCCAGGGAACGCAAGTGGCACAAGCTTGACGTGCGACGGGCCATACGTTATTATATCAAGCATACGGCTCCCTTCAGGAGATCTGAAGCTCTCTTTGTTTCCTTCCAGCCTGGTACCATGGGGCGTAAGTTCACATCTGCGACCATTGGCAGATGGCTACGGGCCTGCATCTCTTCAGCCTACGAGCTTCAGTCCAAACAGGTGCCACGCAACATCACGGCACACTCCACCAGGAGTGCCACATCTACAACCCAGGCACCCATAGACGAAATATGTTGAGGGGCCATGTGGGCATCGCTGTCTCAGTTTGTGCGTAACTACAAATTGGACAAATTTGCTTCTGCTGAAGCAGCCTTTGGCCGTCGGGTGTTGCAGGGTATTCATACCTCCACTGATTCCACCGTTCCAGCCGTGGCCCGCCCAAATGCAACTTAGCTTGGGTATATCACATGCTTGGACTCTCCAAGCAGCGCACAGGAGAAGTAGCGTTGGCTTACCTGAACGGTCTTCTCTGTGCGCTGCAGGAGAATCCAAACCCCCCCAAATCTCAACGGCTTCTTTTATCTTTCTTGGATGTATCCTGGACCTTGAATCCTTCTATGTGGATCATGACTTTGACTTTGACGCTATCGTATACCTTTGAAGGTGTTTTCCAGAACCAACAGAACAGTCGACTAGTCCACATCTTCTTGAAAATCTGGCCATCAGCAGCAGAGATGTGGCATAAGAATTTTCTATTCAGTCCAAAGGGCAGTGAGACAGAATTAACCCATGCTTGGACTCTCCTGCAGCGCACAGAGAAGACCATTCAGGTAAACCAATGCTACTTCCGAAGGAAGAAATCGAAAAAAGCAGGATGCTGTAAGAAGAAAGATGGAAAGTTAGCAGCACAATAGCTGGCACAAGAGGTCATCACGAATTTGTGCCAGTTGATTCTTATTTGATTTCTGTCAGCAAAGGTTCAAATGACACAATTAATTTGTGCCCAAAATGTCCAATATCGTCGACTGACATATTTCCTGGGTGTTAGGTTGCCTGCATTTATGACAAAAAATGGTGAGTAGGCAACATCGTGGAAATTTTGATTGAACAAAATGATGCATTGGTAACATTTATTCATCTGTGAGGCCCTGCTTATTCATTTTATTGGCCTGAAAGACAAGATGTTTGTTGGGTTCCAGAACCACATCTTATTTGCATGCTTCCAGCACCTTCAGTTACGTTGTCAGGTTGACAGTATCAATTCCCAGAAGTGATGCTAAAGACCGTGGTGCATAAATTCAATAATAAATAAGTGATCATTGGAATTTGGCAGTACAAGCAGCACGGACTACGGCTTGGGAACCATATAAGATACCCACTTTAGGCTTGGGAACCTAGGATAAGCTGCCCAATTGTCATCTTGGGAACTGGACAGATACCCACACAAGGCTTTGGAACCTCGAGGAAGAAACCAAACTACAGGCTTGGAATCCTGAATCAAGAAACCCACCTGTGGCTGGTATTGCACAGCTATTGGGCATGCCCCCTATGGTGATGGGGTTGCTGGTTCAAGTGCCTGAACAAAGATAGCAACAATGTCACCTGGGCCACGGACAGTGTTGGTTCTGCGGGCATTAACTCCAACCCATGAGGCTGCCTGTGGGGCAAGATGGTCCCTGAGGGTGCCACTCCTGGGCTCATGCACAAGGGGCGGAGGCAGTGAGGAAGCTCGTTTCCAGTTTCCAGAGGCGACGGACGCGTTTGCTAACGTGTCCGCCGCTTGTTTTCTCTGGTGAGCCCCTTCAGGGGCTTTGAGAGTCCTGGAGGGACTCTCTTTACCGTAGGGACGGCTGCGGGGGGTCCCCACACAGACGGCGGTCGGTGGGGAGCTCTTCCTGCTTTGACCTAGGAGCTGGAGAGCTGATAGCGGGGGGGGGGGGGAACCTCTCGCCAACGGATGCCAGAAAAATTGGAAAATTCCTACTTGGACGGAAATGTCGGGGACGGAGGATTGCACCGGGTCTCCTACATTAAAAATGTGACTGTGAGTTTTTGTTTAATTCATTCAATCTATTTGCAAAGAAGAATAGAGGGGGGAGTTTTGTTTGCAGAAACCCCCCCTCGTAAAAGTGGCGCTTGAAATGTTCTTCGTAAAGGAGAAGGAAAAAGATTTATTGGCATCCGAATGAATACTATTTCAAACTGGAAACTTTGTTATCTATGGAGTTATAGTGGCAACATTCTAACGAGCTCTTTGCAACAAATAGAACTTTCGTTTGCACTTTCTTCTCAACAATGAAGCGGAAAATGGCTTCCCTTTGTTCTCCTGTGTGCTGCTTTGGGGAATCCAAAGCATGGGTTTAACATAGCCCTCTAGCCTAGAGACGACTGAGTTATTTGAATGTTGGCCACACCTCCTCCTTCCGCACATGCTCAGTTTATTAACTCAGTCCAGCCTAAAGAGACACGTTTAACTCCTCTCCCAGAGGATTTTTTATTTACTTTGAGTTTTATTGGTTAATTTCTTGGTTTTTCGTTTTGATGTTTTCCTTTGGTTGGATTATAGGATGTATTGGAATGTAAGTGCTTTTACTAATTTCTTTTCCCCCCCTTGCGGCTCCAGCGGCCCATGGGGGTGGGGGGAGGATCGTTCGGATCCTCGGGCTCCTGACTCCTTGACAGGCTGGTGCGCCGCCTGCAATTGTTCCCGCGACAGAAGGCTGGTTCGCCGCCTTCGAGTTCGGGCATTCCCAGCCGAGCGGGCTGTGGTTTGGGAGCGGCCATTGCGAAGCGCCCTTTGCCTCCGCGCGGCTACGGTCGGGCGGTTTGGTTTCGGCGCCGTCGCTCGTTGTCCGGCGCTATCAGGCAGCGTGAGTGGGAGAGCGCTCCTCCTGGAACGGCGTTGGGTCGGCATTTTCGGGACGCGGAGCGCGATTTGGGAGCGGCCATTTTTGGCGCTATTTGAATTTGCCGCTGTTTTGCACAGCGGCGCGGCCATTGGGCGCCAGATTTTTCGCGCCGAGCGGAACTGCGCAGGCGCGACTCCGCATTGCCGCCAGTGCAGCCTCATTGTCGCGCCTGCTATCGAAAGAGTTGGTTCGCCCTCTTGTTCCTCCGCTTCGTGACTGCTAGGCCTTGCTTCGGCTGGCTATTTGGTTCCATTGAATTGCCTTGCGGTTTGTCGATTGAGCCTTTTCAAATTATATTATGGCTGAGCAATCTGCCGCCATGGGAAGCCCTGCCCCTTCTCCCTCCCCTCCCCTCCCATCCACCTCTCGGGCGAGTAGGGCCACGACCAGGGCCTCTTCCCTGCCACCGCGTGCTTCGGCCGCAACCTCCGGGAAGGCCGCAAAACGCTCGGACAAAGGGAAAACGAGCGCAGCGGCGCGTACCTCCCAGGGCCCCACCTACTCTTCTGCCCGAGGTGTCTGCCCTGCCTTTGCCCATCACCTCTCCCCAGATGCGGGGGTGGTCTCCGGATGCCCCTCCGGTGTTGGAGGCCCGGGCTGAGGGCCTTCCGCCGGTGGTTTCAGGGGGTTCGGGGCCTGCCGAGGCTCCTTCTGGGCCCAGGCCTTCTAGGCCCAACGTTTCTGCCACCTTTACCCCTACGGCTGCGGGGCTGCGGGGACCTGAAGACTCCGGGGAGGCCCTCTCCCCTAGCATCCGCAGCATGATTGCTGCTGCCATTTCTCAAGGCGTGGATGCGGAGCTGCTTCGCAGGGCCTACCATCCCTCGACCTCGGCCTTGGCTAGGGAACCTTCTGTGTCCCTTGCCGAACCCGACTCCCCCAGCCATTCCCTATTGAGCGACGGGCTTGAGTTAGTGGAGGAAGGGGAGCTACCCGAATATGACCTATCCGAGGATCTGCTATCCACTCGGGCCTTTTCAGCCCGGCCTTGTTTAAATCGGCTCACATGGGGGGTGCCTCATCCCAGGCTGGCACCGATGTGGGCCTGGAAGCCACGGATCGTGTCTTTGCCGAACAGATCCAAGAACAGGTGCCGACAGTTGATCCGCCTGTGGCAGCCTTGGCCTCCCCGGCCTTGATCCCTTCAGAGATCTCTGAGGATCTTAAAGCTGAGGATCGCAAGGCTGAGGTCGTTATCCGTAAAACTCATCAGGCCTCGGCCTGGGCCTTGAGGGCTGCTACTGCAGCCTCCTTTTTCAATAGGACTTCCCTGCTATGGCTTAGGCAATTGCAAGATAGATTGGCCCCCGAGGATCTCCGACTACACCAGGATGTCAACAAACTGGTGGCAGCTCTGGAGTTCTCGGCGGATGCCACCCTCACAGCGGCCAAGTTCGCTTCCAGGGCACTGGCATCTAACATGGCTTCCCGTTGTCTTCTCTGGCTCCGCCACTGGCAGGCAGATGTCCGTTCAAAGTGGCGCCTGGCCTCTATTCCATTCACAGGTGGGTCTCTCTTTGGAGCGGCCCTGGACCCCATCCTGATTGAAACAAGGGATAAGCGGAAGGTGCTTCCATCGGTGGCTAGGCGACCTGAGCGTAGGCACCAGCCCTACCCTAGGAGGCAGTCCTTTCGGGCGGGCGACTCAGGGTTTTCGACAGCTCCCTATAACCAGCCCTATGCTAGACCCTACGTCCCAGCTCAGGACAGGGGTCAGGATCGGCCCACAAACCGGGACCGTAACAGGCAGCAGCCCAATCAGACCCAGCACAGAAGGCCTTTTCGAGGATCCGGCAATCGGTCCTTTCGCCGTTATCGATGACTCCCTCGGGGCCGGCTCTATTGGCGGGCGCCTAACAGCGTTCGCTCGTCAATGGGCCGAGACTACCTCAGACACCTGGGCCCTTCAAACTGTGACTCAGGGTCTCACCCTAGAATTTCTCTCTCTCCCCCCGAGACGCTTCATCAGGTGCCCGATACCCAGGTGCCCGTCCAAGCGGCAACTCATGGACGCCGAAATCAAACATCTCTTGGACATCGCGGCCATCGAACAGGTGCCCCAGGGTCAGGCAGGATCGGGTTTCTACTCGATCCTGTTCCTGGTGCCAAAGGGCTCGGGGGGATGGCGAGCTATTCTCGATTTGAAACGGCTCAATTATTACCTAAAATATCGCAAATTCAAAATGCAGTCATTAAAAAGCATTTTATTGTCTATACGCCAGGGAGACTACATGACATCCATAGACATCAAGGAGGCATACCTCCACGTGCCCATCCATCCGGCTCACCGGCGGTTCCTCAGATTTCATTTCGCCGGCCGGCATTATCAGTATCGGGCCCTTCCGTTCGGCCTTTCCTCGGCCCCGCGCACCTTCACCAAGCTGCTGGCGGTGGTCGCGGCTTCTCTACGTTCGGTGCCGGTAAGAGTCAATTGTTACCTGGACGACATCTTGGTCCTTTCATCTTCTCAACACCTGGCCCACCGAGACCTACAAATTACCATAGAGTCTCTGCAGATCCACGGATTCGTCCTGAACTTTCCAAAGAGCCACCTACGCCTGACCAGGTCACTTCTTCACCTGGGTACGGTTCTCGACTCAGACAGCTGCATTGTCTCGCTCTCCCAGGAGAGGCGTCGGAGCCTCAAGGACTTGGTCTCGCAGACTCTTCGCCTGAGATCACCCTCTCTGGCTTCCCTGTCGAAGCTCCTGGGGAAGATGATCTCCTGTATCGACGTCGTCCCCTGGGCCCGGTTCCACGCACGCCCACTGCAGTGGTTTCTGCTTCCCTTTCAGCGGAATCACACCAGCCATTCCAACGCCAAGACACGTCTACCATCCAAGGTCCGGCGGTCTCTGCGATGGTGGACGTCCTCCAGCCTCACCTGGGGGTGTTTGTTCAAGGAGCTGGAGCGGGTCGTGGTGATGACTGATGCGAGCCTCTTCGGTTGGGGGGCCCATTCCGAGGGCCTGGTGGCGCAGGGCAGGTGGTCGCCCCAGGAACTACGCAACAGCATCAACTGGCTGGAGCTCCGCGCCATACGCCTGGCCCTCTGCGAGTTTCACCCGACAGTAGCAGCCTCCCACGTCCTGGTCCTGACGGACAATGTGGCCTCCAAGGCTCATGTGAATCGCCAAGGGGGAACCCACTCCAGGGCTCTCCTACAGGAGTCCGAACTTCTCTTGCACTGGGCGGAGAGAAATCTGTTGTCCCTCAGAGCGGAGCACATCTCGGGTGTCTCCAATACACAGGCAGACTGGCTGAGCAGAGCCACAGTTGATCAGGGGGAGTGGCAATTGCACCCCTCCCTCTTCCAGGACCTTTCACGCAGGTTCGGCAGGCCACAAGTGGACCTCTTTGCTCAGCCCCACAACGCGCAGCTGGAGCGGTTCTTCACCAGGTTCCGGACGCCAGGAGCGGAGGCCACAGACGCACTCCGCAGTCCATGGCCGGAGACACTGCTTTATGCCTTCCCTCCACTTCCCCTAGTGCCAGTCGTCATACAGAAGATCTTGGCAGAACGGGCAGAGGTCCTCCTGGTCGCCCCGATGTGGCCCAGACGCCCATGGTATGCGGACCTGGTGCACCTGTCCGTATCACCCCCATGGCGCATTCCGGACGACCAAATCTTCCTGTCCCAGGGGCCTCTGGTCCACCCGGACCCTCAACTCCTACAACTAGCCGTGTGGCATGTGAGCGGGCTCTCCTACTGAAGCAACATTTCTCGGACAAAGTCATCGCAACAATACAAGCGGCCAGACGCCCGTCCACACTCCGCCTATATGAGGCCACCTGGCGCACCTTTTGCTCTTGGTGTCACACAGCTCACGTAGACCCATTGAGGGCAACCATTCCACAGGTGCTGGATTTCCTCCAGATGGGCCTGGAAAGAGGACTTGCACCTAACACGCTCCGTCGGCAGACGGCAGCCTTGTCCACGGTGCTGGTCTGCGGGGGGTCTCGATCTCTAGCTCGTCACCCCAGAATCCGCGGTTTCTTGAGGGGCGCTTCTAACATCTGTCCACCCGTCGTACATCGTTATCCCACATGGGATCTGCCACTCGTGCTCCAAGCTCTCACTGTGGCCCCGTCCGAACCGCTTAGGACTATCAGCCTGCGTCTGCTAACTCTGAAGATGGCGTTTCTTGTGGCGGTTACGTCCGCACGGAGGGTCTCGGAACTGGCTGCGTTGTCAATTCGTGAAGATCTCTGTATTTTCCATCCGAACACGGTTGTGCTTCGCCTTGACCCGGCCTTCCTCCCGAAGATCAACACGCCGTTCCACAGGGCACAGGAATTGGTTCTCCCGGACTTCTGTCCGCACCCCTCACGGCAACTGGAGCATCAATGGCATCACTTGGACGTTCGTAGGGCACTCCGTCGCTATATTAAACGTACTGCTTCCTTCCGCCGTTCGGAGGCCCTGTTCGTATCGTTCCAGCCGGCCTCTATGGGTCTGAAAGTGTCATCTAACACGATAGGTCGCTGGATCAAGGCTTGTATTGCCCTAGCCTATGACAGCCGTTCCCGTCCAGCTCCCACACGCATCGTTCCGCATTCCACCAGGAGCGCTGCCACATCTGCGGCATGGGCGGCACAGGCGTCTGTAGAGGACATTTGCAGGGCGGCGACATGGTCTTCTCCCTCGCCTTTTATACGCCATTATCGGATTGACCTCTTATGCCTCGGCGGAGGCTGCCTTTGGGCGGAGAGTGCTCCAGAGGGTTGTGGCCACACCTACAACTCCTGAACAGCCTCGCTCCCGCCCCTGAAGTCTACAGCTTTGGCATGTCCCATGCTTTGGATTCCCCAAAGCAGCACACAGGAGAATGACCGTTGACTTACCTGAACGGTCCTTCTATGTGTGCTGCGAAGGGGAATCCAACCCCGCCCGTTCGGCTTCGGCTGTTCGGAACCTTCCTTACCTAAATTGTGACTGCTCACCGGACTTGTCTCATTGTCGATCGGACCTGTTGTGCTCTTGGACGGCTTACCTTCGTATAAATAAACTGAGCATGTGCGGAAGGAGGAGGTGTGGCCAACATTCAAATAACTCAGTCGTCTCTAGGCTAGAGGGCTATGTTAAACCCATGCTTTGGATTCCCCTTCGCAGCACACATAGAAGGACCGTTCAGGTAAGTCAACGGTCGTTCTTAATTGGAAACTTCCCCTGACCCAGGGAAAGCAGCCCTACAGCGTTTTTAACAACTTAACGGATAATTTATCTTGTCGTCGTCCTCCCCCCCCCCCAAGAAGCCTTCGGTGACTCTCCCAAAGTGGATTCTTCCTTTTTCAATTAGAGGACTAACTTTCTTCTCTGGTCTTTATTACAACTTTGGATTGGAATTTTCAATTGAACTTTTCTCCGGCTCTTTGGACTTCTCTGACTGCTCACTTTTCTGACACCATTTTTATTGTACAATTAAAATTAGAACAATGGCATACAGGAAACCTCCTGCTGGAAAGTCCCTTTCTGCCCCATCATCTGCCAGATCCAGTCCGATCCAACAACAAGGCAAAATTACTGAGATGCTACAAAAAGAAGCAACTGGAGAGAGCTCTCAAGAACCAACAACTAAGGAGATGCTGCAGGACATAATGACAGAAATACGCGATATTAGAAAGGACTTGACAGATTTAAAGCTAGAAATGCGAGAGACAAAAGGAAATACACTAGAAAATAAACCAAAAATTGAAGTGTTAGAGAAGGGAGCAGAGGAGACGAAAGAGGAGTTAGGAGAAATACGAAAAGAAACGGGAGAAATTAATATGCAGATATCAAAGATTGAATTTGAAAGAATGTCTTTTTTCCTCAGATTTCAGAACGTTCCTGAAGAGGAAGGGGAAGACCTTAGGGATTTAATGAGTACAATTTTAGCAGATCTCACAAAGAAAAATAAAGAATTTTTCTGGGGGGATATAGACATGATTTATAGAATTAATTCTACATATGCTAGGATAAATGATGTACCAAGAGAAGTTCATATTAAATTTTTAAGAAGGTCTACGAGGGATGAGATACTGAGGGCTCAACGGGGTGGGCCATTAAAATTTCAAGACAAAGAGATTACCATATTGAAGCAGATTCCAAAAAAAATTCGTGAGATTAGGAGGAAATACTCCTTCCTATCCAAAAAATTGTATAAAAAAGGAAACTGGTTTAAGTGGTTGATGCCTGAGGGATTGCTGATATACTGGGAAGGGGGCAGAGTTAGAATTAAAACAATAGGAGAGGCGGAGGCTTTTCTTAGAAAGCACTCCCCACTCCTAGAAGAAAAAGAGGGACCAGGTGGGGCAGCAGCTCCGCCCATTGAAAAGAAGGAGGAAGAAGAAACTATTGCTAAGAGACTAAGATCTCAAAAATAATTATGTTTTGAAATTCACTATAACCAAGATGGATGTTAAAAAAAAATATGATTGAATGTATGAAATGTAATATGATATGTTTATTTCTCACCACTATATATATTTTAAAAAAAAATGTATTTGTATGAAGCCCCGGAGGCGAACACCGACCCCGACATGGAAGTCCTAAAATGTTATCATTATACCTTACCACTTCCCATTTTTCCTATAAAATTGTAAAAATCAATAAAATTGTTTGGACACAAGGGGCGGAGGCAGCCCCCTGCCGGCTCCAGGGCGGTGCTGTGGATCTAAAGCTGGACCCATACTGACCCGGATGGTCACCACCACATTGCGGATAAGTGCCCAGTTGGCCTGGGACAGGCTGAGGCACCGCGGGCCAGTCCTTCACTATTTCCAGAGCAGCCCCACGGGCCAGAGTTTGACACCCCTGTTCTACGGTATATTAATTTTAGATCTGCATAAAGTTACGTTCTAATTCAAAATATAAAGTCCATCTTTTTCTCCCTTTTGTCTTTCAAAATCTCATTTGTTTTAGCAACTTAGACTGGAAAGAATTCAGTTTTCCCTCTTAATCATCTACCACCCTTCCTGACGCGAAACCACAGCTGCACTTTTCGGAATCCCCCCCAAAACACCCGAATTAACCCCGAAACTATCAGAGGGAACGTGATAACATGTTCCTTCCCAGGGTTGAACAATTACTCTCTTAATGGCCATCTTCCGTCAAAACATCTCCTGGAACATAGGTACTTGCCAAAGCAACTTTCCCAGTGATTTAGGGGTTTCCCAGAAAGGTCGTGATGACCTGGACCAACCCAGAACATTGTCATTGGTGCCAGCTAGTGAAGTTCCACAAGTTACATAGTGCTAAGCAACAGGCCTTAATATGACAGGCCCTAGGATTAAGCAGATATGTTTTCAGCTTTGTTATGCTCAACAGAGACCACCAAAAGCCAAATAAATCAAGACCACCCCTCTATTCTTTCAGCCAACATGACTCTCTTAATAAATTGGGACTTAGAGCAATACTTTGCCTTGGACTCTGATTTAATTTTGGATGTTATTTGGAACCCTGACACATGATCTTTTCCACGACTTCAACATACTGCTTGGAATTCATGATTCCCTGCACGATTTGTATCCGACCAATACCAGAAGCAGCGATATAGCCCCAGATCATCACGTGCAATGGATGCTTCACAGACAGAGTCAGGCAGTACGGCCTAAATTCTTCAGCTGGAAATCTTCTGACATACTTATTGCACTGATTCCCAGTCAAGTAGAATTTGCTCTCGTCACTGAAGATGACCTTGGCCCACTGTTCGTTGGTCCACTTGGCATACTCCTTGGCCCACGCACATCGACGAGAGCGGTGAGCGTCTGTGAGCAAAGGTTTACTTCAAGCCCTGCAGCATTTGAGTCCTCTGGCAAGCAGTCTGCGATGCAGTGTGCTTGTGAACACTTTCACATCGCATGTTTCACCCCAAATTCTTGTAATCTGAGGTGAGGTAAGCTTCCTGTCAGCCATCGAAATGTGTTGCAGAGCCCGATCTTGCCGTTTTGTCGACATTCTTGGTCTTCCAGAGCAGAGCCTGTCATCAACTGAACCAGTTATATGGTATTTTTCAACCACTCTGCTCACTGTGGTGTGATGTCATTTCACTCTCTTGGCTATTTCTGTACAGGAATAACCCTCTTCATGAAGCTGATTGGCTACTTTCGATCCTAACATTCTCGAAAATTCAAGTTGTGTTTGTTTTAGCAGGTTCATTCTCCGAGCTTGTGGGTTGGTTTCTGAACGTTTCATTACCAGGCTAGGTAACATCTTGAGTGGCGCTTAGGGGGTGTCAGTGTTCTTCTGTTTATGCGGACTTTCTTATGGACAGCCCCTAATCTCCGCTGAAGATGTAATCTGGACCTTCACCCTCATAATTTGATATGTATCTACAGCTGTGTGAAAAAGTCATGCACGCTTTCAGTTTTAAGCTGTATTTACATGTTTAATCAACTTTTCACTCATAGAAACTACGCAAAATTAGCACTTTGTTGAAAATTTCTGTAGTCGGATTGAGATGCATAATTGTTATTAATATAACCAAAGTCTTTTTAAGGTTTTGAGTGAGTTTATGTGCTAAAACAAGCACAATTTTTTCCTGATTCAGTGGAGACAGCATCCTTATGTGTGGGTTATTCTTGCACCATCCAATATGAGTGAGTCTGCAAAATTTAAATCTTGCCCCTTTATGCTGATATTCCTAGCTTTTTGCAGACTCACAATCTGGAGTGCAGACGTGCCATAGATCTCTCCCTGAATATAGAACGATCCTACCCTTACTTAAGGGTTTCCCCCCCCCCCTTTATTTCCCTTTGCTTCAGTTAGGTTAGAGCTAACCTAACGGACTCAAGCTCAACCCGACCAAGACCGAGTGGCTGTGGTTTCCGGCTGCCCGATTCAACCAGCTTACTCCATCGCTGGCCATAGGGGGCGAACATCTTGCCCCTGTGGATGGGGCGCGCAATTTGGGTGTCCTCCTGGATGCCCGGCTGTCCATGGAAAATCAGGTGACAGCCGTGGCCAGGAGGGCGTTTTACCAGGTTCGCCTGGTTCGCCAATTGCGCCCCCTATTGGATCGGGACGCCCTTCGCACAGTCACTCATGCTCTCGTGACATCCCGACTGGACTATTGTAACTCTCTCTACATGGGGCTGCCCCTGAGGTGCACCCGGAGGCTTCAGCTAGTCCAGAATGCAGCCGCGCGAGCAATTATGGGGACCGCAAGGTCTACCCATGTAACACCGCTCTTGCGCGAGCTGCACTGGCTGCCTGTCGTCTTCCGGGTGCGCTTCAAGGTGCTAGTCATCATCTTTAAAGCGCTCCATGGCTCGGGACCTAGCTATCTGCAGGATCGGATTCTGCCTCACACGTCCTCACGGCCGATTCGCTCCCACAGAGAGGGGCTTCTCCGGGTGCCGTCCACTAGACTATGTCAGCGGGCGACACCCAGGGGAAGGGCGCTCTCTGTGGCGGGCCCGGCCCTCTGGAACGACCTTCCCCCCGACATTAGGACAACTACGGACCTCCGCTCCTTCCGTCTTAAATTGAAAACTTACTTTTTCCGTCTGGCCGGCCTGGGATAGCCTCCTTGCCTTGGGATTTTATAGAATAGGTTTTAGTTAATTGGGATTTTAGCACAGGGTTTATTTAATTGGCTTTTAAATTTTGTTGTTTATTTATTGTTGTTATATATTGCTTTTATGCTACCTGTGCACCGCCCCGAGTCCCCGTGGGGAGAGGGGGCGGTATAGAAACAATAAAATTATTATTATTATTATTAAATTATTATTAGCTTCCCCTTGCTACTTTGTATCCACAGGCGGATAGATTCTCCGAGGGAATCAACATCAGAAGGCAGCGTGGGCGGCTGCTGATCGCAGGAGGGCTTCTGCGCCCGCAGAAGTCCCCAATAAGTTTAAAAGTGACTGCGTGGGTCGGGGGGGGGGGGAAGCTTGGAGCGAGGTGCGGAGCTCCTGGAGCTGCGCGAAGGTGCAGAAAGCCGGGATCGGCTTCTGAACGCCACTTTTAGCTTTTTGCAATTTTTAGCGCCGTTTGCAGGCAGGGAAGTACGGGGAGCTGGGAGGCTTCTCCGCACTGCCCTGAGCGCACGTGGAGGCGCGGAGAGACGGGATCGGCTTCTCCACATCTTTTCTTGAGAGTTAAGGAGCGTGGGGAGCTAGGAGAGCTTCCGCACTCTGTTTCCACCCACGTGGAGGCGCGGCGCCAAATTTGAAATTGCCTGGAGCGCAGGGAGCTGAGAGAGGCTTCTGCACTCCGTCCTTTGCTTCATTAGGCAGCAGAGAGCCGGGATCGGCTTCTCTGAGGGGTTTTAGGTCCAGGAGAGCGCGGAGAGCTGGCAGAAGCTTTTCCACAGTGCTTCCAGGTAGTGGCCGCCATTTTGAGCACCTTTTGGCATGGAAAAAACAGGGACCCGCCATTTTGGAAGCCTCGCTTAGTGGCAGCCATCATCTTTTGCCACTGGGTTCCCTCTGAGGGGGTTAGCCGAGGTTTCAGCCCTATTTCCTGTCTGGTCACTAATTGAGGACCAGGTCATAACTGTGAGGAGCTTCCCCCTTTTCTCTCCCACTCAACACAGGGGGTCAGTAAGAAAGCAGAATCAACTGCACAGCTCCCCTGGAACAGGAGCTGATAGCCCTGCCTCGCTTAACAGCTGGAGGCTTCTAGAAGGGGGCCAGTGGGTCTCTTACTGCAGGCTAGGATCAGGCCCAGGCCTGCCTGTCCATAGGGGCCATTCTGCTCTCACTGATCCGGTACCTGGGCCCTGGCATGCCCTTTCTTGGGAATCAGCACCTCCATTGGTTTAGCCTAAATATACAGCCAGTCAGTGCCAGCTGCAATGGACGGAGGTGCAGGAGAGGCTTCATCCCTTCTGTTGGATGAACCTCTAGAAGGACCATCTACCCTTCACCTACCTAGCAGGCACAAGTCCCCTCCCCCCAAGAGGGGAGGCAAAACCGAGGGTATTTGTAAAGCCACGCAGAGAGCAGAAATAAGGAGACAAAATGCCCTAGATAAACAATTTGAGAAGGCTCAAAAGGAGGCGCAGAGGCAATCTGAGACCATGGCCCAGGCAGTGCCTGTTCCAGCTCCCTCTGAGATCCCAGCACCAGCCAAAGCTACCTACTCTCAAGAAGAACTATCTTCAGACAGTGAGGGCTCTGAAATAGGGGATGGAGAAGCTGAGGTTCCCCCTATCCTCCCTGCCCCGCAGGTGGCAGATCCTCAAGGGGCCACAGGCCCTGCTGCCTCCCCAACAGCACAGGTGGCTGCCGGCCTGCGCAGCAATAACACTCCCCCTGACATGGCTTCCATCATCACTGAGACCATTAGACAGGGCATTGCAGCAGGCCTCCAACAACAACAGAAGCCCTCTACCTCCAAAAAGCACTCAAAGCGTGGCAAGGGAGCAGCGACCAGGGACCCAACAAGGGAGGCCCCGGCCCAGGAAGATATGTCTCTGGGCACATCGGAGAGTTCCCCATCCTCAGATGAGGAGGGAGATGTTCAGGACTCTGAGCTGTCTGATGATGAGGGGTCAGATTTAGAGCAGACTCCATTAGCTGGGCTCTTCAAACCCTCTATGTTCAGGTCCCTTCTCATCAACGCCCAAAAGATAGCTAATCTGGAAGCAGCCCAGGCCACCAAGTCCCCTGCAGCCAAGAGGGATTTGGCTGGACTGGTCTTTACTGAGCCCATCGTGCAAAAAGAGGCTGTCCCCTTGCCTCCCTTCTTCACAGATGTGATGCAACGTCAATGGAAGGCCCCGGGGTCGGGGCCCTTCCCCGCCGCCCAGGACAAATGCTTTTACAATATTGGGCTGGCCTTGGCCAAAGCCTTGGAGGTTCCTTCGGTGGACACCCCGGTAGCTGCTTTGTCCTCACCCAGTGTGGTTTAAAGCAAGCCAGAGGATGCCCTGAAGGCAGAGGACAGGAGGATGGAACACGTTCTCATCAAGGGTTACCAGTCAGCAGCATAGGCGATTAGGGTGGCTACTTCCACATCCTTCTTTAACAGAACTGCCCTCCTGTGGCTCCAGCAATTGATGCTCCAGCATCTTTGGACCTGAGGTCTCACCAGGACCTCAATAAGCTGAAGGCTGCCCTTCAGTTCTCGGCAGATGCCTCCATTAACACGGCTAGGTTTGGGACCAAGGCGGTAGGGTCCTCCATAGCGGCCAGGCGCCTTCTGTGGCTCTGACCTTGGCAGGCCGATACCAAGAATAAATGGCACCTCACCTCTGGGCCTTTCTCCCGGGACCAACTGTTTGGGGCTCCCCTGGAGCCCAGGCTAGTTGAATCTAAGGATAACAGAGAAATTCTCCCCTCCATCTTCCGCAGGTCGGATAACTGAGCCGCTCCTTATCACCGCAGGTCATCCTTTCGAAACCCGGACGGGGGATATGCCAGGGTCCCCACCGTCAGCAGGACAGAACAGGTAGAGGTTACCAATAATTTCCCCCCTCCAGGAAATCTTACCAAGGATCAGGAATTTCCCGTCCCTTCCGCAGACGAAAATGACCACAGCAGGAACCTTCCCATTGGCAGTCGATTGGCCTTCTTTGCTGACCGATGGGAGGAAGTCACGACGGACGCCTGGGTCAGGGAGATGGTAAAAACAGGCCTCTCCCTAGAATTTCTCTCCTACCCCCCGAAGCGTTTCCTCCTCTGTCCCGTCTCTCGGAATCGGGAAAAGAGACACCTGGTAGATCAGGTGATCCAGCATCTGTTAGACATCCAGGCTATTTGGCCGGTGCTGGAGGAACAACAGGGACAGGGATTCTACTCCCTCTTATTTATCGTCCCAAAGTCTTCAGGGAGCTGGAGGGCGATTCTCGACCTCAAGGCCTTGAACCAGCATACTGTCTATCGGCAGTTCAAGATGCACTTACTGACTTCCGGTTCCGGCTCCAGCGGCGACGGGCGAGCCTAGCGCTCGCTCGCCGTTTTGTTGCTTTTACTGCCCCCCCACGGGGGCGAGATGCCCCTTTTTGGGGGGTCTCCCGTAAAGCCGGCTCGCCTGGGACGCTCCCCCCCACGGCGGTGGGGGAAGCGACCCTTGTCCTCGGCTTAGGTGAAGGAGAACATGCTGCGGGGGGTTTTCCCTTCGCCAAAGGCAGACGGCGCCATTCGCGATCATGAAGAGAGCTGATCTAATGAGTCGGAAGGCTTCTCTAGGCTTCAGCTGCGAGGGGGAGAGTGAGTGATTTAAAACTTTTTTTTTCTGCTGTCAGCCGGGCTGAAAGGACTGGGAGGGGGGTGTTTGTTTGTAAAAAAAAAACCCTCGGACTCAAGCGGCACTTGAAAATGGCTCCTCGCGGCGAGGAAGCAGAAATCTTTAATCCTGACTGTTTGCAGCAAGGGAAAGTGATCTGCGGTTTGCTTGCAACAATGTCTCTAGGTCTGGCTGAAACAATTTATTCTACCACTCTCTCCTTCGGGCTTTGAGCTTGGGCGTGGAAGATGGCTTCTCTTTGTTCCTGACTGACTATTTCACTTATGGAAAATTCCCAGCGTCTCTTTGCAATTTGGACTTCCTCTGGTTATTAATGAAGAATTTTTTCTTTTTGGATTTGTGATTTCTTTTCTGGAGTACCTTCGCTATTATACTTATTGAGTTGGAAAATTGTTTCTCTCTTGGTTCCTGAACTTTGCAACTTTACAACCCTGAACGGAACTTTTGGCTCCTGATCTGCCTCATCAGCCTCACCCAGAAAACGCCATTTTAGTGGCATTGATTTTAACAGCTAATCATGGCACAAGAAACAGCACTGGCAAGCTTAGAACAAAGGATGGCTTCTCTTGAATCTGTTATACAAACTTTGGTACAAGAAATTAAGGCCCAGAGGGCAGAAAATATTAACTTTAAGAAGGAGTTATTGGACACACGGAAACAAGTGCTGGAAAACACACAGAAGAATGAAGAATTGGAAGGGGGGCTGGTGGGGGCTAAGGGAGAGATTAAAAATGTTACTAATGAGGTTGTGGAAATAAACGGGCATGTGTCTAGGATGGATATGGAAAGAATGACATATTTTTTGAGATTTCAGAATGTTTTTGAGGAACCTGGTGAATGCCTCCCTGATCTCATGAGCACAATTATAGCAGACTATTTACATAAACCTAAGGATGAGATCAGGGGGGACATTGACCTAGCCTACAGAATAAACTCAGCATATGCCAGGATAAATGAAGTACCTAGAGAGATACATGTGAAATTTGTTAGAAGGTCAACCAGAGAGGAAATCCTGAAAGTGCAGAGAGGAAGTCCGTTAATTTACCAACAAAAAGAGGTTGCTATCTTGAAGCAGATCCCAAGAAAGATTAGAGATGCAAGAAGGAAATTTTCCTTCTTGTCTAAAACATTATTTGATCACGGGATTTGGTTCAAGTGGGTGACACCCGAAGGGATGCTGGTGTTCTGGGAAGGAGGAAGAGTGAGGATTAAAACAGTTGCCGAGGCGGAAGCCTTTTTCAAAAAACACTCCTCTGTCCTGGGGGAAGATTCAGGGGGGGCAGGGGGGGCCACGGCCCCGCCCACTGGGGGCCTGGAGGAAGAGGTTGAAGACACAATTGCCAAGAGACTTAGATCTAAAAAATAACTTTGCCTTGATTTTTCTGAATAATATTGCATAATATCTGTATTTGGATTTTTGTAAATGACTGACAGCATAGAACTGAGAACTTAGGTATATGTACTTGCTTTCACTTTGTAGTGTTACGGAAAATGTTTTTTATTGTTATCAATGTATTTTGAAGTCCCGGAAGGGCCGACGACTTTGACGTGAACGCTCTCAAAATTTCTTTGTATCCCTTACCCCATCCTATGGAAAAATGTAAAACCAATAAAACTTTTTCAATATAAAAAAAAAAAAGATGCACTTACTAATGACCATCTTGGAGGGTGTCGATTTGGACGATTTCTTGACCTCAATAGATCTGACAGAGGCCTACCTCCATGTTCCGCTCCGTCTAGAACACCAGCGGTTTCTACAATTTTGTTACTGGGGGCGACACTACCAATATCAGGTGCTCCCATTCGGTCTCTCGTCCGTGCCCAGGGTGTTCACCAAACTACTGGCAGCCTTGGCGGCCAACCTGCAAGCCCGCCCCATTCGGATCATGTGCTACCTAGACGACATTCTTCTGTTGTCCCAATCCCAGGCCCACAGGGACCTGCGGGAGACTGTGTAGGTTCTTGAGGACCACGGGTTCTCAATCAACCTATCCAAGAGCCACCTTAGCCCAACCAAGTGCATAATTCACCTGGGCGCCATCATAGACACCCGACTAGGTCGGGTCTTCCTATCGGGGGGCCGACAGCGGAGCCTCCGGGAGTTCGGAAACAGTGCAGGGCTCCCCTGAGCCAATTGTCCCAACTTCTAGGCAAGATGGTCTCATGCTTCGCAATAGTGCCGTGGTCCAGACTCCACAGCAGACCTCTTCAATGGCTTCTTCTGCCGTTCCAGATAGACAGCAGCAGCTGCTTGTCAGTATGGATCCCCTTGTCCACTGAGGTCTGCCAGTCCCTGACCTGGTGGTCATCCTAGGCCATAGCGAAGGGTTGCCTATTTCGAGAACCCGGCCGGGTGACCATCACCACGGATGCCAGCCTGCTGGGATGGGGGGCCCATTACGACTCAGAGGTGGCTCAGGGCCAGTGGACACACACAGACAAACAGCAAGCAAGCAATTTTCTAGAGCTGAAGGCCATCCGATTGGGGCTCCTGCGCTTCCAGCAGTTGGTGGAGGGGCAACACATGTTAATCCTGATGGACAACATGACAGCGAAGGCTCACATCAACCGGCAGGGCGGAACCCAGTCCAAGCGGTTGATGAAGGAGGCCCAACAGCTGCTGACCTGGGTGGAGACTCACCTCCTATCCGTGCGAGCCGAACACATTGCAGCCACAGACAACATCACAGCGGACTGGCTGAGCCGATCTCAGGTAGATCAGGCCGAGTGGGAACTCCACATCTCCCACTTCAGAGACCTGACCAGATGATTTGGAAATCCCGTGATTGACCTTGTCGCCAGCAGCTGCAACAAGAAGGTCCCTCAGTTTTACGTGAAGTATGCAACTCAGGGGGCGGAGGGGAGGGATGCTCTGAGTTGCCGCTGGCCTCAGGGCCTTCTTTATGCCTTTCCTCCGTTCCCTCTGATTCAGCAGGTCATCAGGAAAATACTGGAGGAGAGTGCGGAGGTGATTCTCCTAGCGCCTCACTGGCCATGACACCCATGGTTCGCGGACCTTCTGTCACTGTCGGTTGCTCCTCTGTGGAGGATCCCCCTCTCCAACACGTCCCTCATCCAAGGGGACATGTCCCATCCAGACCCACAGTGGGTCAAGTTGACCGCATGGAGGTTGAGTGGCGCTCAATGACGGCTGCGGGACTGTCCCCAGATGTCATTCAGATGATCCAGGCAGCCAGGAGACCGGCTACCATTCGCATCTACGACTACACCTGGAAGACCTTCTGTTCTTGGTGCCGAACCAAGAGGGTGGCTCCTCTCCGAGTTCAGACATGCCACATTCTACAATTCCTACAAGACGGGTTGGCGGCCGGATTGGCACCCAACACACTCCGCTGCCAGGTCACAGCCCTGTCCTCCGTCTTGTGCTCCGGCCTTGACAGATCTCTGACCTCCGAACCACTCATTCGACAGTTTCTGAAAGGAGCTACTAACCTGCATCCACCCACTGTGCATCGCTACCCATCCTGGGATCTCCCTCTCATCCTTCAGGCCTTCACCCAGCCCCCATTTGAACCACTGAAAGCCATTTCCCTTCTCTTCATGTCGCAGAAAGTCTTATTCTTGGTGGCCATCACTTCCGCCCGCTGAATCTCGGAGCTAGCGGCTCTGTCCATGCGACAAGATCTGTGTACCTTCCATGGGGACAGGGTGGTTCTCGGGGTGGATCCAGCATTTGTACCTAAGATGAACTCCATTTTTCATCGCTCCCAGGAGCTGGTACTACCTAACTTCTGTCCTGACCCGGTGCATCACCTAGAACGCAACTGGCACACCCTCGATGTTCATAGGGCTCTGAAGATCTATTTACGCAGAACGGCGACCTTCCGGCACACCGAAGCACTGTTTGCTTCCTTCCAACCAAACTCCATGGGCCTCAAGGCGTCCTCTTCCTCCCTGGGAAGGTGGATCAGGGCATGCATCGCAAAGGCATATTCATCTCATGCTAGGCCTCTTCCTGATAACATCACAGCACATTCCACACGTAGCGCGGCTACCATGGCCGCTTGGGGTACTAGAGCCCCTCTGCACGAGGTGTGCAGGGCAGCCACTTGGTCATCTCCGTCCACTTTCATTCGACACTACTGGGTTGACAAGTACGCATCGGCTGATACAGCCTTTGGGAGACGCGTTTTACAACAGGTTAGGGTTAATCGGAGGGATTCGTCCCGGACAGCTTCCCACCCATAATGTAGAACAAGCTTTGGTATGTCCCACACATAAGGATGCTGTCTCCACTGAATCAGGAAAATGTAGCGTTGCTTTACCTGATATGCTCATTCTCTGAAGAAGTGGAGGCAGCATCCTGTCCCACCCTTAGGGTCCGGGTCTCTATTGAGGGAGAGATCGTTCCTTTTTTTCACGCACATCTGTCTGCATAATTGTTCCATCATCAAAAGCTGGGAATATCAGCATAAAGGGGCAGGACTTAAACTTTGCAGACTCGCTCGTATTGTGCAAGAATAACCCACACATAAGGATGCTGTCTCCGCTTCTTCAGAAAATGAGCATATCAGGTAAGCCAAAGCTACATTCCCTTTCCCATTAGCTCTCATCTACTCAACTAATATTCAAAAATATATTGTTCCCCCCACCCTCTGTTCCCAATCTGGGGTTTTATCACAGCTTTCTAATTACCATATTTTTCAGAGTATACGATGCACTGGAGTATAGGTTTTTGCACTCTACAGACTTCCAAAAAATGGCCCGTTTTTCGCAAAAATGGGCCCTTTTTTTTAAAAAAAGGGGGGGCATAAATAGCCTTTAGGGGGCTTATAGAGTGCTCCTGGGGGCTGGGGGGCAAAATTGAGCAAAAACAGCCCGTTTTTTGCTTATTTGTGCCCTCCCCAGCCCCCAGGAGTACTCTGCAAGGCTCCTAAAGGCTATATAAGGCCATTTTGTTGAAGGGGGCAGGGTTTCGGGAGGGAAAAAATGCTGTATTCAGTGTATTTCATTTCATTTATTTCATTTATTAAATTTATACCCCGCCCTTCTCCAAACGGACCCAGGGCGGCGCACAGGAATATTAAAATACATACAAAACCATATAAAATTTAAAAAACTTATTCAATAAAATCCTGCGCTAAAACCAAATTAAAATCCCCAAATTTAAAACTATCTAAAAGTCAGTTATGGAGGTTACGCTAAGATGCACCCAGATTTTCAGCCTCTTTTTTGAGGGAAAAAGGTGCGTCTTATACTCCGAAAAATACGGTAGTGAACTTGCCTTCACTTCATGTTCAGGCCAGGGATAGACACAATGAAAAATGTATGGCACCGGTTTGGGTTTGTTTGTTTTGGATCACAGCAAGTTTAACCAATACCTTTTTGGTAAGGGAGGAGGCCCCTAAGCAGCAAGTTATTTATTTATTTCACTAGCTGTACCCGGCTACGCATTGCTGTGGCCCAATCTGGTTAAATGGCCAAGCAACCTGTGTACACACAATCACCGTATAACCCCCAACCTACCTACCTACTGTATTTCTTACTCTCTCCACCTACCTACCTACCTACAGTATTTCTCCCTCTCTCTCTCTATCCCTCTACCTACCTACCTACCAACCTACCTACCTACTGTATTTCTTCCTCTCTCTATCCATCTACCTACCTACCTATTGTATTTCTCCCTCTCTCTCTCTATCCCTCTACCTACCTACTGTATTTCTCCCTCTCTCCCTCTACCTACCTACCTAGTATATTTTTCCCTCTCTCTCTCTATCGCTCTACCTACCTACCTACCTACCTACCTACTGTATTTCTCCCTCTATCCCTCTACCTACCTACCTACCTACTTACTTACCTACCTACCTAAAGAGAGAGTAGAGAGAGGCCGCTGACTCGGCAGCGGCCTTGGGGGGGAGTTGGCAGAGGGGGGGGCGGCAGCAGCGGAGGAGAGGCCGCTGACTTGGCAGCGGCCTTGGGGGGGGTAGTTGGCAGATGGGGGCCAGCGGCGGCGGAGGAGAGGCTGCTGACTCGGCAGCGGCCTTGTGGGGGGGAGTTGGTGGAGGGTGGGTGGCGGCGGAGTCAGCGGCCTTGTGGGGGGGGGGGAATTGGCGGCGGAAGAGGAGAGGGAGGCCGCTGAGGAGGTGACCATCGTGGATATGACACAGACCACTCCACTGCTCGTGCAAGTGACATGAGCTGAAAAGTGGCCGGGTGGGAGGGGCCGCGAAGAGGAGGGGGCGAGTGAGCGAGTGAGGGAAACACGCAGAAGAGCTGCAGTTTTACATTTGTGTGGCATGTACCTGGCACCGGTGTGCCATGTACGTATCATTGGTGCTGCACTTGTAAGGAACGTTGTGTGAAAATTTGGTGGCGATCGGTGCAGTACTTTCTAAGATTAGCGGTTTTGAACAAACTCATAGTTACATTTTTATTTATATAGATGCCTATCTCAGCAAAATCATATGGCACTCATCATTTTACACGCTTGTCATAAAAATATCCCGATAAAAAACAAAGGGAAACCACAAGCAACCATAAGCAATAAATCTTACTTTAAGATCAGAGGTTTATTGTTTCATGAACAATTTTGAACATGAATAGCAAACATAGCATTATTTAGATTAACAATTTATTGCAATAAGCTTCCACTGGCATAACTGAATCCAGCACGGATTAGCTATGGCCAGTGGCCCTGAACTTTTCCCAAAACATTATTTTTATACTTTGTACTTTATACAACTTACTTCGTTGTTCTGTCTTACTGAGTGTCACTGACCATCACTCTCTGCAAACACCCATGTACATTTGAAGTTCTCAGACATTTGTCACTTTCAGTTCCTCATTTCCCACCATCTCATTGTTCCTGCTCTAAATATATCCATACAAGTACAAACTTTGCAGAAAATGCAGACACAAGTCAGCATATTTGAAATATTAGTCTGGTACATTTTGCAATTATGCTAGTTTAAAACTTTAGTTCAGTGAGGCCTGCAAGCTCGCTCCTAGGCCTATTACCTGCAACTTTCCAATGGATATTTTCTCACCTCACACGCATAAAACCATGGAACAAAGTTTTTAAAAATACTGCAGAAATTCAACATTAAAGTTAACAACTAATAAACCCAGTAAAAACAGTGACACTGTCAGCCTCTGCTTTGCTGCTTGCTTCGGCTGCCATTGAAACGGGGAGGGAGGGGCTTTGGTATTTGGGAATGGGACTATGTGGTGTAGGAGGGCAATTTGGAGAAGGGAGTATGTTCTCACCATCTACTTCACATACCGCTGGCTGGTGCCGTGCGGTGGTCAAGGCCAACAGTCTTGCATACCATCCTGATGATGCTCCTGGAGATGCAACCCACATGATACCTAAGGGAATTGTGCATTGGACAATAGGGTGGGGATTGTTGGGGGGGGAGGGGGCTGGACATATATTGATATGTATGCTTTTGCATGCTGGGATCTCAGACCTTGCTTTACTTTGCTGCTATCTTTTCATAACCAGTAAAAGTACTCTTTAATTCTTTCAAATGGAGTTGAGTGGTTTCTTTCTTGGTTATCGTTAGAGGCAGACCTGACAATAAGCAAGGTCTGAGATCCCAGAGCGCAAAATCATACATATCAATATATGTCCCTACTAATCTGATGACAATATTTGTCATCAGATCAGTAGAGACATCCAGGTCCACTGTACTTTGGCCCCTAGTGACAACAGGAGTAGCAAGATTCCATGTTGGAATGACTGTGTGCACTACAGTCAGTTTAGAGCTGTTATATTGGGGAAGTCTCAATAAGGCATCCGCCATAAAATTCTTTCCCCCCGGAATATACTTGAGGGTGAAATTAAAACGATTGAAGTGTTGAGCCCAACGGACTTGTTTAGGAGAGAGTTTACGTGGGGTCTTTAAGGCTTCTAAGTTTTTATGATCAGTCCATACCTCAAATGGGTGTGTAGCGCCCTCCAGAAAATGGCGCCACGTCATGAGAGCCCATCAAACAGCAAAAGCTTCTTTCTCCCCTATAGCCCATCTCCTCTCGGTGTCTGTAAGCTTACGTGAGGTGTAAGCGCATGGTTGCAGATGTCCGTCGGCATTCTTTTGCAGCAACACTGCCCCCACCACCACATCACTAGCATCAGCTTGAACGATAAAAGGCGCTTCCATATCAGGATGTTTCAACACAGGTTCAGCTGCAAAGAGCCGCTTTAACTTTTCAAAAGCGGCCTGACATTCCATAGTCCAGTTCAGAGGTTTCCCCGGTCTAGGTTTGGCCTCCCCTTTTGTTTTCAAAAGGTTAGTAATAGGTAGGGCAATACTGGCGAAAGAGGGGATAAATTGATGATAAAAGTTAGCAAATCCCAAGAAACTTTTTAATTGCTTGCGGGTGCGAGGAGGTGCCCATTCACAGTAACAGCTCGGAACTGACTGTAGTGCACCCAGTCATTCCGACACGGAATCTTGCTGCTCCTGTTGTCACTAGGGGCCAAAGTACAGTGGACCTGGATGTCCCTACTGATCTGATGACAAAGCTTAAAGAGGACCTTCAGTCAGATGACTGGTTTAAGTCACATTCTAATGAGTGCACTTTGAAAAATGGATTGGCGTGGATTGGAGCTAAATTGTATGTTCCTGCAAGCCTGAAACCGATAGTTCTTCAACGGGTCTACGATTCCAGGATGGCGGGCCATTTTGGATTTGTCAAGACTCTACATTTGATTAAGAGACAGTTCTGGTGGCCATCATTAAAGAAAGACATTGAATCCTACATCGCGAGTTGCCCCATTTGTGCTGCAGCAAAACGACCTCCGGGAAAACCTCAGGGCCTTCTCCAGAGTGTTGCGCGCCCTGAAGCTCCGTGGAAGGATATATCTATGGATTTCATTGTGGAACTGCCTGAAAGCCTCGGTTACACTGTGATCTGGGTTGTTACCGACCTATTTTCCAAGCAAGTTCATTTTATACCTTGTTCCAAAATCCCGTCGGCCAAGGCGTTGGCTAAATTGTTTGTTGCACATGTGTATCGGTTGCATGGAGTACCGAGGCATAATTTCTGATAGAGGAGTTTAATTCACCTCCCATTTCTGGAAGGAGTTTCTGAAGTTGATTGGCTCCGCCCAGGGATTAAGCTCCACCCACCATCCTCAAACTAATGGGGCTTGCGAACGGACTAATTCCGTTTTAGAACAATATCTTCGTTGTTTCATAAATTACCAGCAGGACAATTGGGCTGAGTTGTTGCCTCATGCTGAGGTGGCTTACAACAACTTGGTGCACAGCAGCACCGGAATGACCCCTTTCAAAGTGGTTTATGGCCAGGACTTTGTACCAATTCCTGAATTGCCTCAGGAGGCACCCAATATTTTGTCTCTCTCTGAATTGAGCGATCAACTTACGAGGTTTTGGCCCATAGCACGTAAAATTTTGGATGATGCCCATCAGTCTCATAAAAAACAGGCAGATAAGAGAGTTCAACCTAAGGAGTACAAAGTGGGTGATCGTGTATTTTTGTCTACTAGATTTTTGCAAACTACCCAAAAATCTAAGAAACTGGGCCCAAAATATGTGGGTCCGTTCCCTATTATGAAGATCATTAGTTCCGTTTCCGTCAAGTTGGACTTGCCTAAAACTCTCAGATGGCTTTACCCAATATTTCATGTAAATTTGTTGAAACCTGAACGCTCTTCTCCTTTTCGTCCACCTCAACCGGCGCCTCCTGCTCCTCTTTTGATTGAGGATGAACAGCATTGTGAGGTCAAAGACATTTTGGACTCTAGAAAACACCGAAATAAGGTTCAATATCTTGTTTCTTGGAAACACTTCCCCCCTTCCCATACTGAATGGGTTGACAAATCTCATGTTAGGGCTCCTAGACTTTTGAGGAAATTTTATGCCAAGTATCCTGATAATCCTTGATATTGTTTCCACTGTCTTAATTGTTCTCTTCTTCTTGTTGTCTCTCTATCTTTTGTTTTTATTGCAGGAATGATTCCCTTTTCTGGAGGAGGGCCGGATGTCAGCCTCCACTTTGCTGCTTGCTTTGGCTGCCATTGAAACGGGGAGGGAGGGGCTTTGGTATTTGGGAATGGGACTATGTGGTGCAGGAGGGCAATTTGGAGAAGGGAGTATGTTCTCACCATCTACTTCGCATACCCCTGGCTGGTGCCATTCGGTGGTCAAGGCCAACAGTCTTGCATACCATCCTGATGATGCTCCTGGAGATGCAACCCACATGACACCTAAGGGAATTGCACATTGGACAATAGGGTGGGGGTTGTTGGGGGGGGGAGGGGGCTGGACATATATTGATATGTATGATTTCGCACGCTGGGATCTCAGACCTTGCTTTACTTCGCTGCTATCTTTTCATAACCAGTAAAAGTACTCTTAATTCTTTCAAATGGAGTTGAGTGGTTTCTTTTTTGGTTATCGTTAGAGGCAGACCTGACAGACACCAATCTGCATTGGGCAACATCCAATTTAAAGCCCCATCTTGTAACTTTTCAAAACGCCACCAAAAGCTGTGCCTGTCTGGAAAAGAAAGGAAGATTTTCTGTAAAGTAGCAGTCACTCCAAGAAAATACCACTTCGAAGCCCTTAAAGGATTCACCTCTTGTACATCAGGAACCTTCACAAGCCTCAACTGAGACAAACTGAAGTGGACAATCCGCCATGTGTCTAGGAGCTGAGCCATTCAGGAATCGAAAAGTTTTCTATTTCTTTCCCAGTGTATCTTTCCCAATCTAGTACCTTTCTGTTGCAGTGGATTAGAGTTCTTGTCATTCCCAACTGATCCATGGATTTACATGGGAAGTTTCCATATGTATAGCATTATCTTCTTGCGTCATTTCATGTTGATTGGCAGTGACTTGGGAAGTTACATCTCAGAATAACAGAAAGCAGAGTTGGAAGGGACCTTGAAGGTCTTCTAGTCCAACCCCCTGCTTAGGCGGTGTGGGGAAAAACATCCATCTGGTTCAGTTCCAAGCTGGCAGAAAGACACTGGAAACATGGAGGCTGATTGGAAAGATGGTTTATTGATGAAGCAGCTGACAAAATGAAGTTGAGAGTGGGGTGGGGTTATACCTTCCTTTGGGCTTTTCTCTTGAGCTTCCTGTTCCTGTGCAAGAACATGTATTCTATTGGCTGTTGTCAGATTACTATGGGGGTTATGTAGGGGTCATAGCTGGCTCTATAGGCAAAAGAGGAAATGCAAATCCTAGGTGCTTTTCTCAACTAATTTTGTCAACCTTTTATTTGTTGCTTATCTGAGTTTCTGTCTTGTCCCAGTCTTTCTGAATGGATTACCAAATCTGCATTTCTAAAAGCTGGCCTCCTTAGTTTCTGCTTGGGGCAGGGAAACGGGCTGGTTTCTGAATAGGCTGGCCCAATCTTTCTTAATGGGCACAAAATATCGGCTGGGGGCTATTAAGAAAGACTGAGTCTGGTCTTTTGGTTTGGTGTTGTGGCGAGATGGTCGGAGGTAGCGGGGCTCTGCGAATCCTGGCCAATTTTTCTTCGCTAGGAGGCCCTAAGGGGCCAAAGTCACCCTGGGTGACGAAGAAAGGAAGGGTCCCTTGTTGAGCGCAGGAGAGCAAAGGCTCTCCTGCTGGATCCAAAGCACCCTCCCGACTAATGAAGAAGAGAGATGGCCATTATGGCTGGACCTGTTCTGACCCCACCTTAGCAGAGGCAAGAAACAGACGTCTTGTCACGAAAAAACCCTTTATTTACCTCTTTTGAATTAATTGATTCACCCACCAAAAGGTCCAAGCAATAGTTAGGAGTTAACTGCAGTAACAGACCTTTTCAGTTCCTTGCGATAATTGCAAGGCCGTGAGCTCCCAGCTAAAAGGTTGCAAATTAAGTTGTGGCAAACAGTCTTTAATGCTACCCTGTCGGATAGACCATGCAGCAGGAAGACATGTTGGATGCACACGTGGGCGGTGGTGCGGGCCATCGGTAAACCACGACAAGGAATGAAATGTGCCATCTTCGTCAGCATGTCTACCACCATGAACACGGTCGTAAATTCAGAAGACAGAGGCAAATCCATCAAGAAGTCCATGGAAATGGCGCCCTAGGGTCTCTCAGGCATCAGCAATGGATGGAGCAGCCCTGGGGGGCCTCCCACTGCTGACTTGGCCTGCCAGCACTATACATAGGCCACCAGAAGGTACAGGAAATCAGGCTCAAGGTCTTTAAGAGGACAAAGTGCCCCACCACAGGATTGTCATGTCATTGCCAGAGGATAAGTCCCCGGAGCAGCCCCACTGGCACATATAGCCTGTCTCAATAGATCAAGAGTTCCTCAGTGAATGTCCATGAAGAGGTGGGCCCCACCTCTTCCCGCCATTGCTCTACCCAAGTGTCGTGCCGCTGTGCTTCCCATATCTGAGCCCATAAGTCCACTGGCTCCCGAACCACAGAGAAGGACTACAGGCAGAACTGTCCTGGGCGGGAGCTGGTCTTTGGTGCAGAAGTACTCCAGTTTCCGCGAGAGCACTTCCTCCCTTTGTTTGTGACCGCTCGGGATGTAAGTGATGCAGAAATTGAACCTGGCAAAGAAGAGGGACCACTGAATCTGGTGTTGGTTCAATTTCTGGGCGGTCAGGTCTGCAGGAACTCAAGGTTTTTGTGGTCCATCCGGACTTCAAGTTGATATCTGGTCCCCTCCAAATGATGTCTCCAGGCCTCAAATACCACCTTAATGGCTAGTAGCTCCTTCTCCTAGATGGTGTAGTTGCGCTCAGAATTTAGTTTCCGCAAGTAGTACACACAAGGGAAGAGGGTACCTCCGGGCGTGTGAACCTGGAGTAGCACTGCTCCAATAGCAACATCGGACTCATCCGCTTCCACTATAACCGGACGGTGGGGGTTGGGGTGTTTCAAGATGGGCTCTTGCATGAATGTTTGCTTCAAGGCCTGAAACGCTGGTTGCTCGGGGGTACTTCATCGAAATGGGATGTTTTTCTGAAGCAGCAGAGTGAGGGGCGCTGTCAGGGAAGCAAAGCTGAGGCTAAAGGTCCGATAGTAGTTGGTGAATCCGAGGAGTAGCTGGACATTCTTAACTCGCTGAGGAGGTTGCCAACTGCACAGAGACTCAACCTTGCTTGGCTCCATAGTAGTGCCCTCAGGAGAAATGTGATGTCCCAGGAAATCGATGGTCGATTGAAAAAACTGACATTTCTCCAGTTTAGCATCCAAGTGGTTCTCCCAGAGCCATTGCAGGACCAGGCGTAGGTGCTGTTGGTGGCTCTCCCAGGAGGGAGAGTAGATCAGGTTGTCATTCACATAGATCACGACAAACTGATCCAACAGGTCCCGGAAAATGTCGTTCATAAAATGTTGGAAGACGGTGGTGACATTGGTCAGCCCAAACGGCATGACGGTATACTCGAAGTGACCATACCTGGTGCCCAACTCAGTCTTCCATTCATCCCCAGGCCAGATCCAAACTAGATTATAGGCTTCCCACAGGACCAGTTTTGTGAAGACAGTGGTCTCTCAGAGCCATTCCAACAGATCCAAAATGGGCAGAGGATACCGATTGCGCATGGCGATGGCGTTCAGTTTGCAATAGTCGCAACAGAGCCTCAAGTCTCTGGTCTTCTTCACAAATAACATTGGTGCAGACACTTGCAGCGACTAGGGCTGGAAAAAACCCCAAGCCAGATTTTTGTACAGGAAGTCCTGCAACGCGGCCAACTCAGGGTCAGACATAGAATACAAATGCCCCACTGGGAGCAGCGTGTCTGGAAGCAAATCAATGGGGCAGTCGTATGGCTGATGCGGGGGCAAGTGGTCCGCCTCTTGCTTGCTGAAGACGTCTGCGAAGTCCGCCAGGTTGGAAGGCAGGGACACCCCGGGCAGACTCAGCAACTGGCCTGTGCAGACTTGGCAGGTGTGGCCCATGCATTGCAAACTGGGGAAGGTTATTAGGTTCTGGGACCAGTATATTTGCGGATTGTGCATCCGGAGTCAAGCTAAGCCCAAGACCTCGGGGAAATGCAGGCCAGAGGTGATGTAAAACTGTATGGCATGCATGTGACGGGAAGATGATCTTCCAGTTTCCGGCATGCTCATGCATGCTGGCCAGCTGATCTTCACATGTGTATGTGTGCCAGACACCGGAAGACCAGGTGGCAAAGAGAGGAAGATTCTCTAGAAGTGATTGAGTTGTTGGTGGGTGCCCTAGAAATGGGAAGGCATGAGATAGACATAGAGGCAGATGAAATACTTAGACTAAATATGAGTGATGCAAGGAGACATAAGGTCTCAAGGGAGGAGCATGTGAGATTGTGTAAAAAGTCAACAAGAGTTGAAGTACTAATAAGGGCAAGAGATGATGGATAGATATAGAATACTTTTTAATCTGGGATTTGTTTTATTAATGAGTAGAAAATAGAGGTAGAAAGCAGAAATTGGGAAAATACTATTATGTATACTGTCACATATAATATTACTATGTACACGTAAATATTAGAAGTTGAAAGATTATTACTATGTACACGTAAATAACATGGTTACTGTTTTTACTTATCAGTAAATTGACCGACAATACACTGTTCACTAAGCACTTACATATGTTAAAGAAAAAAGTATAAATATTTTTTTTTTAAAAATCTGCTTTCTGTCTTTTAAAAAACATGTTTCTCCATTTTTCATCTAAGGAAATATAATATTCGGCCTTTTTTAATATCCCCCAAAATATTTCATTCTTCTGGGTGGGTGAGTGCTGACTTTCTACAGCAGGATTCCCTATACTATTTCAGACAAATGGCTGTCCAATCTCTTCTTAAAAACTTCCAGTATTGGAGCATCTGCAACTTCTGGAAGTAAGTCGTTCTACTGATTAATTGTTCTAACTGTCAGGAAATTTCTCACCGCAAAATCCCTAGCTGCTGATTTCTATAACTACCGTATTTTTCAGAATATGAAAGACGCACCCAGGTTTTGAAGAGGCAATTTTTTTTAAAAAGGAGGTAGGTAGATAGAGGGATAGAGAGGGAGAGAAAGAGAGAGAAATACAGTAGGTAGATAGGGAGAGAGAGAGAGCCACCACATATTTATTGGACCCGTGTCCCTTCTGGTTGATACTGGCCTCCCGGGAGGTTACACGAGGCTGGCTCCAGGGAATTGTCAACGCATCCCTGAGTGAGGGGTTCTTACCGGCCGCCATGAAAGAGGCGGTGGTGAGACCCCTCCTCAAGAAGCGCTCCCTGGACCCGGCTATATTAGCCAACTATCGTCCTGTCTCCAACCTTCGCTTTCTTGCGAAGGTTGTTGAGAGTGTGGTGGTGCAACAGTTCCCTCAGCACCTGGAGGAAACTGTCTATCTGGACTCGCGCCAGTCCGGCTTCCGAACCGGGCACAGCACGGAAACGGCATTGGTCGCGTTGGTGGATGATCTCTGGAGGGCCCGGGATAGAGGTTGCTCCTCTATCCTGGTCCTATTAGATCTCTCAGCGGCTTTCGATACCATCGACCATGGTATCCTGTTGTGCCGGCTGGAGGGGTTGGGGTTGGGGGGCACCGTTTGACGGTGGTTTTCCACCTACCTCTCCGACCGGTCGCAATTTGTGTTGGCAGGAGGGCAGAAGTCGACGTCAAGGTGCCTCACTTGTGGGGTACCACAGGGGTCGGTCCTCTCGCCTCTCCTGTTCAACATCTATATGAAGCCGCTGGGTGAGATCATCCGTGGCTTCGGGGTGGAGTTCCATCAGTACGCAGATGACACCCAGCTGTACATCTCCACCCCGGGCCACCCCAACGATGCCGCGGAAGTGATGTCCCGGTGCCTGTAGGCCGTGCGAGTCTGGATGGGGCAAAACAGGCTCCGACCCAACCCGTCCAAGACCGAGTGGCTGTGGTTTCCGGCGCCACAACATAGCTGGTTCCATCGCTGGCTATCGGGGGCGAATCATTGGCCCCCGCGGAGAGGGCTCGCAACTTGGGCGTCCTCCTGGACACTCGGCTGTCATTAGATGATCATGTGACAGCCGTGGCCAGGGGGGCTTTTTATCAGGTATGCCTGATATGCCAGCTGTGCCCCTTTCTGGATCGTGGCGCCCTATGCACGGTCACTCAAGCCCTCGTCATTTCCTGCCTGGACTACTGCAATGCTCTCTACATGGGGCTTTCCTTGAGGTGCACCCGGAGACTCCAGCTAGTACAGAATGCGGCCGCGCGGGGGATCTTGGGGGCCTCTAGACGCTCCCATGTAACACACCTCCTGCACAAGCTGCACTGGCTGCCTGTGGTTTTCCAGGTGCGCTTCAAGGTCTTAGTAACAACCTTCAAAGTGCTCCATGGCAATGGACCTGAATATTTGCAAGACCGTCTCCTGCCGCATACCTCCCATCGACCAGTCCGCTCCCACAGAGAGGGTCTCCTCAGGGTCCCGTCAACTAGCCAATGTCGGCTGGTGACCCCCAGGGGGAGAGCCTTCTCTGTGGCAGCTCCGGCCCTCTGGAATGACCTTCCCCCCGACCTGCGCACAACCACGGACCTGCTCCTCTTCCGCCGGGCCCTGAAAACTCATCTATTTCTTGCGGCCAGCCTGGTGTAGTTTTTATCTATTTTATCTATTGGGTTTTTATTCGGTTTTTTGAACAGGTTTCTAGTTTAATTTGTTTTTAGTATATTTATTGTACTTGATGTTTTTATGATTGCCTGTTCACCGCCCTGAGTCCCGTAAGGGAGATAGGCCTAGATAGTGTAGATAGGTAGGTAGGTAGAGGGATAGAGCGAGAGAAATAGAAATACAGTAGGGAGGGAGAGAGAGTAAATAGGTTGGTAGGTAGAGGGATAGACAGAGAAAAATAGAAATACAGTAGATAGGTAGGGGGAGAGAGAGAGAGAGAGAAGGTAGGTTGGTAGGTAGAGGGATAGAGAGAGAAAAATAGAAATACAGTAGATAGGGGGAGAGAGAGAGAGAGTAGGTAGGTAGGTATATTGGTAGATAGGGGGGTGGGAGAGAAATACAGTAAGTAGGTAGGGAGAGAGAGTAGGTAGGTAGATGTTTCCAGGTGTATTTACCCATGTGCTGGAGAAGGAAATAGCTGACAACCTGTAGCACCTAAATCTTTGTTTCTGCAGGCACAGCACTTGACCAATGTAATTCTCATCAACCACTCTAACTAATCAGCTTTCCCAAAGGGGGGGTGGAGTTTTTGTACTCTGCAAACCTCCCTAAAACGGCCCGTTTTCGCGAAATAAAAGGCATGACTAGCCTTGGGGGGGGGGGGGGGGCTTGCAGAGTACTCCGGGGGTGGGGGGGTGGGGGTGGATATGAGCAAACAACGGCCTGTTTCATGAAAACAGGCCGTTTTTTGGTCAAAAAATTGCATGCATAGCCTTATGGAGGCTTATAGAGTGCTGCTGGGGGCTGGGGGACAAAAAACACCCTATTTTTTGCTCATTTCTCCCCTCCCCAGCCCCCAGGAGCGCTCTCTTTCTATATAAATTTTTTATTTTCAACATAGAAACAAGTAAAAACATTATTCATCTTCAGCTTTGTACAACATGTCATTCAGTACTTAAAATTACAAACATAGTTATCAATTTTCCTTCCAATATATGTATATTACCTTATTTTCCACATAGTAACAGCTAGTATTTATCTCAATCAATCTTTTTCTATCATTGTTCAATATATAAAAAGAAAAGTTGAAAATTCTCCATAAATTCCTGTTTTATAACATTATTTTCAATTATCTCTGGAAAATACTTTACTACTATAAAATACATACCCATAATATTTTCTCCTTATAGGACCAAGAGTTTATCCAAATTTTCCATTATATATATATCTCAGTGGTCTAGCTAATATACAAAGTATCTTTCTAGAATAACATAATCTCAATTTGTTACAATATCTACCAATCCTAACAGTTAATTTCTTTTTTAAAAAATTCTTTTATATATTATAAAAAAACAAAATGCACAGGTACAGTATAGGTGGTACCTTACTCAATAGTAGCAACTGTGAGAGGGATCTTGGAGTCCTAGTGGACAACCATTTAAATATGAGCCAGCAGTGTGCAGCAGCTGCCAAAAAAGCCAACACAGTTCTAGGCTGCATAAACAGAGGGATAGAATCTAGATCACGTGAAGTGTTAATGCCACTGTATAGTGCCTTGGTAAGGCCACACTTGGAATACTGCATACAGTTTTGGTCGCCACGATGTAGAAAAGACGTGGAGACTCTGGAAAGAGTGCAGAGAAGAGCAACCAAGATGATTAGGGGACTGGAGACTAAAACATATGAAGAACGGTTGCAGGAGCTGGGTATGTCTAGTTTGATGAAGAGAAGGACCAGGGGAGACATGATAGCAGTGTTCCGATATCTCAGAGGGTGCCACAAAGAAGAGGGAGTCAAACTATTCTCCAAGGCACCTGGGGGCAGGACAAGAAGCAATGGGTGGAAACTAATCAAGGAGAGAAGCAACTTAGAACTAAGGAGAAATTTCCTGACAGTTAGAACAATTAACCTCTGGAACAGCTTGCCTCCAGAAGTTGTGAATGCCCCAACCCTGGAAGTCTTTAAAAAGATGTTAGATAGCCATTTGTCTGAAATGGTATAAGATTCCTGCCCACGCAGGGGGTTGGACTAGAAGACCTACAAGGTCCCTTCCAACTCTGCTATTGTATTGTATTGTATTGTATTATTATGTCTCTTGGTTTTTTTCCCCAGCCGTTGGTAAAACATATTCCATACTTCATAAAATTGTTCATCCTCTTGCTCTCTAATTTCGAATGTCAGCTTACTCATTTCTGCACATTCCATAATCTTATGAATAATTTCCTCTTGAGAAGGTAATTTCTCATTTCTCCAATTTTTTGCAAATACAATTCTAGCTGCTGTTAAAACATTCACAATTAAGTATTTCAAGTTTTTATCAAATGCTTCTGGTGTGATTCCAAGTAAAAAAAGTTCAGGTTTAAAGTCTTTATGCAGCCTAGAACTGTGTTGGCTTTTTTGGCAGCTTGCGTGTCATTTTCTCCAACCATATGTGGATCATAGTCCAGTAACTTTTAGGCTCCCAACAAGTCCACCACATATGGTAATAAGAACCCGGCGTCTGGTGACATTTCCAACATTTTTCAGATTTATTCTTAGACATTCTTGCAATTCTTGCTGGTGATAGGTGCCACCTGTAAAACATCTTATACAAGTTCTCTTTATAAGCAGTTGACATTGTCATTTTATAATTTTGCGTCCACAATTTTTGCCACTTGTCTAAGTCAATCCCATGCCCAAAATTTTCCCCCCAAGTTATCATAGTTTCTTTCACTTGTTCTTCCTGAAGCTTAAACTCTAATAAGTAAGCATAAAGTTTTTTAATTACGTTTCATCAACGCCTGTTAAAATTTTATCTAATTCCATCATTTTATCATAGACACCTTCCTTTTTTTGATCTTCCTTATGTCTAGAATGTATTTGCGTATATGTATACCAATTCATTTCTATTCCTTCGTGTTTTAGTTCCTGGATAGATTTGAGATCACCCTCTGTATTTAATAACTCAGAATATCTAATTGTTTGTTCCTTTTTATATATTATTGCATATGAAAACGCTTCAATAGTTGATATCCAGACTGGTATTTTAAGGTAGTGCAGCCTTTTAACCTTTTCCCAATTTAAAATCAAAGACTCTCTTACATAATGTCTTCTAGCCCCAGGAGCTCTCTGAAAGCCTCCATAAGGCTATGCACGGCCATTTAGGTGAAGGGGGTGGGGCTTCAGGAGGCAAAAAATGCTGTCTTCAATGTATAAGATGCACCCAGATTTTTAGCCTCTTTTTAGAGGAAAAAGGGTGCATCTTATACTGTGAAAAATACAGTAAGCTGTGATTATCTAGACCCGCGCCAGTCCGGCTTCCGACCCGGTCACAGCACCGAGACGGCATTGGTCGCGTTGGTTGATGATCTCTGGAGGGCGCGGGATAGAGGTTATTCCTCTATCCTAGTCCTATTACACCTCTCGGCAGCTTTTGATACCATCGACCATGGTATCCTATTGCACCGACTGGGGGGGTTGGGGCTGGGAGGCACCGTTTTGCGGTGGTTCTCATCCTACCTCTCTGGTCAGTCGCAATATGTGTTGACGGGAGGGCAGAGGTCGACCTCGAGGCCTCTCTTATGTGGGGTTCCTCAGGGGTCGGTCCTCTCGCCCCTCCTTTTCAACACATATATGAAGCCGCTGGGTGAGATCATCCGTGGTTTTGGGGTGGAGTACCACCTGTACGCTGATGACACCCAGCTGTACATATCCACCCCAAACCACCCCAACGATGCCGCCGAAGTGCTGTCCCGGTGTTTGGAGGCCGTACGGATCTGGATGGGTGGTAACAAACTCAAGCTCAACCCTGCCAAGACTGAGTGGCTGTGGTTTCCGGCACCCCGGTTCAGCCAGATTACTCCAACTCTGGCCATTGGGGGCGAAACACTGCCCCCCGTGGAGAGGGCGCGCAATTTGGGTGTCCTCCTGGATTCCCGGCTGTCCATGGAGGACCATGTGGCGGCCGTGGCCTGGGGGGCATTTCATCAGGTACGCCTGATGCGCCAATTGCGCCCCTTACAGGACCGGGCTGCCCTTTGCACAGTCACTCAAGCTCTCGTGACGTCCCGACTCGACTACTGTAATGCTCTCTACATGGGGCTTCCCTTGAGGTGCACTCGAAAGCTACAGCTAGTCCAAAACGCAGCCGCGCGGGTGATTATGGGAGCCACTAGATGCTCCCACATAACACCGATCCTGCGCGAGCTGCATTGGCTTCCTGTGGTTTTTCGAGTGCGCTTCAAGGTTTTGACAACTATCTTTAAAGCGCTCCATGGCTCGGGGCCTAGTTATATGCAAGACCGCCTCCTGCCCCATACATCCCTTAGACCGATACGCTCCCACAGAGAGGGCCTTCTCAGGGTGCCGTCGGCCGGACAATGCCGACTGGCGGCACCCAGGGGAAGAGCCTTCTCTGTGGCGGGGCCAGCCCTCTGGAATAACCTACCCCCCTGAATTACGTACCATCACCGACCTCCGCCTCTTCCGCCAATGTCTTAAGACATATTTGTTTCAACAAGCCGGCCTAGCCTAACCTCCCATGGGGACTTTTAGGTAGTTTTAAATTGGGTTTTTAAAATTTGGTTTTAGCGCAGGATAGGTTTATTCAATAGTTTTTTAAATTATATTTATTGTATTTTGTATGTTTTTAAATTTCCTGTGCGCCGCCCTGGGTCCTTTGTGGAGAAGGGCGGGATAAAAATAAAATAAAAAAAAACAAAAAACTGTTTTTCCTCAGTTTCCTCCTTTTTGTGTTCATTCGCTGGTCTTATAACATGTGATTGACTTTACATATCTCGATGAGCCATAGGACGATTTGTTTGCTTCTGGCCTAGCACAATATATGAATGTAGCCACGGTGGTGCGTAAACGTTGACTGATCTGTTAGCATAATGTACAGGTAGTCCTTTGGCGTTTAGTCATGCCGGCCACAGGACCACGGAAATGTCTTCAGACAGTGGCTTTGAAACGGAAATGAGCACCGCCCCCTAGAGTCGGGAATGACTAGCACATATGTGCTAGGGGAACCTTTACCTTTACAAGTAGTCCTTGACTTATAACAGTTCATTTGGTGACCATTCAAAGTTACAACAGCACTGAAAAAAGTGACTTATGACCATTTTTCACATTTATGACCATTGCAGCATCCCCATGGTCACATGATCAAAATTCAGATAGATGTTTGGCAACTAACTCATTTATGATAATTACAGTGTCCTGGGGTCATGTGACCACCTTTTGCAATCTTTTGACAAGCAAAGTCAGTGGGGAAGCCAGTTTCACTTAACCAACTGTTCTACTAACTTAACAATAGCAGTCATTCACACTGTGGCAAGAACAGATGAAAAATGGAGCAAATCTCACTTAACAAATGTCTCACTTAGCAACAGAATTTTTTGGCTCAATTGTGGACGTAAGCTGAGGACTACCTGAGGATATCCAACCACTCTATAGCAGTCAATTCAAAAATTTGTGATTAAAATGAACTATGGATGAGAGACTCCAATCAGTGTGGATGACTGGAGTTCTTTTAGACAAGAAATGGAAGATCCATGTAAATCAGGAGTGTTGTGGCAGCGTCACATGACCTATTGGGACTTTTTCCCCCTTCGCTAAACTGGGCATTGGTGTGGCCAGTGCATGACACATCCAGCTCATGGGCCGGGAGTTTGACAGGCCTGATGTAAATAGACAGTCAGTCTATAGCGGGGCAAGGAAATAAATTCTCATAGCTATCTTTAGGAACGTCTGCTCTTGTCTGAGTGTCTCCCAAGTGACAGCTGAACCAGCGATCCCAAAAAGGAAATTTTCTCAGGGACATTGGATACCTTGAGCTCAGAGGGAAGAAGATGGAATACAGAAGTTATCTTGGCATGCTGGATCTTCCATGCTCATGTGTGAAGCTTTCCTGTATCTCAACAGAGACGATCAATGGAATCTTGCCATCCAGGTGTCCTAAGCACGAACAAGGCTGATGCTCAGTCCAGTGTGAATTTCCAGGCTGGCATATTAGGGATGAACTGTCCAATCATGCTAGTGAATGTCTAGATCAGTGGTTCTCAACCTGTGGGTTGGGACCCCTTTGGGGGTCGAACAACCCTTTCACAGGGGTCGCTTAAGACCATCGGAAAACACATATTTTCAATGGTCTTAGGAAACGAGAGATCAATTTTATGGCTGGGGGTCACCACAACATGAGGAACTGTATTAAAGGGTCGCAGCATTGGGAAGGTTGAGAACCACTGGTCTAGATCCTTAGTTAAAGATTAGCCAGCCAGCATTAAAATCCATGGAATGGCTTAAATTTCAGACTAAAAAAGGTTTTAAACTTTGCAAATCCTGGTCTATCAAATCTGACAAATTTATTGAAGGTCATCTCTGACATACTTTGACACTTTTTTTAAAAAAAATGCAATTTTTTATACCCAGAGTTTTGCTGTGATGAATTTTAAACGTGTATGCCTTAAAGAAATGTATTTGTGTGATTGTTTTCCTTTTGGTTTCCTCTATGGGTCAGTTTTTGAGCAAGGAGTTATCCTCTGACTGTGTTCATATGTTGACCAAAAGCATGTTTGCAGAACCATGGTTAATTGGTAGATTGGCAAGCCATAAACAAGCAAACCACAGTATGAGTTTGTGTGGGGTGTCAGCTCATCCCCTTTGAATTTGGAGCTGGGTTACCACTGATCCCTAGAATAATAAAGGCTGTTGAATTATGGACCATCAAACCTAATGGACCTACCCTGTCTCCAAGAAAGGACTTGGCCCTCTTGCGTTCCTCTGGAGTCTATTTCTAGTTACCCCCATCCATCTTCCACCCACCCAAACTTGAAGATGTGACTATAGTTAGCTGTCCCGCCTCCCTCTAAGGGAGCCTATATAACCCCAGGGGAATTCACAGCCAAGTGTCTAGGCTGTTTGTCCTTCTGGCCCCTGTGACATCCCCATCACATCCACAGCTGCTGTTCACCCATCTACCTGCCCTCTGGGAAAACATGGTAAGTGAGGAAAAATTGGGTGTGCAGGCAAAAGCATAGTGGATGTCTAAGGAAATCAGGGACTATCTTGGTCCAAACTAGTGGTAAATGCACAGCACCGAGAAAAAAATTTGAAATTGGAATAGGGAAGCTTCTCAAATGCTCTTGACGAAGGATAAAATCAGCAAAAGGAAGGTGTAGAAGGGATAAAAATTATCCAGGCAATTTTTTTTTAAATCCTCCAGTTCAGTTTTTTCTTCTACATATTTGAGTGAATTTTGAGTATTTTCAGTTAGGGCTTTTTTAAATGTCTGGACAAAAGCAATATGTGTGTTAAGAGGAAGCTTTGACACTGTTAGAGAGACAAGGAGGGCTATGAGAACCCAAAGGCATCTGTGCTGTTTTGAGATGGGGAAGGAAACTTGGAAGAGCTGAAGGAATGTAGACTATCAGGTTACTATCTATGGGTGATGATTCGACATCTATCATTCTGTTTCATTTTCTTTGCTTTCTGAAATGGATCTGATCTTGCACATATATCCCATCCCAAGTTGTCATCCTGATTAATAATATTTGGCATTACAGTAGAACCTCTGGTCACGAATGCTTCTGACCATGACCAAATCAACCAAAAAATTCACAATTTTGTTTTCTGCGGCTGATTTCCCCTTCCACGCCATTTTTTTTGTAAGCGCCAAATTTCCAAAATTAGGTTCGGGTCACGACCAAATTGGTTTGCAACCAAAGGTATGGAACGAATTATGGTCGTGACCAGAGGTTCTACTGTATTTGGATTTGCGCCTTCAATCTTGCAGTGAATCCCTTCAAGTCCCTGAATAACTGTATAATGCTCTTCTTGAATAATACAGCAGGATGTTTTATTACATGTGGAATCTTTTGGTTCTTTGCCTTTTTTTTTCAAAAAGGAACAAAGGGTGGCTGGACAGCTGCTGAGCAGACAGGAGCCTCTGAGTCAGACTCCTCAAGACACCACAAGATCCAGACAAAGGAAGCTGCAACCTGTCTGGTTTTTTTTTTCCAAATGAGAAACAAGGAATACACTTTTTAAAAACATTTCCTTCACCCTTGAAGTTTCATTGTATGCCTGGTGTATCTCTCCTCTGAAAAGCCACATCAGACAAAACATAGGAGTGAATAAACTCTGTAATATATGATTTTAGAGCAATCCTTCCATAATATTCCTATAAGTCTGGCCATGGCGAAAAGACAACCCGCAATCATTTGGACTGTTGAATCTCTCAGGACCTCATTTCTTGATGCTAAAAGATTAGTTTGTCAGCATATATTAGCTTTCTCCACCTGAGGCCTCCATCCTACAATCCCATCATCTCTAGCCATGCCCCTGTGCCTTGTTATAAGGGTTTCCAAAATTTTATTGGGTTTTTAATAGAGGTTCTGACCAGTTGAGTGTGATTAGAGGACTGAGATGCATCTATTATCTCTAGCCAATACCCCAATGTTCTTACTTTTGCTCTGGTTCAATTCATGAAAGAGACCCACTTAGATTGTCTGGATCTTATTTTATTATTATTATTTTATTAGATTTCTAGACCGCCCCCTCTCCCCAAAGGGACTCGGGGCGGTGTACAGGTAGAATTAAAATTATCAAAAACTATAACAATACATAAACTAAAATCGGATTAAATAGTCCCCTGTACAAATTTATAAAAATTAAAACTATACCCATAAAACCAAATAAAATAATTTAAAATTACAGACTGGGGCGGGAAGCATGAAGTTAGGCCAGGCCGGCTAGATGAAACAGGTGGGTTTTGAGTTTCTGGCGGAAGGAGCGGAGGTCCGTGGTTGTTCTAATATCAGGGGGAAGGTCATTCCAAAGGGTCGGGCCCATCACAGAGAAGGCCCTTCCCCTGGGCGTGGCCCACTGGCATTGCCTAGTGGACGGCACCCAGAGAAGTCCCTCTCTGTGAGAGTGAATCGGCCGAAGGGATGTATGGGGCAGGATACGATCCCGCAAATAACTAGGTCCTGTGCCATGGAGCGCTTTAAAGATGATAACCAACACCTTGAAACGCACCCGAAAGGCCACAGGCAGCCAGTGCAGCCTGCGCAGGAGTGGTGTTACGTGGGAGTATCTAGTAACTCCCCAGGACTGCCCGCGCGGCCGCATTTTGGACCAGCTGCAGCCTTCAGGTGCATCTCAGGGGAAGCCCCATGTAGAGAGTGTTACAGTAGTCTAGACGGGATGTCACAAGCGCATGAGTGACTATGCGAAGGGCGTCCCGGTCCAATAAGGGATGCAACTGGCGCACCAGGCGAACCTGGTGAAACGCCCCCCTGGCCACGGCTGTCACATGGTCATCCATTGACAGCTGGGCATCTAGGAGGACACCCAAGTTGCGTGCCCGATCCACGGGGGCCAGATGTTCGCCCCCAATGGCCAGTGATAGAGTCAACTGGTTGAACCGGGGCGCCGGTAGCCACAGCCACTCAGTCTTGGACGGGTTGAGCTTGAGTCTTCAGGTTGTAATTCCATTTTTGCCTTGCTATCCCTGTCCTATCTTCAGCTCTTCCCAGAAGTAATACACATATCAGTTTTCAGGAGTTTTCAGCTATTTTCTGAAACAGTTGTCATGACCCCTGCTTATTATATCAATTAATTACTTATAATTACTTATTAACTTAAAACTTTAAAAGTGATTTTGGGGAAGATGAAAATTACAATATCCACATACAACTTAGTTGCCTAAAAGAAAACATCACCCTCGTGGAAATTAGGTGTTACAAACTTGAAATGAAGACTTTGAAAAGTTGCATTAACTGTATATTTGTATTGAAAGTAAGAGTAGATTCTTCTGCTGTTTCTCAAACCAAAGTATACACTTTCTTTAAAATCATGAATATTGATGTTTCTCTCCAATGTTCCAAGTTTTCAGACTTTTGCTATAGCAATAGAATTGTTTGTTGGGCTGTCCTTATGGATGAACCCCTCCCAACAAATACTAACAATATTTTGAAAATAAATGCCTAACATTAAAGGACATTTAAGGGCAGTTTTAATTATTAAGTTAAAGTAAATAATATTTTCTGATATTTAGTAAGGTTCCCTACTCTTGGAGGCAAAAATGTAGAAAATGATCAAGTATGGCTTACATAATCAAATTCAGGAAAATTCTTGGTTATATTGCTTAGAGTCTACTGTAACTGAAGCCGTTTATATGTTTGCAAAACCAGGCAAATAAGTAACTCTAGAAACTTTGCATGGTGGGAATCCTTTCTTAAGATGTGCTCATGTCACTGATGAATTGACTGCTTACACATTGTCAAAAACGCAAAAATGCATCAGGACAAAGCAGGACCAAAGGTGCTGGTTTGTGTCACATTTGCAGAGAGAAAGGTACTAAACCAGTGATGGCGAACCTATGGCACGGGTGCCACAGGTGGCACGCAAAGCTATTCGGCAGGGCACGCGAGGCGTTGCCCTGTCAGCTGGCCAGCATGCATGTACGCACTGGCCAGCTGATTCAGCCATTTTTAAAGCCATTTTTTGCCCTCCCCAGGTTTTATAGGATCCTGGGGAGGGCGAAAACAGCCCTCCGGAGGCTTTAGGGAAGCTCCTGAAGCCTCCGGAGGGCCTCCAGGGGGGCTGTTTTCGCCCTCCCCAGGCTCCTATAAAGCCTCTGGAGCCTGGGGAGGGTGAAAAAAGCATGTAAAAAATGGGGGGGAGCACTTATCATGCATGCATGCACACTGGGGGGGGCGCATTGCATTATGGGTGCAGCACTCCGGCGCACGATCCCCCTGTGCTCCCCCTCTTACGGCACGCGAGCCTAAAAAGGTTCGCCATCACTGTACTAAACTATAAATCAGTTCTACAATTTAAGTTGAAGGATAATTCATCTAATCGTAAAGGGGAAGCTGTGACTAGGTGACCTATGTATTTCCTTAATCAATGATGTTTGTGCTAGGACTTGGTGGACCCAGTAACATTGGTTCACTCCTTTTTTTCCATTCATCTAATTTCAACTTTGAATAGAGACTCACCTATAAAAGTGGGAGGCTTGGTTGCCCTTGTGAGATTTGAAAAAGCTCTCAAATATTAATGAGGAGACCATGAACAATAAAAAGCATATTTATTAAACATATATAGATAAAAGTCTTGCAAAAGGGTTCTCACCAAAAGGAAAGAACACTGTATAGATCTGAATACATGGTTTAAATACATTTTCAACAAAGCAACAAAACAATTCAACGCCCTTACTTATCATTGGCTATCTGAAGTTATATAAGGTTTTGGCTATTCTGCAACAATTTCCCGAACCACAACTCCCCCTGGAAATACCCTTGCCACATTTCTTCATAACAAGACTATTAATCCTAACATGACAGCTTCCTTCCTGCCACTGTTAAAATAGTCAAAGTCAAACTGACCTGACTTGGAATGTTCTAATAAATTTTATAGCCTTGTTTTTCCCAGAAAAAGCTTCTTACATAATTCCTTATCTTAATGTCTCACACAGCTTAGGTTATGAAAAGTGTAAATATGGAGTCACTAAGGCTCTTTTCTTTACAGGAATCTATTTCTCTCAGCCCTAGATAAGGATGCAGTGAGCTGATCTTGAATGCCCATCCTTCTTCTCTTCTAGGCACCCAAGAAGGCAAAGAGAAGGGCAGCAGAAGGAAGCTCCAATGTCTTCTCCATGTTTGACCAAACACAGATCCAGGAGTTTAAAGAGGTAAGAACAAGAACAAAGATGGACATGGGAAGGGTTGTCATCCATTAGGAAATATAACAAATGTAGTGATGCCATTAAAGGAGGACTTTGGGGTAAATGATTGGATCCCAATGAGCATTGCCTAGGAGTACCACCCAGAATTGACATTCTAGGAAATTTTTAACTACCGTATTTTTCGGAGTATAAGACACACCTTTTTCCCATCAAAAAAGAGGCTGAAAATCTGGATGCATCTTATACACTGACTACAGCATTTTTTGCCTCCTGAAACCCCGCCCCCTTCATAAAAATGGCCATGCATAGCCTTTAGGAGGCTTTCAGAGTGCTCCTTGGGGCTAGGGAGGGCAGAAATGAGCGAAAAATGGGCCGGTTTTTGCTCAATTTTGCCCCCCACCCCCGCCACCCCAAGAGCACTCTAGAAGTCTCCTAAACGCTATTCATGCGTTGTTGTTTTTTAAAAACCAACAACAAAGAGTTCTGTGAAGTGCGAAAACTTTTTTTTTTAATTTGCCTCTTCAAAATTTTTGTGCGTCTTATACTCTGGTGCATCTTATACTCCGGTGCATTTTATACTCCAAAAAATATGGTACATTACTGAATATATAGGAATGAACTTTAAGAACAAAGCTTCTTGTACTATTCAATTCAGATTCTGTTTTCTCTTTGAAAAAAATTGCTGACTAATCACATAAATTTTGGCTGTTATAATAGAACCTAATTAAATGTTTCAGGGGAGCCTGTTTTACATATGCAGGTATGTCCAGTTTAGTGTACCACAATGTAGTGTATGAATCCCAACTGCATTTTCTCAACTTCAGCACATGTGACTACATATAAAATGTCTAGATAAATTATAGAGGAGTTTTTTGAACATAATTTACCTCAGGAATCCATTTTTGGGTATCTGTTCATGTATGGGTTTGGTGGTGGTTTGATTTGAATCTAAACCTTTACAAAAATAGGGATTCTTTGTTCCTGAAATTCTGCCCATTAAATAGAGGCCCACCATTCATTATTTTTTTTCCTTTGCCTTTTATATAGTTCTATTAGTTGGTCACGTTGAATGTTTCTAAGTTTTACAGATATTTTCCTAATTTTGTTTTCCATTCCAATATGGATTACAGCTCCCATTGTTCACAGATAGAGTGGTTGTTGATTGGGAATAATGGGCTTTATTTTTTGCCACATCTGAGGTGCCGCCTTGAGGAAGGCTATTGTAAAGAACGTCCTGAAGAGGGAAAGTGATAGGTGGATATTATAGATATTATAGGTGAACCAACCCTTTTCAAAAATGTTCTTCTGTCTCCCTATGATATATAGGCTGAGTGCTAGCTTATTTTTAGTTTCTTCAGTAAGTCAAGATTAAGCAAGCCATGAATTCTTGGGAGGTGTAAAGCAGGATAAAAATGAGATTTGCAGACCATGAGTAATGATTTATTATGATGTGTAAACCTGGCCATATTTTGGAAGAGCCAAAATAATGGGCAACTATGAGTGTGTCTCCACAAAATCCTATTTTGCAGCTTAGAACCTATTAACTGTGCACAGAAGATCAGCTTTTTACCTCCTATTAAAGTTGCTTTTCCTTTCCCAAGGGTAATTCCAGATTATTCTCATTAGGACACTTGTTCTTAAAATTAATTTGGACTTTGAATAGAAATTCTTGCCAATAAAAGTGAGAGTGAAGACCAGCTTTCCATATGGAGATATTCTCTTTGACGCTTAAATTCTTAATCTTCATTTCGGAGCATTTTTTGCCCTTTGGCAGGCACTAGACCTTCACACATACCCCACCCCAAAGTTGATGGTGTTTCCTTTCCAAGACTCTTGCAATGCAGCAGGGTCTATTTTGGGTGAAGGAAGACTGAGCAAAGAGGTGACATCTGTGCTTGGATGAAGCAAATAGCAGAGCCTTACAAGGAGATCTTTAGAAACCCATTCTGACTGGCTAGTTTGGGGGGGGGGGGGAGTGAGCGGGAGAAGCCGAGAAGCCGCCTCATTTTCATAAGAAATGAAGGTCTTTCAGTCTTAAGATATTGATCAACTATAAAGGAGACCAAAACTACATTAGAAGTAGAGTTGGTAGCAAACTATCATAGAAGTTCCTTTGGATTTTCTTTTTCCTGCAACCTATGTTTTTACTTCTTTATTTTTTGAGGGCCTCCTGCTTTTAAAAATATGAGAGGACAGATCAATTCTTGTAATGTGCATACCTTATTTATTACCTAAGCTTCCTGAGGTACTTCTCCAGCCAACATCCAAATTACAAGATTAGATAGTTGAGATGATGCAACTTCCACTCCACCTGTATTCTCTGAAAGTTCATAGTTCCCCATTCTTTCACAGCGTGGAGAATCCATATTGCTTTAGACCAGGGCTGAATTCACACATGTTGAGCCTAAAAATCTGAGAAACAAGCCCAGTTTCTCCACCATTTTTATTCACACAATACTCCTTAAGCAGACTTTAGCTTGGTTTATTGGCCTTTGGGATACAAAAAGAAATGGAAATTGAAATCCAGAGTGGTTGTAGATTACACATCTTGACTCTCCTGTATCCTAAACTGTAGCCATTCTAGGTTTGGATGACACAATGAACATTACCTTTGGGTTAAAGAACCTCATCCCTTTGAATAAGACAGCAAGAACGTCCTTCACAGGGTGGGCTTTTGATTGAGTTTGCCCTGCCAATGCAGTCCCTTTCAATTTGCTAAATTCCAGCATTTCATTTTTATTTGGAAAGAGATAGACACATAGCATTTAGCAAGAAAGAAAGAGAAAAGGAAGGGGCATAACCCTGAGAGGAAGGGAGGAGCCCTTTCAGAATGTACCACCTGTCCCCTTAGGGAGGGCTTGGGGTTTAATATGAGACAGTTTAAGGTTGTTCACATTCCTGGCAGAAGCAAAGAAAGATATCAAACCACAGGTGGTTCTTAGGCCACAGCTGCAGAAAAGGGAGGAGGGAGAGGAGGATTGCACTAGCTGAAGTTAATTTATGTCTCCAATCCTATAATTGCTAGATAAGCAGACAACTAGACAAGCCACTGAAGTCTTTTTTATATCCAGTCCAAAATGTTTATTAAAATACTTTAATTTAAATTGTCCAGTTAGCCTACTGAGGGCTAAAGAACTGCTATACGTGTCTTGAAATATACACAAACATGAGTGAGCTACTATTTTGTGTCTAGGGTTCAGTGGCAGCTAGTTAAATTTTCATTCCCATCTTACCTGCTCTCTAGAATGAGGTTCTTCCTGAGATCCAGATGGGGCTCACTTCTCTGTTATTCAGAAAAGCCATAAAGATCTGGTTCTTCACCCAGGCCTTGGGTAAAGGAAGGGAGATCCCTCACTTCAACAAGCTTCTCATCTTTTAAGTTTTGTTGATTTTATTGTAATTTGTTTGAGTATTAGGGGCCTTCCAGAGTTGTTGAGCGCCAGGTGGCATACAAGTTTAACTGTTGATAATGAAGATGATTACCAAAATCACTAATAGATCTTCTTTCTTTGGCTCTATATGGTTATTATACAATACATTAATCCAAATTAAATAAAATTATAGGTTATTGTGCTACGCAAATCCATCTGGATCTCTCTCGCCGCCAACTCCCCCCCCACAAGGCCGCTGCCGAGTCAGCGGCCTCTCCTCTGCCGCCGCTGCCCACCTTCCGCCAACTCCCCCCCACAAGGCCACTGCCGAGTCAGCGGCCTCTCCTCTGCCGCCACCACCCCCATCTGCCAACTACCCCCCACACAAGGCCACTGCCGAGTCAGCGGCCTCTCCTCCGCTGCTGCCACCCCCCCTCTGTCAATCCCCCCCCCACAAGGCCGCTGCCGAGTCAGTGGCCTCTCTCTACTCTCTCTTTAGGTAGGTAGGTAAGTAGGTAGGTAGGTAGAGGAATAGAGGGAGAAATATAGTAGGTAGGTAGGGTGGTAGAGGGATAGAGAGAGAGAGAGAGGGAGAAATACAGTAGGTAGGTAGGTAGGTAGAGGGAGAAATACACTAGGTAGGTAGGGAGAGGGAGGGAGAGGGAGAAGTACAGTAGATAGGTAGGTAGGTAGGTAGGTAGGTGGATAGAGAGGGAGAGGGAGAAATACGGTAGGTAGGTAGGTAGAGGGATAGAGAGGGAGAGAGAGAAGTATAGTAGGTAGGTAGGTTGGGGGTTATACGGTGGTTGTGTGTACACAGGTTGGGTGGCCATTTAACCAGACTGGGCCACAGCAACGTGTGGCCGGGTACAGCTAGTCTATATAAATAAACATGTAACTATGAGTTTGTTCAAAACCGCTAATCTCAGAAAGTACTGCACCGATCGCCACCAAATTTTCACACAAGGTTCCTTACAAGTGCAGCACCAATGATACGTACAGATTGTGTGGATGGCACACCCGTGCCAGGTACATGCCACACAAATGTAAAACTGCAGCTCTTCTGCGTGTTTCCCTCACTCGCTCACTCGCCCCCCCTCCCCTTCGCGGCTCCTCCCACCTGGCCACTTTTCAGCTCACGTCATTTGCACGAGCGGTGGAGCCTTCTGCGTCATATCCGCGACAGTCGCCTCCTCTGCAGCCTCCCTCTCCTCCGCCGCCGCCCCCCACCGCCAACTCCCCCCCACCAGGCCGCTGCTGACTCAGTGGCCTCTCCTCTGCTGCCGCCGCCCCCATCTGCCAACTACCCCCCCCCACAAGGCCCCTGCCGACTCAGCGGCCTCTCCTCCGCTGCTGCCGCCCCCCCTCTGTCAACTCCCCCCCCCCCACAAGGCCGCTGCTGAGTCAGTGGCGTCTCCTCCTCGGCCGCTGCCGAGTCAGCGGCCTCTCTCTACTCTCTCTTTAGGTAGGTAGGTAAGTAGGTAGGTAGGTAGAGGAATAGAGGGAGACATACAGTAGGTAGATAGGTAGGTAGAGAGATAGAAAGGGAAAAATACAGTAGGTAGGTAGGTAGGTAGAGGGAGAGAGGGAGAAAGTAGGTAGGTAGGTAGGTAGGTAGGTAGGTAGGTAGGTAGGTAGGTAGGTAGGTAGGTAGGTAGGTAGGTAGAGGGAGAGAGGGAGAGAGGGAGAAAGACAGTAGATTGGTAGGTAGGTAGGTAGGTAGGTAGGTAGGTAGGTAGGTAGGTAGGTAGGTAGGTAGAGGGATAGAGAGGGAGAAATATGGTAGGTAGGTAGGTAGAGGGATAGAGAGAGGGAGAAATACAGTAGGTAGTAGGTTGGGGGTTGTACGGTGTGTGTGTGTACACAGGTTGGGTGGCCATTTAACTAGACTGGGCCACAGCAACGCGTGGCCCGGTACAGCTAGTATGCTAATAAAGGAGAATATTTCTAGCTCAAGGTTGACATGAGGTATCCTTGGTGCTCTCTGAGCTTGCTTGTTTTGCTGCAGATGTTTCATTACCCAAACTAAGTAACATCATCAGTGATAGTAAGGAGTGCTGTTTTAAAAGTACCCCTCATGACTATATATGCATTATGTTGTCACAACCTTTGCAAATCACAATGTAGTAGAGGCCTTCATTTCTTAAGAGCAGCAAGAAAGCTTTTTCTGTTTTTCTGAGAACTGGTTCATCACTTTCCATCACTGCCATCTCAAGTGGCATGTAATTAACCCACAACAGGGGAAACCGGCGATGAAATTGTTTTGATTACATTGTTTTGGATAGCAGCCAATGAACAAAATCAGCAACATAGGGTTGGCCAGGGCTGCCAAACTCCTGGCCCATGGGCCAGATGTGTCACACACTGGCCACGCCCACCCCCATTTTAGTGAAGGGAGGAAAGTCCTGATACATCACCTGACACCACTGTTACATGAGTTTGACACCCCTGGGGTAGCAGAAAAGACAGGCAGTTGTGATGTCACAATTGAAGCTCTGCCTCTTTGTAGAACAAAAGGGTGGGACTTTGATTACAATGACTAGCTTGCCTGCTTTGACCTTCTCCCTCATGGATACCCTCAGCTGCAATGCTTTTTCTAGATGCAATTCATGGCTTTTTATTTGATTTACATTTAAATTTTTTAATCAAACCTAGATTAATTAGAGCAGGGACCAGCAATTTGTGATCTTCAAGATATCTGAGAGTTTTGAGATCGTTTCTGGCTTCGGACGCGGACGGACGTGGATTCCACACGTCCGCCGCTGTGTTGCCTCAGCTGCGCCTTCGGGTGCGGGGGGGGACGGGCATAATCCCCCCTCTGCATGGGCGGCTTGCGGTGAGGGCCCCCATTTCGACGGCGGTCGGGGGGGCTGCTCCCGCCTCGCCCTAGGGGCTGGGGAACTTTCGCGGGGGGAGCTTCCCTTTCGCCGAAGGAGCTGGAACATGGAGGATTTTACAAGGAGCTGGAACGGCGGGGCTGAATGGTATGTGCCTTATTTGGACTTTTTTTTGCATTCAATTTGATGAAAAGAGAAGATAGGGGGGAGTTGGAAACAACCCCCCTGGAATTAAAGCGGCATTGGAGGAAGAGTCCCGCGATGCGGAGAGAGTGAAAGTGACTTCCGTTGGATTTATTGAAAAAGGGAATTTCTTGTTAACTAAGGGATTGCTGTTAAACAATGTATCCTGAGCCTTGCTACATTTTAAATTGGCGTTCTCTTTGTTCCCAGGACGGAACTTTTCTTCTTTGGAAATAAGCATTCCTCTATTTCAACAAAATTAGACTAATTTCAAAATATATAAGAAAAGGACCTGCTCTGGTGTCTTTCGGTGCTCTCCCCCTTCGTGAAACCTTCTGCTTTTGTTTGGAAAGTTTTTTCCTTTTTTTCCTTTTTCTCTCTGGATGTTGTAAACTTAATTTGAACTACAGCTGCTTTTGTCTCGGACTTCACAGACTGCCCGCCCAACAGCGCCATTTTTTTTTCTTTCTTTCTTCTCTACGCACCAACACTTAAAACGTTAATTATGGCATCGAGGAAACCCCCATCTGGGAAACCAAGCTCTGCTCCAGCATCTACAAGACCCAGCCCATCCTCACAACCAAAGATTTCAGCTTTGTTACAGAAGGAAACAGAAGTAGAGGATCCTAAGTCACCAAGCCCTCAACCATTAAACGTAGAGGAGATGTTTCAAAAAATAATGAATGAAATGCAACAAATCCGGAAAGACAATTTAAGTACAAGATTGGAATTATTGGAGGCGCAAAGAGAAATAACAAATAATAAACAAAAAATTGTGGGGCTGGAAGGGGGGGGCGGTTGAGATGAAGGAAGAGATAAAAGACTTTAAGAAAGAACTTACAGATATTACTGGTCAAATGTCTAAAATTGATTTTGAACGCATGTCTTTCTTTTTAAGATTTCAGAATGTTCCAGAATTACCTAATGAAAATTTAAAAGAGTTGATGGCTACTATGTTAGCGGATTATATTAAGAAAGATAAGGAATTTATTTGGGGGGACATTGATTTGATTTATAGAATTAATTCAGCATTTGCCAGAATAAATGAGGTACCCAGAGAGATACATATTAAATTTATAAGAAGGTCAACAAGGGATGAGATACTGAGAGCGCAAAGGGGAGGCCCTTTGATGTATCAGCAAAACGAGGTGGCCATATTGAAGCAGATCCCAAAGAAAATACGAGATATAAGAAGGAATTATTCCTTCTTAACAAAAAAATTATTCAAAAAGGGGGTGTGGTTGGAGACTTCCGGTTCCGGCTCCAGCGGCGACGGGCGAGCCTAGCGCTCGCTCGCCGTTTTGTTGCTTTTTCTGCCCCCCCACGGGGGCGAGACGCCCCGTTTATTCGGGGGTCTTCTGTAGGGCCGGCTTGCCTGGGTTGCTCCCCCCACGGCAGTGGGGCTGCGACCCTTGTCTTCGGCTCAGGTGAAGGAGGACATGCTGCGGGGGGATTTCCCTTCGCCAAAGGCAGACGGCACCATTCGTTAACATGGAGAGAGAGGATCGCCTGGGTCGGAAGGCTGCCTGGGGCTTTGACTACGAAGGGGAGAGTGAGTGATTTAAAACTTTTTTTTCTGCTGTCAGCCTGGCTGCAAGGACTTGGAGGGGGGGTGTTTGCTTGTAAAACCCCCCCTCGGATTTAAGCGGCGCTTGAAAATGGCTCCTCGCGGCGAGGAAGCGGATATTTTCAATCCGGACTGTTTGTACAAGGGAAAGTGATCTGCGGCTTGATTTGCAACAGAGTTTCTAGGTCTGGCTGAAACAATTTCTTTAACCACTCTCCCCTTTGGGCTTTGAGCTTGGACGGCGGAAGATGGCTTCTCTTTGTCCCTGAATGACTATTTTACTTATGGAAAATTCCCAGCGTCTCTTTGTGACTTGGACTTCCTCTGGTTACTAAAGTAAAAAAAAATTTTTTTGGGATTTGTGATTTCTTCTCTGGAGTGCCTTCGTTATTATACTTATTGATTTGGAAAATTGTTTCTCTCTTGGTTCCTGAACTTTACAACTTTGAACTGAACTTTTGGCTCCTGATTTGCCTTAACAGCCCCACCCTAAAAACGCCATTTTAGTGGCACCAACTTCTACAGCTAATCATGGCACAAGAATCAGCACTGGCAAGCTTAGAACTAAGGATGGCTTCTCTGGAATCGGTTATACAAACTTTGGTACAAGAAATTAAGGCTCAGAGGGCAGAAAATATCAACTTTAAAAAGGAGTTATTGGATACGCGGAAGCAAGTGCTGGAGAACACACAGAAGAATGAAGAATTGGAGGGGGGGCTGGAGGGGGCTAAGGGAGAGATTAAAAATGTTACAAATGAGGTTGTGGAAATAAATGGGCATGTGTCTAGGATGGATATGGAAAGGATGACATATTTTTTGAGATTTCAGAATGTTTCTGAGGAATCTGGTGAATGTCTCCCTGATCTCATGAGCACAATTTTAGCAGACTATTTACAGAAACCCAAGGATGAGATTAGGGGGGACATTGACCTAGCCTATAGAATAAATTCTGCATATGCCAGGATAAATGAAGTACCTAGAGAGATACATGTTAAATTTGTTAGAAGGTCGACCAGAGAGGAAATCTTGAAAGTGCAAAGGGGGGGTCCGTTAATTTACCAACAAAAGGAGGTTACCATCTTGAAGCAGATCCCTAGAAAGATTAGAGAATCGAGAAGGAAATTTTCCTTCTTGTCCATAAAGTTGTTTGACCACGGGATCTGGTTCAAGTGGGTGACGCCCGAAGGGATGCTGGTGTTCTGGGAAGGAGGAAGAGTGAGTATTAAAACAGTTGCTGAGGCGGAAGCCTTTCTTTAAAAACACGCCTCTGCCCTGGGGGAAGATTCAGGGGGGACGGAGGGAGCCACGGCCCCGCCCGCTGGGGGCCCGGAGGGTGAGATAGAAGACCCAATAGCCAAGAGACTTAGATCAAAAAAATAACTTTGCTTTGATTTTTGAGTAATATTGTATAACATGTGTATCTAGATTTTTGTAAATGACTGACAGCATAGAATTGAGAACTTAGAAACATGTACTTGTTTTCACTTTGTAGTGTTATGAACAATGTTTTGTTATTGATTTATATTGAAGTTCCAGAAGGGCCGACGACTTTGACGTGAATGCTCTCAAAAAATTTTCTGTATCCCTTACCCCACCCTATTGAAAAACTGTAAAACCAATAAAACTTTTTAAATATAAAAAAAAAGGGGGTGTGGTTCAAGTGGTTGATGCCGGAAGGGATACTGGTATTCTGGGAGGGAGGAAGAGTTAGAATCAAAACAGTTGAAGAGGCGCAGAACTTTCTTAAAAAACACTCCTAAATCCTGGATGATGATGAGATGGGAACGGGAGGGGCCACGGGTCCGCCTGCTGGTGGGGGGGAGGAGGAAGAGACTATAGCAAAGAGGCTCAGATCGCAAAAATAATTTGTTATATTCTTTTTTTTATGATGGTAATTCCTGTACGGATGTCAATAGTACAAAGTAATTGAATGTATAAAATAATATGAAAATTTATGATTTTAAAATGGATGTACCCCTTCCTTTTATTATTTTTCTTAATGGAATATGTATGAAGACTCGGAGGCGGTCATCAAACCCGATGTGGAAGCTCCAAAATATTATCTAATACCTTACTTACCCCTTTCCTGCTATAAATTGTTAAAACCAATAAAACTTTTTCAAACAAAAAAAAAAGATATCTGAGAGTTTTCATTCTTATATTATATTATATATTTATTAAATTTCTATCCCGCCCTATCTCCCAGAAGGGACTCAGGGCGGCGCACAGGAACTTAAAATCCACAAATACAAACAATACAAAAATACTACAAAAATTAAAACTACAATTAAATAATTTAGCCCGTGCTAAAAAGGAGACAATTCATTTAAAACCCAATTCTAAAATAACATGATTGTAGCAGCTATGCCAGGCCAGCCATATGGAAGAAATATGTTTTTAGAGTCCGGCGGAAGAGGCGAAGGTCGGTGATATTACGTAGGTCTGGGGGGAGGTCATTCCAGAGGGTGGGGCCTGCCACAGAGAAGGCTCTTCCCCTGGGCGTCGCCAGCCGGCATTGTCCAGTAGACGGCACCCTAAGGAGGCCCTCCCTGTGGGAGCGGACAGGTCGAGTGGAGGTATGTGGTAGTAGGCGGTCCTGCAAGTAACCAGGCCCACTGCCATGGAGCGCTTTAAAGATGGTCACTAAAACCTTAAAACGCACCCGGAAGGCTACCGGCAGCCAGTGCAGCTCGCGCAGGAGAGGTGTCACATGGGAGTATTTGGAAGCCCCCAAGATCCCCCGCGTGGCCGCATTCTGTACCAACTGGAACCTCCGGGTGCATCTCAAGGGGAGCCCCATGTAGAGAGCGTTGCAGTAGTCCAGGCGAGAAATGACAAGAGCTTGAGTGACTGTAAGGCGCCACGATCCAGAAAGGGGCGCAACTGGCGTATCAGGTGGACCTGATAGAAGGCCCCCCTGGCCACGGCCGTCAGGTGTTCATCTAAGGACAGCCGGGAATCCAGGAGGACACCCAAGTTGCGGGGCCCTTTCTGCGAGGGCTAGCAATCCCCCCACCCCCGATAGCCAGAGATGGAACTAACTGGCTATGTCGCGGCGCCGGAAACCACAGCCACTCGGTCTTGGACGGGTTGAGTCGGAGCCCGTTCCTCCTCATCCAGACCCGCACAGCCTCCAAACACCGGGACATCACGTCGGCGGCATCGTTGGGGTGGTTAGGGGTAGAAATGTACAGCTGGGTGTCATCAGCGTACAGATGGAATTCTACCCCAAAACCACGGATGATCTCGCCCAGCGGCTTCATGTAGATGTTAAACAGAAGGGGCGAGAGGACCGACCCCTGGGGCACCCCATAGGTAAGGGGCCTCGACGTCGACCTCTGCCCCCCTGCCAACACAAACTGCGACCGGTTGGAGAGGTAGGAGGAGAACCACCGTAATACGGTGCCTCCCAACCCCAACCCCCCCAACCGGTGCAGTAGGATACCATGGTCGATGGTATCGAAAGCCGCTGAGACGTCTAATAGGACCAGGATAGAGGAGTAACCCCTATCCCGGGCCCTCCAGAGATCATCTACCAACGCGACCAATGCCGTCTCCGTGCTGTACCCAGGTCGGAAGCTGAACTGGCGCGAGTCTAAATAGGCAGTTTCCTCCAGGTGCTGGGGGAACTGTCGTGCCACCACACTCTCAACAACCTTCGCCACAAAGCGAAGGTTGGAGACCGGACGGTAATTAGATAAAACATCTGGGTCCAGGGAGGGCTTCTTGAGGAGGGGTCTCACCACCGCCTTTTTCAAGACGGCTGGCACAAACCCCTCACTCAGAGAAGCATTAACAATTCCCTGGAGCCAGCCTCGTGTTACCTCCTGGGAGGCCAGTACAAGCCAGGAGGGACACGGGTACAATAAACATGTGGTGGCATTCAGCTGCCACAGTATCCTGTCCATGCCATCGAGAGTCATGGGATCAAACTCAGCCCAAATAACGGTCTCAAGACCTGTCTCTGTCATCTCGTCTGGACTAACCCAATTGGAGGCTAATTCGCCCCGGATCTGAGAGATTTTATCCTGCAGATAACATCCAAATTCCTCTGCCCTACCCTGCAAGGGATCTTCCCGCGGCGTCTGTTGAAGGAGGGAGCGGGTCACCCTAAACAGGGCGGCAGGGCGGTTATCTGCGGATGCGATGAGAGTGGCGAGATGATCCCGTTTCGCCACTCTCAGCGCCACGAGGTAGGTCCGCAAATGCAACCTTACCCGTGTCCGGTCAGATTCGGTACGAGTCGACCTCCAAATATTATTGCAATACATTATAGCAATAAATCTTATTGCTATTAGTTAATATGGTCAATGATGGAAATGTGCCGGAACTGTAGCCCAACTCTAAATTAAGAACCCAACATTGTCTGTTCCTAAACTGGGTTAACAAAATAATGTGTATGGATGGAGAACTTCTACAATCTGCAACAGATATAGTTGTAGAATGCATGCATTTACCTACATTTATTACTAAATAATTATATAGGTGATATATAAGTGGAAAACTACATAAAACCCTACCCTTGAACTAACAGTATGTAATTTCTCCCATTTCATAGCATAAGCATCCTTATGGTTGAGCCAAATGGAATGCCATCTTTAGTTTTGTGCAAACATCCTTTTAGAAAAGCTATTTCAACTTGCAGGAGGAAAGATTCTTGCTGTGAAAACTGGTGTATACCAGGCAGGAGAAATAATTGTGTGGGATTTTGAATTACAAATAACTTCTGTATCCCTCTCTCTTCCCAGTATTTTGTGCAAAGCCCTTCTGGCCTTCAGTGATGCAAACTGGATACAGCCTTTGATTTCAAACACTACATCCTAACAGCAAAAGCTCAAGAAACTAATCAGTGAAAAATGCAGTAATTCAGTATTGTTGACATAGCTGGTTATCTAAGGCAGCTTTTAAAGAAATATCTTTGGCTAGATGCATGCAACAGCAAGGTACAAATTGTGTTGTTTCAATTGCAAGAGCTAGATTCATACATTAAGCAAAATTACCATATTTTTCGCACTATAAGATGCACCGGCCCATAAGATGCACATTAGCTTTAGAGGAGGAAAGCAAGAAAAATCTTCTGTAAGAGCACTGCTACTATGGCCACTTTGCTGGCATCGGCTTGGACGATGAACTGCCATTCGGGGTCAGGGTGCTGAAGAATGGGTTCTTTGCCGAAGAGTTTCTTTAATTTTACAAACGCCCTTTGGCAGTCCAGGGACCAGGCCAGCAGTTGGTTTGGTCATGGTTTCGTAGCGGGCCACCATTTTCAGCAGCTCTGTCGGGGGCAAGGCTACTTCTGCAAATACCGGGATGAACTCTCTGTAGAAGTTTGCAAACCCCAGGAAGCTTTGGATTTGCTTGTGGGTGCGTGGGGCTTGCCAGTCCAGCACGACTTTCACTTTTCCTGGGTCCATCTCGATTCCCTCATTTGACATTTGGTAGCCCTGGTAGTCTAGGGAAGTCTTATGGAACTTGCATTTGGACAGCTTTGCATAGAGCTTCATGGCTAGGAGTTTTTTCAGTACCTGCCACACTAGTTTAATGTGTTCTTCCAGTGTCTTGCTAAACATCAAAATGCCACCAGGTAAACTAGGACACCCTTGTACAGGTGCTCATGTAGCACTTCATTGATTAGCTGCATGAACATGGCAGGGGCTCCCTGCAGTCCGAACGGCATGACTTTAAACTGGAAGCTGCCTAACAGTCTTCCATTCATCTCCCTCTTTGATCCGCCCCTGGTAAGCTTCTCTTAGTTTGGTGAACACTTTGCCCTTGGCTAGGTGGTTTAGCATGTCCTTCATTAGGGGGAGGTGTTCTCCATGCACACAGGGTTAATTCCTCAGAAATCAACGCAAAGCCTCACACACACAGACACACACCCCGGGTCTTTCTTTTTTTTTGATTTTGAAAATTTTTTATTGGGTTTTAACAATTTTTTAAGGGTAGGGTAAGGGTTTACAAAAACATTTTGAGAGCCTTTGCGTCAGAGTCCTTGGCCCATCCCGGGCTACATAATAAAACAGTAATACAGAAATATGTCAAAAACAAATACTACAAGATAAAGACAAGTGAATACATATCACATTTCCAATTCTGAGATGGTAGACATGTACAAACATCCTGGTATATAGAAAATAAAAAAAAGAAAGTTAATAAAAAAAAGAAAAACAAGCAAAAAATCACTTTTTGGATCTAAGTCTTTTGGCAATTGTATCTTCTTTCCCTCCCGCCTGGCCCCCAGTGGGCGGGGCCATGGCCCCCTCCGCCCCCCCTGGATCTTCCCCCAGGACTGAGGAATGTTTTTTGAGAAAGGCTTCAGCCTCAGCAACTGTTTTAATCTTCACTCTTCCTCCTTCCCAGAACATCAGCATCCCTTCGGGCATCGCCCACTTGAACCAGACCCCATGGTCAAACAATTTTTTAGATAAGAAGGAAAATTTCCTTCTCATTTCTCTGATTTTTTTGGGAACCTGCTTCAAGATAACGACAGCCTTTTGTTGGTAAATCAGCGGACCCTCTCTCTGCGCCCTCAAAATCCCCTCTCTGGTTGACCTTCTAACAAATTTAATGTGTATCTCTCTGGGTACTTCATTTATCCTGGCATATGCTGAATTTATTCTGTAGACTAGGTCAATGTCCCCCCTGATCTCATCTTTGGGTTTATGTAAATAGTCTGCTAAAATTGTGCTCATGAGTTCAGGAAGACATTCACCAGATTCTTCAGAAATGTTCTGAAATCTTAAAAAATATGACATCCTTTCATAATCCATCCTAGTCATATGCCCAGTTAGTTCCCCCACTTCATTGTTGACATTTTTAAGCTCCCCCTTTGCCTCAGTCAGCCCCCCTTCCAGATCTTCAGTCTTCTGTGTATTCTCCTGCAGTTGCTTGCGAGTTTCCAGAAGTTCCTTCTTGAAGTTATTATTATCTTCTCTCTGGGATTTAATTTCCTGGACCAAGGTCTGTATAACCAATTCCAGAGAAGATAATCTTTGTTCCAGGCCTGCCAGCTCTGATTTTTGTGCCATGGTTAGCTATTAAACTCAATGTCACTAAAATGGCGTTTTTTGGGTGGGGCAGCTGAGACAAGTCAGGAGATGAAAGTTTCAAATCAGGGCTGTAAAAAGTTCAGTAGCCAGAGAAGAAATACTTTTCTATATCAGTGTAGTAAAAAAAAAAAAGGCAATCCAGACAGGGAATCAATTAATCGCCAAAAAAAAGGGAAATTCTTCATTAAACGCAGGAGAGAATCCAAATCACAAAGAGGTGCTGGTGATTTTCCATAAGTAAAATAGTCATTCAGGAGCAGAAAGTAGCCATCTTCCACCGCCCAAGCCAGAAGCCAGCCGGAGAGAGTAACAAAGAGAAAGTTTGTAACACGCCAATCGAGCTTAGAAACATTGTTGCAAGCGCAAATCACTTTCACTCGCTTTCAGTAAGCTCCAGGCAATTCACATAAGAAAAGGTCCGTTCCTCGCAATGAGGAACCATTTAAAAGCGCAGCTTTAAATCCGAGGGGGGGTTTAACGAAAAAAAACACCCCCCTCCCAGTTTTGAGTCCAGCGCTGCCATCAGAGAAAAAAAGCCAACAAAATACACTCACTCTCCACCCTGCAGCCGAGCCTCGGGAGAGCCTTCCGACCCGGACGTCTGGCTCACTCCTCAGTTAAGCAGCTGTTCCGTTCTCCATTGGCAAAGGCAGAGACAGGCGTCTCCCCCCCGCAGCCAGCCTTCCCTCACCTAGGCTGAGGCAGGGGCCGCTCTCCCACCGCCGTGGGAAGGAAACGGCCCCTACAAGCCAGCCTTACGGGAAACCCCCAAAATTGGGGCGTTTCGCCCCCGTGGGGGGGCAGAAAGAAGAACAAAGCGGCGGATGAGCCAGGGACCCGTCCGTTGCTGTTGGAGGCGGAAGCGGAAGTCCCTTTTTTTTGAACAACATCGGGGCCACCACTTTGGATTTGGCGGTTTGGATGAAGCCCCTCGCCAGATTGGTGGTGTTGTACTTAGGGATCGTGAAATACATCTTGGGTTTTGGCAGCTTGGCTCCTGGCACAAATTCTATTACACAGTCGGTAGGGCGGTGTAGGGGGAGGAAGTTACATTTGTGCTCGATGAAAGCATCTGCCAGGTCTCTATACTCTCTGGTCACCTGGGAGCACCCCGGTGGGCCATCCGCAGCTGCAGTGCCCTCCCCCCTGGCCAGGGCTGCTAGGGGGCAGAACCTGTTGAGCTTCAGCCTGTGGAGGCGGTGGCAGTGGGCCGATGCCTATTTTTAGTGTTCGGTAGCCATCTTCCCACGTAATGGCTGGACCTCATTTGTCTAGCCAAGAGAGCCCCAGAATGAGCAATTCGGTCATCTTCGGGGCTACCACAAAGTTCCCAGTGGCATCCCATCTCCAGTCTAACAAGCTCCACTCTGGCTGAGGCCCCACCTACTAGTGTCCCACCGACTTGTTCAAAGTGTATGGGGTGATCCAGAGGTTTCATGTCTATCCCTAGCTTTTGGACATCTGGGAGGCTGATTAGGCACTTGATGCAGCTGGTGTCTATAATGGCATCTGTCCCCTTGGGCTCCAGTCCTGGGTACCACTATTCAGGACTTAATGGAGAAGGGGCGGATGGCTTATGATCCTGGGGGACTTCAATCTGCCTTCCATTGGCGAGACATCTGAGTCAGTTCGGGAGTGGCCTTGTGGGGAGGGGAGTTGGCGAAAGAGGCCGCTGACTTGGCAGCAGCCTTTGGGGGGGGGTTGGCGGCACAAGCCGCGGCAAAGGCGGAGAAGAGGCCGCTGACTTGGTAGCGGCCTTGTGGGGGGGGAGTTGGTGGAGGGGGGCGGTGGCGGAGGAGAGGCTGCTGACTCGGCAGCGGCCTTGGGGGGGAGTTGGCGGCAGGGGCGGCAAGAGAGCCCGCTGACTCGGCAGCGGCCTTGGGGGGGGAGTTGGCAGAGGGGGGGCGGCGGCAGCAGAGGAGAGGCTGCTGACTCGGCAGCGGCCTTGGGGGGGGGAGTAGGTGGCGCAGGTGGCAGCGGTGGAGAAGAGGCCGCTGACTTGGTAGCGGCCTTGTGGGGGGGAGTTGGTGGAGGGGGGCGGCAGCGGTGGAGGAGAGGCCACTGACTCAGCAGTGGCCTTGGGGGGGGGAGTTGGCGGCAGGGGCGGCGAGAGAGGCCGCTGTCTCGGCAGCAGCCTTGTGGGGGGAGTTGGCAGAGGGGGGGCGGCAGCAGCAGAGGAGAGGCTGCTGACTCAGCAGCGGCCTTGTGGGGGGGAGTAGGTGGCGCAGGTGGCAGCGGCGGAGAAGAGGCTGCTGACTCGGCAGCGGCTTTGTGGGGGGGGGGAGTTGGTGGAGGGGGGGGGCGGCAGCGACGGAGGAGAGGGAGGCTGCTGAGGAGGTGACCATCATGGATATGATGCAGACCGCTCCACCACTCATGCAAGTGACGTGAGCTGAAAAGTGGCCGGGTGGGAGGAGCCGCAAAGGGGAGGGGGGCAAGTGAGCAAGTGAGGGAAACACGCAGAAGAGCTGCAGTTTTACATTTGTGTAGCATGTACCTGGCACCGGTGTGCCATCCACACAATCTGTACGTATCAGTGGTGCTACACTTGTAAGGAACGTTGTGTGAAAATTTGGTGGCGATCGGTGCATTACTTTCTGAGATTAGCGGTTTTGAACAAACTCATAGTTACATTTTAATTTATATAGATACAGTCAGTTTAGATATGTGTTGAGAGGGGATAGGTTTAAATCCAAAAGCTTATAAAGTAGTTAGTTTGCCATTTTGAGCTTCTGGCAACTGTTCATTTTGGTAGGACAGGGAGAGGAAGGTGAATTTTCTAGAGCCCAAACATGTTGGGTTTATGTATTATGCTATGCCATAATGTGGTTTCTTTAGTTTTTGCTTGGTGTAGCAGTTGAACCAAGCCACTGCAAATAGCTCAACAAGCCCGTTTAATATAATGCATGAACTTGGTTAATGTATTTCTTTCTCTCCTGCTTCCTAGGCCTTCACTGTTATTGACCAGAACAGAGATGGCATCATTGACAAGGAGGACCTGCGAGATACATTTGCTGCTATGGGTAAGAAAAAACAAAACTGGATGGATGATCAGACCCTTAAATCAAATCCTCAGCAGTTAAACTTTCTTCCTTTCTGCATAGGCCGCCTGAATGTGAAGAATGAGGAGTTAGATGCCATGATCAAGGAGGCCAGTGGCCCCATCAACTTCACTGTCTTCCTCACCATGTTTGGAGAGAAGCTGAAGGGTGAGAGAGTCTCTTGTTCTTCTCAGTCTTCTTCTATATGACAGATAACATGTTCCAGCATCTCACTATTCTTCCTGTCTTGTCTCATCAGGTGCTGATCCTGAGGACGTCATTATCGGTGCCTTCAAAGTTTTGGACCCCGAGGGCAAGGGGAATGTCAAGAAGAAATTGTGAGTGTTTACATCCCAATTCACTTTCAGCAGAAGCATTGAAACTGTTCAGATCTAATTCTAAAATGGCTGTTACTAGGTTCCCATGATCTCCTCCTCCGTGTTGCAGGCACTTTGCAGTATTCCCCCTGATTAATTGCTTAAGCAGCCCATATCTTGCCATTAAATTATATTCTAGACTAGTTGGTTGGAAAACTGCTTCACTACGGAACTGGAACAGCAGTAGGTAGCATTCTTTGCTATCACACTCCATTATCCTGTAGCTGTAAAAGGCAGCAGCAGACACGGTCTTCTTGAGAGGAACCTTGGTGTTTGCACTGAGGTATATTGATGTAATAGCCATCTTCTCCACGGCATAACATCAGAGGGTACTGGAGGGCGTCATAGGCACGGTGCGTCTCACTGATTCGTAACAAGCTGTTGTCTCTGTTGTGGAGAACGATATCTCTCTTCTCAAAAACCTGGTCGACAATGAGAACAGCCACTTCTGTAGTTATGAGCGCATTGAAACAACATCGGTGCTCTCCAGAAGGCTTCCTATCGGCATTAATCACCACTTGGAAGTCCTTGCAGCCCTTAGGAACAGAATCAACAGTAGCCTTAAGTTCCAGAATATACTTGTTGTGTTCACACAGCAACTTCTGCAGTTGGCGTTAATCCACAACTGGGTAGATTCCATAACGGATGTCCCTATTTATTTATTTATTTATTTATTTATTTATTTATTTATTTACTTACTTACTTACTTACTTACTTACTTACTTACTTACTTACTTACTTACTTACTTACTTACTTATTTATTTACTTATTTATTTATTTATTTATTAGACTTATATAACCGCTCCCTCTCCCCAAAGGGACCCGGGGCGGTGCTCAGGAAATTAAAAAACACATAGATATCACAAATATAAATAATTAAAACCGAATTAAATAAATTATCCCTGCGCTAAAAATTTAAAACATTAAAACTTAACCCCATCTAAAACCCAATTAAAACAATTTAAGATACAGACTATAGGCTAGGTAAATAACTTAGGCCAAATGGGCCAGATGGAACAAGAGAGTCTTTAATTTCTGGCGGAAGGCGCGGAGGTCCGTGGTTGTTCTAAGGTCGGGGGGTAGGTTGTTCCAGAGGGTCGGGCCCACCACAGAGAAGGCCCTTCCCCTGGGCATCGCCCGCTGGCATTGCCTGGCGGATGGCACCCGGAGAAGTCCCTCTCTGTGGGAGCGAATCGGCCGAAGGGATGTATGGGGCAGGATGCGATCCTGCAGATAACTAGGTCCCGTGCCATGGAGTGCTTTAAAGATGGTGATCAACACCTTGAAGCGCACCCGAAAGGCCACAGGCAGCCAGTGCAGCTCGCGCAGGAGCGGTGTTACATGGGAGTACCTAGACGTTCCCAAGATCGCCCGCGCGGCCGCATTCTGGACTAGCTGTAGTCTTCGGGTGCACCCCAAGGGGAGCCCCATGTAGAGAGCATTGCAGTAGTCTAGCCGGGATGTCACAAGCGCATGAGTTACTGTGCGAAGGGCGTCCCGGTCCAATAGGGGACGCAACTGCCGCACCAGGCGTACCTGGTGGAACGCCCCCCTGGCCACGGTCGTCACCTGGTCTTGCATAGACAGCCGGGTATCCAGGAGGACGCCTAAGTTGTGTGCCTGATCCACGGGGGCTAGATGTTCACCCCCTATGGCCAGTGATGGAATCAACTGGTTGTACCGGGACGCCGGAAACCACAGCCACTCAGTCTTGGATGGGTTGAATTTGAGTCTGTTGCTTCCCATCCAGATCCGTACGGCTTCCAGACACTGGGACATCACTTCGACGGCAACGTTGGGGTGATTTGGGGTAGAAAAGTACAGCTGCGTGTCGTCAGCGTAGATATGGTACTCTACCCAAAAACCACGGATGATCTCACCCAGTGGCTTCATATATGTGTTGAACAGGAGCGGCGAGAGGACCGACCCCTGAGGCACCCCACAAGTGAGGGGTCTCGAGGTCGACCTCTGCCCTCCTGCCAACACAAATTGCGATCGGCCGGAGAGGTAGGAGGAGAACCACCACAAAACGGTGCCCCTCACCCCCAACCCCTCCAGACGATGCAATAGGATACCATGGTCGATGGTATCGAAAGCCGCCGAGAGATCTAAAAGGACCAGGATGGAGGAGCAACCCCCATCTCTGGCCCTCCAGAGATCATCCACCAACGTGACCAATGCCGTCTCAGTGCTGTGCCCGGGCCGGAAGCCGGACTGGCGCGGGTCCAGATAATCAATTTCCTCCAGGTGACGGAGAAACTGTTGTGCCACCACACTCTCTACAACCTTCGCCAGAAAGTGAAGGTTGGAGACCGGACGATAATTTACTAACAATGCTGGGTCCAGGGAAGGCTTCTTGAGGAGAGGTCTCACCACCGCCTCTTTCAAGACGGTAGGCAAGGACCCCTCACTCAAGGAAGCATTCACTAATTCCTGGAGCCAGCCTCGTGTAACCTCCCAGGATGCCAGTACAAGCCAGGAGGGACACGGGTCCAATAAACATGTGGTGGCTCTCAGTCGCCCACGTAACCTGTCCATATCTTCAGAAGCAACGGAGTCAAACTCCTCCTTGGTATCTCAAGACCGGCTTCCGACAATCCCTCTAGGCCACTTTCGGTGGAGATCAGCTCGCTCCGAATCTGAGTGATTTTATCCTGCAGATAAACTCCAAATTCCTCTGCTCGACCCTGCAAAGGGGCTTCCCGCGGCCCTCTCATTGTCATCATCACCAATAAAGTATATCTGGAGAAAAGAAGGCTGCTGCTGAGGTCCTGCCATGATACTCCCTATCCTGTGGTAGACCTGCCCCTGCACTTTGAATGTTGCCATAAAATTCACCTCTCTGGCTCCAAAAGATGTCATTTGGAAGCATCCGTTGTACTTCTGGACAGCAGAAAGTGCGTTGCCATTGGATGTTGGTGGGTGAGAAGGCTGTGTAAGGGTTCAGGGTAGGGCTGTCTACTGCCTTGGGGATGAGTTTGACAATACTTGTGTGCAGCTTCCCTTACTTGTGTTTTCCTAATCGCATCTGTAAATCTTTTTCTGCATTTTTTGCCTCTTTTCCCTTTAACTGGTGTTACAGTAGAACAGTGATGGTGAACCTTTTTCTTACAGCGTGCCAAAATTGCACACACACGCACGTGCCCACTCAATCCTCCCCACCCACCTGTGCATGCTTGCGCAATCCCCCCATGCATGCGCACGCAACCCTTCCCCCCGTTCATGTATGCACAACTCCTCCCCAGGCTCCAGAGGCTTTCCTGAAGCCTGGGGAGGGTGAAAACGGCCTCCCTTGGCCCTTCAGAAGGGCGAAAAATCAGCTGGCCGGCACACACATGCAATAGGTTCACCATCAGGGCAGTAGAAGGAACAGATTCGTCTGAACTGAGGAGGAAAATGGGGGGGGGGGGTGGAATCTGCCTCTGCCTACCAGCATCCATTGGTATTCATCTGGCTAGTGTCCTGTCAGTGTGTGAGAGAGTTGAGGGGTGTTTGGAAAGTGAAACCATATTTGCTGTGTGAGCAAGGAGACAGGAAGGAGCCTGGCCGTGGCTTAGCTCAACTGTTTTGTAGTAAAGCTGCTTGCTGCTGTGAAAGTAAAACAGAAACTGGAACTCCTCTGCTTGTGTTTTGCATTTGGAACAGATTTCCTTTGAGGTGGGGAGGGGGAGTAGAACTCCTTAGCATCAGAGCATGGAACAGATTTCTTTTCAGGTGGGGAGGGGGAGTAGAACTCCTTAGCATGAGGTGGTTGTTAGGAAAGTGAAACAGTATTTGCTGTGTGAGCAAGAAGGAGACAAGAAGGAGCCTGGCCATGACTGAGCTCAACTGTTCTCTAGTAAAGCTGCCTGCTGCTGTGAAAGTGAAACTGAATCTCCTCTCCTCTGCTGGTGTTTTGCATTTGGAACAGATTTCTTTTCAGGTTGGAAGGGGGAGTAGAACTCCTTAGCATGAGAGTGTGTTAATAATAATATAGGAAATACTAATGCTCTGATGGTCATTTTGAAAAATCTTTTCTTAGTGAGCACCTAGAAGCCAAGAGGAACATATGTGGAAATTTTGAAGTTTGTAGGCTTTACGGTTCTGGAGATTTCGTGATGATGCATGAGTGGTATTTTGCTTTTATATATATAAATGACAATTGGATCAGAAGTCACATATATTTAGGGCCTTTGTCACATACCATGTTTCTTCTTGTCTCACTACAGCTTGGAAGAACTCTTGACTACCCAGTGTGACCGGTTCACTCCCGAAGAGGTAAGAAAATTTCTTTGCATCCTGCTGATGTCCCATTCTTTTCTTTACTCAGTTAAAAGTCCCCTTTCCCAGATCCTTTATTTCAGTGTTATTTTTCCATGTTGTCAACAATTCAATCTAAAATCTGTAGAACTAGGACAAGAGGATAAAGGATAATCTGGATATACTGTATTGATTTCATTGAATCATTACATTAATTTTAAATATATATGAGGTCAGTCTGAGGCCAGAGTCAATACTGAACTTTTTTTCAACTCAATAAGATTCTTCCAAGGATTGCATAGCACTTTTCTGTTACCACAGAATAAAAACAGATACTAACACTCACATTCTCTTTGCACATAAGTCAGCTTAACCACAGCCGCCGAGGTGCTGTCCCGGTGTTTGGAGGCCGTACGTATCTGGATGGGTAGTAACAAACTCAAGCTCAACCCGTCCAAGACTGAGTGGCTGTGGTTTCCGGCACCCCGGTTCAGCCAGATTACTCCAACTCTGGCCATTGGGGGCGAAACATTGGCCCCCGTGGAGAGGGCGTGCAATTTGGGTGTCCTCCTGGATTCCCGGCTGTCTATGGAGGACCATGTGGCAGCCGTGGCCAGGGGCCCGTTTCATCAGGTACGCCTGATGCGCCAATTGCGCCCCTTACTGGACCGGGCTGCCCTTCGCACAGTCACTCAAGCACTCGTGACATCCCGACTCGACTACTGCAATGCTCTCTACATGGGGCTTCCCTTGAGGTGCACTCGAAAGCTACAGTTAGTCCAGAATGCAGCCGCGCGGGTGATTACGGGAGCTCCGAGATACTCCCATGTAACACCGATCCTGCGCGAGCTGCACTGGCTTCCTGTGGTCTTTTGGGTGCGCTTCAAGGTTCTGACGACCATCTTTAAAGCGCTCCATGGCTCGGGGCCTAGTTATATGCGAGACCGTCTCCTGCCCCATACATCCCTCCGGCCGATCCGCTCCCACAGAGAGGGCCTTCTCAGGGTGCCGTCAGCCGGGCAATGCTGACTGGCGACACCTAGGGGAAGAGCCTTCTCTATGGCAGGCCCTGCCCTTTGGAACGACCTTCCCCCTGAACTTCGCACCATCTCAGACCTCCGCCTCTTCCGCCAGTGTCTAAAGACACACCTCTTTCAGCAAGCCGGCCTAGCCTAACCTCCCGTTAGGGCTATTTTAGATAGTTTTAAATTGGGGATTTTAATTTGGATTTTAGCATAGGACTGTTATGTAATTTAATATGTTTTTAAATTCTGTATATTATTGTTTTATATGTTTTTAAATTCCTGTGCGCCGCCCTGGGTTCTTCGTGGAGAAGGGCGGGATATAAATTTAATTTAAATTTAATTAAAATAAAAATAAAATAAAGTGAGCAAAACCATACACCCTTGTCTGGCCGATCGCAATTTGTGTTGGCAGGGGGGCAGAGATCGACCGCGAGACCCCTCGCATGTGGGGTGCCTCAGGGGTCGGTCCTCTCGCCCCTCCTGTTCAACACATACATGAAGCCGCTGGGTGAGATCATCCGTGGTTTTGGGGTAGAGTACCATCTGTACGCTGATGATACACAGCTGTACATTTCTACCCCAAACCACCCCAACGATGCCGTAGCGGTGATGTGCCAGTGCCTGGAAGCTGTACGGATCTGGATGGGAAGTAACGGACTCAGGCTCAACCCGACCAAGACCGAGTGGCTGTGGTTTCCGGCAGCCCGATTCAACCAGCTCACTCCATCGCTGGCCATAGGGGGCGAACATCTTGCCCCTGTGGATGGGGCGCGCAATTTGGGTGTCCTCCTGGATGCCCGGCTGTCCATGGAAGATCAAGTGACAGCCGTGGCCAGGAGGGCGTTTTACCAGGTTCGCCTGGTTCGCCAATTGCGCCCCCTATTGGATCGGGACGCCCTTTGCACAGTCACTCATGCTCTCGTGACATCCCGACTGGACTATTGTAACTCTCTCTACATGGGGCTGCCCTTGAGGTGCACCCGGAGGCTTCAGCTAGTCCAGAATGCAGCCGCGCGAGCAATTATGGGGACCGCTAGGTCTACCCATGTAACACCGCTCTTACGCGAGCTGCACTGGCTACCTGTCGTCTTCCGGGTGCGCTTCAAGGTGTTAATTATCATCTTTAAAGCGCTCCATGGCTCGGGACCTAGCTATCTGCAGGATCGGATCCTGCCCCATACATCCTCACGGCCGATTCGCTCCCACAGAGCGGGGCTTCTCCGGGTGCCGTCCACTAGACTATGTCAGCGGGCGACACCCAGGGGAAGGGCTCTCTCTGTGGCGGGCCCGGCCCTCTGGAACGACCTTCCCCCCGATATTAGGACGACCACGGACCTCCGCTCCTTCCGTCTTAAATTGAAAACCTACTTTTTCCGTCTGGCCGGCTTGGGATAGCCTCCTTGTCCTGGGGTTTTTAGGTTTTAGTGCTTAGGGGTTTTAGGGACAGTTTTTTAGTTTTTTATAGATGTTTTTAGCGCAGGATTTGTTGTTTAATTGTGATTTTAAATTATGTATTCTGTTGTGTTTACTGTTTTTTAATTTTCCTGTGCCCCGCCTCGAGTCCCCTGGGGAGAGAGAGCGGGTAACAAATAAAATTTATTATTATTTATTATTATTATTATACTTGAAAATCAGAGACTGAAGGGATCAAGCCAGGAAAGAAATCTATAACAATCTATATTGTTCTCTTTTAGCACAAAACTGAATCCTGAATAGCATATTAAGCAAAGCATTTATGAGATATCCTTCTTTTGTTAGTCACACGCAACTCTTCTTGGGCAGTGCCAACAAGCACAATCATTCTCTTTCATGGCTAAGGAGCTGACTGAGGTATTCTGAGAGTTGAAGTCCACCAGTCTTAAAGTTGCAAAGTTTGGAGACCCCTGATTTAGAGTGACAATTGAAAATATTGAAAGTCATCAGCTGCAATCCTATCACTTCTCAACATAATCTTCTCTCTTTCTGGCAGATCAAGAACATGTGGCATGCTTTTCCTCCAGATGTAGCTGGCAATGTTGACTACAAGAACATTTGCTATGTCATCACACACGGAGAGGACAAGGAAGGGGAATAAAACCTGATATTTTTTTTCACCCTTGCTCTGTGGGGAAATTCACCTAGACACCTCCAGGCTGGGGAATTTCATTTATGCTGGTCCCTGATGATCCACACTTTTGTAACCAAACAACAAACATCTCAATCTGTTATATATTATCTTATGGGAAGAAAAATTATGCCCCCCCACCCTATTCACTACTAGTTTTAACCTAACTGGGACTTTACATCATCAAATGTCTTAATAAAAATGAGGACAGCTCTGTTTCTAATGCCCTTGTTTTCACAGTCTGCTTGTCTGCTCAGGCCACAGAATGTTAGCACAGATTCGAATGGTGCCCCTATTCCCATTTTTAAAGCTAATTTAGCTTCAGGTTCTGAATGTGATTGTTTTTCTTCCTTTTAGCGCTGTGATGGTTAATTAATTAACTCAGGGGTTTTTTTTAGTGTGGCTGGTACAATTGTTAGAAAATAGTTTTAATAGACAAGACCACCTCTTATGTTGCTAGTACTAGAGACTCATCTAAAAGGAAAGAATGCCTGCTTCTGGATTCAGAACACATTGTTTGTAATCTATAATTCAATTTAAAGAATTATTTGATTAAAATAGGCTAATTAATCACGTAATGTTTTTTTTAAAACTCAGCAGGCCTAATATTGCTTCACTTACACATTTATTTTTATATCTTGGCTCCCATATAGGACCCATTGTGTTTTCCTACCCACATCCTTGGTGACGTCTGCACATCATATTATGCTTCAGTAATCCTTATGTTGTCTGTTGCTCTTATACTAGTGACTGGTTGCCCCATGTCCTGAGTTTCATGTTTACATACCGGTAACTGTTAGTTCACTAAATCCATTCATGCCCTTTCCCTGGGAAAGATCACTTTTTTAATATTGTGGATTCTTTTTGCCTGGAGATAATCTACTAAGAGGGTGAATGTGATTGTTGGTGATGGGTGAGATCAGAGCCACAGATGAAAAGGAATGAATCAAAAGTTGTGAAATTGCCTCTCCATTCTGGTTCTTCCTTTTCAATGAGCCATTTGTGGTAGGTGGAGTGGAGTGGGATGGGTAAAGAGAGAAAAAAAACAGTCATTTTACAATCCAGGGCTTTTGGATTAACTGAGGTCTGATACAGAATAACTCTAGCTAGGGCTGCTGGATCTGCTGCGAAAATCAGCCAAGCGTGGGAGAAAAAGGTTAGGATGATCACAAGTGGCATCTGGATTTTTGGTAGCTCTGCTATAACATGTAATTATCACTGGGCATTAAAGAAAAGGTAAGTGATACATTTTCCCTCCATGCTTATAATGCTCATAAAGTGGCAAAATGAGAATTTTGAAATTCACAAAATGAGAGTACCAAAGCAAAAATATTTATCTTGGCTTTGCAAAGATTGCTACAATTTTAAGGAAGAGAAAGCCACTGTAGGGATTCTTCAGATAATTAGATGTGAGACTTCCTAAAATTTCAGCTCAAATTCATTGTGTCTGGAAGAAAATTCCAGGAAGACTTCAGCTATGCCTGGTTGTAATTTGCCCTGGAAAGTGTATAATAGTGCTGAGGAATGCAATAGGTAAGGTGTGATGAAGATAGAGTACCACAATTTGGGTGAGTAATTGCGAAGTTGTGTTAGGGGGATATCTCTGTTGGAAGACAGAAAGTTGTGCAGCGGAATGTGCAGCTAGAGAAACGTTGCTAGTATAACACACAAATAGTAGACCAGACACTGTTAGCAAAAACAAATTAGCTTTACTGGTGTTGTAAAACTAAACTACTGCTTCACAAGCAGTGATGGTAAAGTGAGTCAAACAAAGTCTTAACAAATAGCAATTTGCTTACAGTCAGTAAACCACACTTCTTCCTTCTTCCAACACAGTTAGTCACAACGAGCAGTCACTTATCATACAGTAAGAGATATCAGCAATCCCGCAGAGAGAGAGCATGTGTTCTGCCTACTTCGTCTTATAGTGGATATAATTGCACTTCCTAATTGCATTCCAACATTCCAACATCCTTAAAGCCACAATGACCATTTGTCATCATGGTATTATATATTGCCTACCCAACTCTAGGAGTCTACTCCTAACAAGTTGGACAACTCAGATTGGACATACATACAGATGCACGACAACTCTGAGAAAACGTGGGGCGGAAGACGAGGGCAATACTGATGTTACTGGCCATAACAACTTTGACAAGTGACAATGGAGCAACTAAATTTTTTTAAAAAGATTTATTTGGCCAGCTTAGTGAAATTGATTGCAGCAGACATGCAAGGCACAGATTAAGAGAAAGTGGGAAGGAAATGACATACATTTTATTGCTGTCAAAAATCACATATGCTGAAGAAGTTACAACAGCAAGCCCAGCTTCCCTCCCTTCAACCCTGATGCTGGTTCTGTTCCAATGATCCTGTGAAAGAAAATATTTTTTAAAAAAAATCCCTAGGGAGCTTTTACCAAGCAAACCCTGTACAAGAAATTTCCCGTCTTCCAGAATTTTTGGAGTGCAACTCCCATCATCTTAGATCAGCACAGTTAATAAGCAGCAGATGCAACTCAGCCCCTTACTCTTCACACCTGTTCAACTACCCATCTCCCAAAGATTTCAATGGGACTGGTTGGCTGTCCTGTCTCAGAAAATAAAATTGTGCAGTGACTGCTTTGGGAGTCTGATCCTGGCTGATTTTGAGGGAGAAACCTACCACTTTGGCTGATTGGGTGAGGCAACCCAGGAGGTTCACATCAAAATTGGGTCCCACAAAGCGTGCCACGTTCTCAGTGATTCCCCCACTAGCTTCAATCATCACACGGGGGAAGGAGGCATTTATGGTGCTGGCTGTAGGCAGTGGTGTACTAACCATTAAGCAGACTAAGCATGTGCTTAGGGCAGGCCAAAGGGGACACCACAAAGTTCAGAAAGAAAGAAAAAAACAATGAAGATTTGTACAGTATGTACAAAGGAGGGGGGCACCAAGATTTGTCAGAGCTTAGGGCACCAGTGAACCTTAAACCACCAGGTTTGCTGTAGGATGCAAATCCTGTAGAAGATAAGAGAGATGAGCAAGAGGATGAGGGAAACCAAACCTTTGCAGTCTTATGACGATAACTATCAGACTTATGAATATATATTGAATATGAGGTCCAAATTGGGTGCAAGCCAAGTGAGGGAATGGTCCCACATGAGACAAGATTTTTTTTTAATACACAACTTGCAATCTGGTGTACTGAAGGCCTTGTGCAGAGCTGGCAGCAGAGTCAGACAGGAGGTTGGGGAGGAACATGGGCCAGTCCTGGGGGTTGAGGAAAGCTCAGTCAAGGGCTCTGTGTTGGAGGCAGAGAGAGAGTTAGCGAGGCAGAAGAACAGCTGGAGCCTGTTCCCAGTGTGTGCATGCACAGAGCTGCCAGAAGACAAGAACTAAGAAAGCAGGGCCGACTTAAGAGTAAAGCCACACATTGGAGGTGATTGGCCCCTACCATAGGAAACAAAAGAGGAGCAAATGGGGAAGGGGCTTTTGCAGGAAACAATAAGTTCATTCTGTCTTGTCAAGAGAGAAAAGTTCTGTTTGTAACTATAGGAGACTGCCAAGTTTTGCCTTGCCCGGCATTTGGAACTAGTTACCATATTTTTCGGAGTATAAGACGCACCAAGGTTTTGAAGAGGCAAATTACAAAAAAAACGTAGGTAGGTAGATAGAGGGATAGAGAGGGAGAGAAAGAAAGAGAAATAGAGTAGGTAGGTAGGTAGGTAGGTAGGTAGGTAGGTAGGTAGGTAGGTAGGTAGGTAGGTAGGTAGGTAGATAAAGGGATAGAGAGAGAGATAAATAGAGAGAAATACATTAGGTAGGTGTTCTGACTCCCTCCTTAACAAGACTAATAACTAAACTGACTGCTTCTTGGCTGCTCGCGCGAACTGACCTTGAAGCTTCTTTGTTGTCCCCAATTCGGGTCTGAGCCTGGTGCCGAAGCCAATGATGGACACCAGACACGAGGTGCAGGTTTTCTGATTGCTTTTTATTGGGGTACTCCAAGGAAAAGGGTTCCTGGTCAAAAGGCCAAGAACCAAGAACAAAGGATTAAGAAAGCTTTATACATTTTCAGTAAAGAAGAAGGCGGGACAAGGTGAGACAATAAGAAATATCCTCTAATAAACATTTTAGCACTAATTCTACAATTTGTTCTATTGGTCTATAGCTGCCCCATTCCTAGGTCTTGGCTAATGAATGCCCCAGGAGTTATCTAATAGACATTTCATTTGTTGCCGTCCATCTCTATTCCTAACTTTTAGCTGAGGTCTGCAAATTGTCTAATTCTTGTTGCTTTTTATCAGCTTTCCAACTACCCATAATTGCTACAAGCTTTACACATGCATATTTCCTGTTGATAAGCATTCTTTGTTCTTGTGAGACAGACAGACAGACCCCCCACCCCATTACAGTCTTCCTGATTTACTTTCAAGTGTGTGCCATGACCTTGCTTTAACAGCCAGTCCATCATCTTGATGAAAGAATACACCACGACTCGAGACATGAAAGCTCTGACTCTGCAAATTATATGTTGTTCCCTGCAACCATTCCCTTAACAGAGGCTTTCTTTTAAAGCCTCTTGGGAGGGGCCAGTCAATTAGGCAGCTGAGACTGATTACCTCCTCCGGGTTCATCTCTCTTGTAATTGACGCTGCCTTCTCTCGATCCTTCTTAGCCTGAGAACAGGGACAAACTGGGTTTGATCCTCACCACTACTCCAAGCCCGAGGTGCCTCCTGATGCCTAGCCGGGCTCTCTGCTCTCTCACTCTCGGCCTCCTCTTCTAGAGCAGACTCATAGGACTCCTCACTACAGGAGTCCATCAGCAACTCATCCGGAGCCGGCTGGGCCACAACAGGTAGGTAGGGAGAGAGAGTAGGTAGGTAGGTAGGTAGGTAGGTAGGTAGGTAGGTAGGTAGGTGTTGCATTATGACACTGCATTACGTGCTAAGCATTTCTGTTAGTGTAGACTGGTTCTTACCGGTCGAACATAAACAAGGAAGCTGGCATGGAAAGTTACTAGCCACACCTTCTGACACCCTCTGACATTCAACACCTTGGAGAAAAGTTCCCACCTTCTTGCAACGTGCTAACTATCAACAAAGGGCACGTGACTTCATTTCTACTGTGTGAATTCCCTTTTATGGTCATGATTTGTGTATTGTTTACATGACGTTGCATGCTTAACCCTGCCTTCTGATAAAGTTAATAAAAGGGCTTGCAGGCTTTTGTCTGTGCGTCGTTCCACCCCACTCGAAGAAGAATTTGGTGTCGCCTCTTCTTTTCCCTCACCCGTGGACCGCCCGCCTGATAACGGCGAGAATGTTATCACTACATCTGGTGACCTCTATCGACGTGAATCTTCTCATCATCGGTTAGTTGTGGTTTGCATCGTCACGTCCAGCCTTAAGAACCCTCACACTTACGCCCAGGACAGGGCACTACGCGCATCAACTGATTCTCAGTTCCCTTCGTGAGTATGAGGGACGGGTCGTCTAAGACACAGATAAGACACCTCTGTGGCCTTGGAGACCTCCTTATGGCTTCCAACATCACTTTATCTAACAAAGGCAGCCCACTGCCTTTTCTTAAAAAGAACAGATTTCCTCATTATAGGGCAATTCACCATCGGCCCTGCCCTCTCCCTGCAATAACAAAAAGCAGCAGGGGGAGAGGAATTTACACCTCTTCCAGCTATCAGGAAGAGTCTGTGTTGGGTTTTGATTTTGCTGCACACTTGAATCCTTTTCGCAAGCATTATCTATTGGCTTTAATAAATCATTGCATGGATGATGTTTTAATTGGAACTCCAAAAGACAACACCTAATTGGCTTTCAGGAATGTAAAAGGATTTATTGCTTAGGAAAACTACACTGTATGAATGTTTTAATTTTTCCCCTCTAGTTAGTGTCTCTGTTTAAACGTACATAAAAGTTGGGATATGTTACTTGGAAGTTTACAATGTTGCTAGATATAAGGCTATAGAGTAATAGGAATTTTGAACATTAAAGATTTTTTGTATATAAGTAAGGATGATGCACCTTTGAATTTTGTAGAATTTTCCTTCCATGTCCTTTGCACATGTGTATGGAAATTCTCTCTCAGAACCTTAACTTTGATCAAAGAATAAAGTCTGTCCTCTTTGTTATTCAAGCCTCCGTTTAAGTCTCTTGTTTGGCTTATTGTGACTTGAACGTTTTCTATGGGTTTCAATGAATTTTCACCCAATGTGATTTCTTAAGGGTAGCCACATTTGGCTTCCCATACAGCTGAACCCCTTTGAGGTTCGGCAGGCATTCACCATGGTGGACTGGAGACACTGGCGTGGGCCACAGACGATGTCAAAGAGCGCTCCTGGTCACTTTTGGACCAGTGACATGGGCTTGGCCGGACACCAGCAGATCCTGAATCCATCCAGACCTGAATGCCAAAGAGGCTTGAAGAAGATTGTACTGTGCTAGGTGAATAGAGAATTTTTTTTCTTTTGGGGAACGAGGGGAGTGTTGCTTTGTGTTTGTGCGTGTGTGAAAGGAGGCCTTCGACATGAATGAGTATATCTAATCTGTGTTTTGAGTAAGATCAGCCAGAAAGGATTGCATTGAAAGGTGTGTGTCTGTTGGAATAAATGTGAAACTTTTTAATTGTAAGGGAGTGGTCAGAACGAACCCAGAGTCTGCAAAAATGGAGGCTCTGGTTGCGTTGCAAATAAATCACCCACTTCCTGCTTCTTTTTTGTGCCCCACCGGAATTTGCTTTACTTGTGGGAGGACTGGCAATTTTAAAAATTAGTGCCGCCCTCCAGGTGGGGGTGAGGGAGGAGCCCTAAGATGACATAAATCTTTCGAGTCCTTCCGCCCGAATACTGTTTGCCTACGTTGCAAAAAACTTTTTAAAATGAGCAGAAAAACTGCAGCCCCCCTTAATGGGAAAGTAGGAGGGAATACTCTTACTGCAGCATCACTCTCTCCCTTTTCACTCACACACAGTCAAAACAAGCAGATACCCACACATCCTTTTGCCCACTCCCCCCCCTCTTGCCTGCGTCTCTCTGAAGAATAACACGGAGGGAAGAGGAGGACAGAGGGAGGGGTGAAATCACACAGGCCAGACATAACACACACACACACACGTCTTTAAGGGGAGTCAAAGTACATTCACATTAATTTTACCATCAACATACCCACATTTACCTACAAATAATCCCATTTCACTCTTTTTTCATGCAAATCAATTATTATAACCATTTTAATGAGCTGTATGATATTTCTTTTTCACTTTTGACAACAATTTTGATTTTTCTTTTGGACATTTTTTGAGTTTTACGTTTATTTTAATCTATAAGCAGGAATGATTTTCTGCTATTTTGCCTGCATTTTAAAATGTTTTGACATACTTAATGAGAATTACCTAGCTTCCATAACAATGAAGCTGATTTTTCCCACATCCTTTTTTGATGTCAGATTTAAAGTACCCCATCCTATGTCATTTGTTTGTTTCTGATATCTGCCTTTGGAAAATTTCCTTTCAGCTGAATTGTCTTTTAATTTTGAGTTTTTGACAGCTTTTCAGACCTCGCTTTTGCCATGACAATTAATTCTCCGCTTACAAAAAAAAGGGGAATTAGTTGCCACTATGATTTTGCTCCCAGAAGCCTCTTCATCTCACGCCCCACGGCAGATTTTTACAACCAATGGGGGCGCTACAATGTGGATTACCTAATCCAAATTTGATTCCTCAAAATTATGACATGATGATTATTGATTTAAAAGATAGCCTCTGACAAAGTTCAAACTTTTCCTCCTTTTCAATATTTAGGACACAAATTGCTTTCTTCTCATGCTGCTCCTGCATGTCCACAGGTACAGTTACCTCCAAAACCAACTTTGCTTCAATTACAACAATATTTAGGTTCTATTAATTGGATACGTCCTTATTTAGGTCTTACTACTGTTCAACTTTCACCTCTTTTCAATGCCTTAACTAAAGGAAAGCAACCAGCAGACAAAATCTCATTGCAAAAAGAACATTTTGAAACAATGCAATTAGTAAATCAGGCTTTAAAAACAAAATGGGTGGATCGTTTGCTGGATGGTTTTCCTCTTGCACTTTTGTTAATCAACACATTACAGTTACCTACAGCTGCAATTGTACAAGTTACACCTTCACTGTTAATCCTTGAATGGATACACCTTTCACACACACCTCGTTCTACTTTAACTACAAAGCCAGCTCAAATGGCACTCCTTATTACTAAGGGTCACCATCGTGCTAAAGCACTTGCTGGACAGGAACCAATTACAATCTATGTTCCTTCTTCTCTTGCTACTTGGGAAACTCTTTTGGCCTCCAGCGAGGCATTGCAGTATGCTCTTGCTGATTGGCCTGGTTCTGTCTCTTGTCATCATCCTCCTGACCCAAGACTACAACTTTTGAAAACCACACCTTTCGTGTGGGAAACTCCTTTTTCTTCATTTCCAATTCCAGATGCTGTCACAGTTTTTGCAGATGGAAGTAAAACATATGGTGCTTGTGCCTGGCAATCTGAAGGCCAATGGCACACAAAAATTACTCCACCACAGACTTCTGCACAATGCGCAGAACTCTATGCTTCAATTTTGGCTTTTCAACAATTTTCTGATCAACCTTTTAACCTGATTTTGGATAGTCTGTACGTTACACAGATTATCTCTTCTATCTATCAAGCCTACCTTTCACCTTCTATTGAATCCTCACTTTTGTCTCTTTTTCTCACTCTTCAACACTTAATTTCTCAAAGAACAAATCTCTTTCATGTTTCTCATATAAGAAGTCATCAACCATTTCCAGGTATTATCCAAGAAGGAAATGACGTTGCTGATCAAGCAGCTTCGGTCGCTACATCTTCATCTATTGTTTATTCTCTCTCTTCCCTTACTCCATGGGAAAGTCACTCTTATTTTCATCAAAACAAAAAGGCGCTGATAAAACAGTTTGGTATAACAACAGCAGAAGCAACTGCTATATTGCAACAGTGTCCTACTTGTAGTAAACAAGTGCATTCTATTCCTATGGGAGTCAATCCCCGAGGGACTGAATGTTGTCAAATTTGGCAAATGGATGTTACCCAATATTCTTCCTTTGCTCCATGGAAGTACATTCATGTGTCCATTGACACATATTCAGGTTTCATCATGGCCACCCCTCAAAGGGGCGAAGCCACAAAACATGTAATTAATCATTGCATTCGTACCTTTGCATCGCTGGGATGCCCAAATGAACTCAAAACTGACAATGGGCCTGCTTACACAAGCACAGCATTTGCTGCCTTTTGTCAAAAATGGAGCATAATTCACAAATTTGGTATTCCATACAATGGCCAAGGACGAGCCTTGGTTGAAAGAGCAAATCAAACTTTAAAGCATGCTCTTGACCGTTACATTGGCTCACGGGGGAAAACAGCCCCTGGTCTCCCAGCTGTGCAAGACACCCTGAACTTGTGTCTTTATACTCTTAATTTTCTTAACCTGACTGGTCAACCTGCAATGTCTGCTGCTTGTCGTCACTTTTCTTCTTCCCCCTCTGCTGAACATCAGCGACCACTCGTCTATTACCGGTGCCTACCTGGCGAGGACCAGCAGAGCTCATCACTTGGGGACGTGGTTACGCCGCCATTGCACTTCCTGAAAAGACTCTGTGGGTTCCTGCTCGACACGTTCGTCCCTGTCATCTACCACCAAAGACCAAAGATGAAGATACATCTTCTTCTGATCCTGTCACTTCTCCAGATTCAACTGCTGCTTGTGACGACCACCGTGATCAGTAAAGGACTTGCAACCAAAGACATCAACCAAGGAACATCAGGTACCAAAGCACTACACCAACATGACAACTTCACAATACCTCCAGTCCTTTTGAGGCTGCGAGGGGACATTGATAAACATTTTCACAAAGCCAAACGCAATGTGTTGTCAGGAGATACCACATATTGCGCACCTTTGCATCAAAATCACTAAACAAGAAGATAAGGTCATTCATACCTTGATATATAGTACTCAATTGAACTGTAAAAACAAAGCACTCCAAACATGTACACACAATGGCACTACTTATTCCATTTGTATTGACAATAACCAACAACAGTGTTATGACCCTACAGGTCCAACTCATAGATATACCATACAAATCACTGCTGGCAACAAATTGATCATTAACAAGGACTTTTATAATTTGGCACTTCCTCAATCAGTCATTTTTGACGCATGTGAAGCCATGGACGAGGGCACCAACGAATGTGGCTCTCTCTCATGGCGCAGAACATACTCTAACAATGAAAAATACATTTGTGCTCGAGCCAGCAATCCGTATCACAGTTGCGGATCTGGCACATCTTGTGGAGATTGGAGATGTGTGGACTTTATATCCCAAGGACTCACTGTTCCGCCAGACACCATTCCAAAACAAGAAAAAGATAGAAAATTGTACATAACCAGATTATCCCCACCAGCTGACTGTTATCAACACACTTGCAACCCCATTAACATCACCTTTCCTGTTCCACAAAACTGGCTAACCGCACAAAAGTGGAAAGGAATGCAGGATGAATATGCGCTGCGGATACATGGCACTGGAAAAGATCCCAGTGTAAAGCTTAAGATACAGATTCTTCAACATCACTTAGACAACAATGACTTTCCTTGGTCTACCCCAGACGGACTGTATTGGGTTTGTGGATGTTTTGCTTACAACAAATTACCAGCAAACTGGTATGGGTCTTGCATCCTATCCACCATTCGCCCTGGTTTCTTCCTACTCCCACTACGACAACGACAAGATCTGGGAGTTCCAGTCTACGAAGAACTAGGTAATGTGCGAGACCGCATAGACATCATAGACACTAAAGACATTCATAGAGGAGATTGGACTGACGAGGATTGGCCTCCAGAATGCATAATTGCCGTCTACGGCCCAGCAACATGGGCAGAGGATGGCACATTTGGATATCGTACTCCCATATACATGATAAATAGAATAATTCGTCTTCAAGCTGTAATTGAAATTATTACAAATCAAACAGTATTAGCTTTACAACATTTAGCCCAAGAAAGTGCAAAGTCTAGAACATATATCATGCAGAATCGTTTAGCTCTTGATTACTTATTGGCAAAAGAAGGGGGAGTATGTGGTAAATTTAATTTGACTAATTGCTGTATTGAAATTGATGATAGTGGGAAAGTCATTCAGGAAATATCAGACAAAATGATAAAAATTGCTCATGTGCCTGTAAAAACATGGCATGGTTTAAATTTGAAAGAAATGTTTGGTTCATGGTTTCCAAAATTACCCGGGTTGCAAGCTATTGTAGCTTTAATTGGTATGATTGCTTTAGGATGTATTGTTTTACCTTGTGTTTTGCCTATTTTTGCTCGTGCAATTTCTAATAGCTTATCTTTGTTTGCTGAGAAACGAGCTATAGCTCACATCAATGCTTTGTGGGAACAGAAGTATGCTCCTGAGCCCCAGGGAGACCCCCTGGAGAAGAAATCGTTAACCCTGGGCAGTGGCGAGGAGGAAGAGGTAATTTTCAAACACCAAATTAAGCCCCCTCTCAGGCTGCTGTATGGTGACGAAGAACATCTTTTTTGAAAAAACAAAAAGAGGAGATGTTGCATTATGACACTGCATCACGTGCTAAGCATTTCTGTTAGTGTAGACTGGTTCTTACCGGTCGAACATAAACAAGGAAGCTGGCATGGAAAGTTACTAGCCACACCTTCTGACACCCTCTGACATTCAACACCTTGGAGAAAAGTTCCCACCTTCTTGCAACGTGCTAACTATCAACAAAGGGCACGTGACTTCATTTCTACTGTGTGAATTCCCTTTTATGGTCATGATTTGTGTATTGTTTACATGACGTTGCATGCTTAACCCTGCCTTCTGATAAAGTCAATAAAAGGGCTTGCAGGCTTTTGTCTGTGCGTCGTTCCACCCCACTCGAAGAAGAATTTGGTGTCGCCTCTTCTTTTCCCTCACCCGTGGACCGCCCGCCTGATAACGGCGAGAATGTTATCACTACATCTGGTGACCTCTATCGACGTGAATCTTCTCATCATCGGTTAGTTGTGGTTTACATCGTCACGTCCAGCCTTAAGAACCCTCACACTTACGCCCAGGACAGGGCACTACGCGCATCAACTGATTCTCAGTTCCCTTCGTGAGTATGAGGGACGGGTCGTCTAAGACACAGATAAGACACCTCTGTGGCCTTGGAGACCTCCTTATGGCTTCCAACATCACTTTATCTAACAAAGGCAGCCCACTGCCTTTTCTTAAAAAGAACAGATTTCCTCATTATAGGGCAATTCACCATCGGCCCTGCCCTCTCCCTGCAATAACAAAAAGCAGCAGGGGGAGAGGAATTTACACCTCTTCCAGCTATCAGGAAGAGTCTGTGTTGGGTTTTGATTTTGCTGCACACTTGAATCCTTTTCGCAAGCGTTATCTATTGGCTTTAATAAATCATTGCATGGATGATGTTTTAATTGGAACTCCAAAAGACAACACCTAATTGGCTTTCAGGAATGTAAAAGGATTTATTGCTTAGGAAAACTACACTGTATGAATGTTTTAATTTTTCCCCTCTAGTTAGTGTCTCTGTTTAAACGTACATAAAAGTTGGGATATGTTACTTGGAAGTTTACAATGTTGCTAGATATAAGGCTATAGAGTAATAGGAATTTTGAACATTAAAGATTTTTTGTATATAAGTAAGGATGATGCACCTTTGAATTTTGTAGAATTTTCCTTCCATGTCCTTTGCACATGTGTATGGAAATTCTCTCTCAGAACCTTAACTTTGATCAAAGAATAAAGTCTGTCCTCTTTGTTATTCAAGCCTCCGTTTAAGTCTCTTGTTTGGCTTATTGTGACTTGAACGTTTTCTATGGGTTTCAATGAATTTTCACCCAATGTGATTTCTTAAGGGTAGCCACATTTGGCTTCCCATACAGCTGAACCCCTTTGAGGTTCGGCAGGCATTCACCATGGTGGACTGGAGACACTGGCGTGGGCCACAGACGATGTCAAAGAGCGCTCCTGGTCACTTTTGGACCAGTGACATGGGCTTGGCCGGACACCAGCAGATCCTGAATCCATCCAGACCTGAATGCCAAAGAGGCTTGAAGAAGATTGTACTGTGCTAGGTGAATAGAGAATTTTTTTTCTTTTGGGGAACGAGGGGAGTGTTGCTTTGTGTTTGTGCGTGTGTGAAAGGAGGCCTTCGACATGAATGAGTATATCTAATCTGTGTTTTGAGTAAGATCAGCCAGAAAGGATTGCATTGAAAGGTGTGTGTCTGTTGGAATAAATGTGAAACTTTTTAATTGTAAGGGAGTGGTCAGAACGAACCCAGAGTCTGCAAAAATGGAGGCTCTGGTTGCGTTGCAAATAAATCACCCACTTCCTGCTTCTTTTTTGTGCCCCACCGGAATTTGCTTTACTTGTGGGAGGACTGGCAATTTTAAAAATTAGTGCCGCCCTCCAGGTGGGGGTGAGGGAGGAGCCCTAAGATGACATAAATCTTTCGAGTCCTTCCGCCCGAATACTGTTTGCCTACGTTGCAAAAAACTTTTTAAAATGAGCAGAAAAACTGCAGCCCCCCTTAATGGGAAAGTAGGAGGGAATACTCTTACTGCAGCATCACTCTCTCCCTTTTCACTCACACAGTCAAAACAAGCAGATACCCACACATCCTTTTGCCCACTCCCCCCCCTCTTGCCTGCGTCTCTCTGAAGAATAACACAGAGGGAAGAGGAGGACAGAGGGAGGGGTGAAATCACACAGGCCAGACATAACACACACACACACACGTCTTTAAGGGGAGTCAAAGTACATTCACATTAATTTTACCATCAACATACCCACATTTACCTACAAATAATCCCATTTCACTCTTTTTTCATGCAAATCAATTATTATAACCATTTTAATGAGCTGTATGATATTTCTTTTTCACTTTTGACAACAATTTTGATTTTTCTTTTGGACATTTTTTGAGTTTTACGTTTATTTTAATCTATAAGCAGGAATGATTTTCTGCTATTTTGCCTGCATTTTAAAATGTTTTGACATACTTAATGAGAATTACCTAGCTTCCATAACAATGAAGCTGATTTTTCCCACATCCTTTTTTGATGTCAGATTTAAAGTACCCCATCCTATGTCATTTGTTTGTTTCTGATATCTGCCTTTGGAAAATTTCCTTTCAGCTGAATTGTCTTTTAATTTTGAGTTTTTGACAGCTTTTCAGACCTCGCTTTTGCCATGACAATTAATTCTCCGCTTACAAAAAAAAGGGGAATTAGTTGCCACTATGATTTTGCTCCCAGAAGCCTCTTCATCTCACGCCCCACGGCAGATTTTTACAACCAATGGGGACGCTACAATGTGGATTACCTAATCCAAATTTGATTCCTCAAAATTATGACATGATGATTATTGATTTAAAAGATAGCCTCTGACAAAGTTCAAACTTTTCCTCCTTTTCAATATTTAGGACACAAATTGCTTTCTTCTCATGCTGCTCCTGCATGTCCACAGGTACAGTTACCTCCAAAACCAACTTTGCTTCAATTACAACAATATTTAGGTTCTATTAATTGGATACGTCCTTATTTAGGTCTTACTACTGTTCAACTTTCACCTCTTTTCAATGCCTTAACTAAAGGAAAGCAACCAGCAGACAAAATCTCATTGCAAAAAGAACATTTTGAAACAATGCAATTAGTAAATCAGGCTTTAAAAACAAAATGGGTGGATCGTTTGCTGGATGGTTTTCCTCTTGCACTTTTGTTAATCAACACATTACAGTTACCTACAGCTGCAATTGTACAAGTTACACCTTCACTGTTAATCCTTGAATGGATACACCTTTCACACACACCTCGTTCTACTTTAACTACAAAGCCAGCTCAAATGGCACTCCTTATTACTAAGGGTCACCATCGTGCTAAAGCACTTGCTGGACAGGAACCAATTACAATCTATGTTCCTTCTTCTCTTGCTACTTGGGAAACTCTTTTGGCCTCCAGCGAGGCATTGCAGTATGCTCTTGCTGATTGGCCTGGTTCTGTCTCTTGTCATCATCCTCCTGACCCAAGACTACAACTTTTGAAAACCACACCTTTCGTGTGGGAAACTCCTTTTTCTTCATTTCCAATTCCAGATGCTGTCACAGTTTTTGCAGATGGAAGTAAAACATATGGTGCTTGTGCCTGGCAATCTGAAGGCCAATGGCACACAAAAATTACTCCACCACAGACTTCTGCACAATGCGCAGAACTCTATGCTTCAATTTTGGCTTTTCAACAATTTTCTGATCAACCTTTTAACCTGATTTTGGATAGTCTGTACGTTACACAGATTATCTCTTCTATCTATCAAGCCTACCTTTCACCTTCTATTGAATCCTCACTTTTGTCTCTTTTTCTCACTCTTCAACACTTAATTTCTCAAAGAACAAATCTCTTTCATGTTTCTCATATAAGAAGTCATCAACCATTTCCAGGTATTATCCAAGAAGGAAATGACGTTGCTGATCAAGCAGCTTCGGTCGCTACATCTTCATCTATTGTTTATTCTCTCTCTTCCCTTACTCCATGGGAAAGTCACTCTTATTTTCATCAAAACAAAAAGGCGCTGATAAAACAGTTTGGTATAACAACAGCAGAAGCAACTGCTATATTGCAACAGTGTCCTACTTGTAGTAAACAAGTGCATTCTATTCCTATGGGAGTCAATCCCCGAGGGACTGAATGTTGTCAAATTTGGCAAATGGATGTTACCCAATATTCTTCCTTTGCTCCATGGAAGTACATTCATGTGTCCATTGACACATATTCAGGTTTCATCATGGCCACCCCTCAAAGGGGCGAAGCCACAAAACATGTAATTAATCATTGCATTCGTACCTTTGCATCGCTGGGATGCCCAAATGAACTCAAAACTGACAATGGGCCTGCTTACACAAGCACAGCATTTGCTGCCTTTTGTCAAAAATGGAGCATAATTCACAAATTTGGTATTCCATACAATGGCCAAGGACGAGCCTTGGTTGAAAGAGCAAATCAAACTTTAAAGCATGCTCTTGACCGTTACATTGGCTCACGGGGGAAAACAGCCCCTGGTCTCCCAGCTGTGCAAGACACCCTGAACTTGTGTCTTTATACTCTTAATTTTCTTAACCTGACTGGTCAACCTGCAATGTCTGCTGCTTGTCGTCACTTTTCTTCTTCCCCCTCTGCTGAACATCAGCGACCACTCGTCTATTACCGGTGCCTACCTGGCGAGGACCAGCAGAGCTCATCACTTGGGGACGTGGTTACGCCGCCATTGCACTTCCTGAAAAGACTCTGTGGGTTCCTGCTCGACACGTTCGTCCCTGTCATCTACCACCAAAGACCAAAGATGAAGATACATCTTCTTCTGATCCTGTCACTTCTCCAGATTCAACTGCTGCTTGTGACGACCACCGTGATCAGTAAAGGACTTGCAACCAAAGACATCAACCAAGGAACATCAGGTACCAAAGCACTACACCAACATGACAACTTCACAATACCTCCAGTCCTTTTGAGGCTGCGAGGGGACATTGATAAACATTTTCACAAAGCCAAACGCAATGTGTTGTCAGGAGATACCACATATTGCGCACCTTTGCATCAAAATCACTAAACAAGAAGATAAGGTCATTCATACCTTGATATATAGTACTCAATTGAACTGTAAAAACAAAGCACTCCAAACATGTACACACAATGGCACTACTTATTCCATTTGTATTGACAATAACCAACAACAGTGTTATGACCCTACAGGTCCAACTCATAGATATACCATACAAATCACTGCTGGCAACAAATTGATCATTAACAAGGACTTTTATAATTTGGCACTTCCTCAATCAGTCATTTTTGACGCATGTGAAGCCATGGACGAGGGCACCAACGAATGTGGCTCTCTCTCATGGCGCAGAACATACTCTAACAATGAAAAATACATTTGTGCTCGAGCCAGCAATCCGTATCACAGTTGCGGATCTGGCACATCTTGTGGAGATTGGAGATGTGTGGACTTTATATCCCAAGGACTCACTGTTCCGCCAGACACCATTCCAAAACAAGAAAAAGATAGAAAATTGTACATAACCAGATTATCCCCACCAGCTGACTGTTATCAACACACTTGCAACCCCATTAACATCACCTTTCCTGTTCCACAAAACTGGCTAACCGCACAAAAGTGGAAAGGAATGCAGGATGAATATGCGCTGCGGATACATGGCACTGGAAAAGATCCCAGTGTAAAGCTTAAGATACAGATTCTTCAACATCACTTAGACAACAATGACTTTCCTTGGTCTACCCCAGACGGACTGTATTGGGTTTGTGGATGTTTTGCTTACAACAAATTACCAGCAAACTGGTATGGGTCTTGCATCCTATCCACCATTCGCCCTGGTTTCTTCCTACTCCCACTACGACAACAACAAGATCTGGGAGTTCCAGTCTACGAAGAACTAGGTAATGTGCGAGACCGCATAGACATCATAGACACTAAAGACATTCATAGAGGAGATTGGACTGACGAGGATTGGCCTCCAGAATGCATAATTGCCGTCTACGGCCCAGCAACATGGGCAGAGGATGGCACATTTGGATATCGTACTCCCATATACATGATAAATAGAATAATTCGTCTTCAAGCTGTAATTGAAATTATTACAAATCAAACAGTATTAGCTTTACAACATTTAGCCCAAGAAAGTGCAAAGTCTAGAACATATATCATGCAGAATCGTTTAGCTCTTGATTACTTATTGGCAAAAGAAGGGGGAGTATGTGGTAAATTTAATTTGACTAATTGCTGTATTGAAATTGATGATAGTGGGAAAGTCATTCAGGAAATATCAGACAAAATGATAAAAATTGCTCATGTGCCTGTAAAAACATGGCATGGTTTAAATTTGAAAGAAATGTTTGGTTCATGGTTTCCAAAATTACCCGGGTTGCAAGCTATTGTAGCTTTAATTGGTATGATTGCTTTAGGATGTATTGTTTTACCTTGTGTTTTGCCTATTTTTGCTCGTGCAATTTCTAATAGCTTATCTTTGTTTGCTGAGAAACGAGCTATAGCTCACATCAATGCTTTGTGGGAACAGAAGTATGCTCCTGAGCCCCAGGGAGACCCCCTGGAGAAGAAATCGTTAACCCTGGGCAGTGGCGAGGAGGAAGAGGTAATTTTCAAACACCAAATTAAGCCCCCTCTCAGGCTGCTGTATGGTGACGAAGAACATCTTTTTTGAAAAAACAAAAAGAGGAGATGTTGCATTATGACACTGCATCACGTGCTAAGCATTTCTGTTAGTGTAGACTGGTTCTTACCGGTCGAACATAAACAAGGAAGCTGGCATGGAAAGTTACTAGCCACACCTTCTGACACCCTCTGACATTCAACACCTTGGAGAAAAGTTCCCACCTTCTTGCAACGTGCTAACTATCAACAAAGGGCACGTGACTTCATTTCTACTGTGTGAATTCCCTTTTATGGTCATGATTTGTGTATTGTTTACATGACGTTGCATGCTTAACCCTGCCTTCTGATAAAGTCAATAAAAGGGCTTGCAGGCTTTTGTCTGTGCGCCGTTCCACCCCACTCGAAGAAGAATTTGGTGTCGCCTCTTCTTTTCCCTCACCCGTGGACCGCCCGCCTGATAACGGCGAGAATGTTATCACTACAGGTAGGTAGGTAGATAAAGGAATAGAGAGAGAGAGAGAAATAGAGAGAGAGAGAGAGAGAGAAATACGGTAGGTAGGGAGAGAGAGAGTGTGTAGGTAGTGTTAGGGGTAAAAAACACCCCCGTTGGAAAATAAACAGGTGGAATAGTGCAATACACCAGACAGCAAGAGATAGGTTGCTTAAACACCACAAACACTATCAAACACTGATAGTAGAAAAAATAAAGTTTTTACTTTTGTAGGAACTAAAATACTTGTCAACGTTCCAACGTTGCCATGAAGATTATCAATTGGGGTTTTCTCTTGGGAGCTTCACAGATAGCCAGGACTGTCTTTTAACCTAAGTCCTGCATCTTCCAGGCACTCCCTGATATCTGGAGCACCTGGAGAGGAAATCAGGCCACTATGGCAGAAGGTGGATTATCAGAAGAAAGCCTCATTTCAGCTGGAGGCCAGCCAGCCCCCCTGAACAGCGGAGCTCCAGATTTCCAACCTGTGATGCTTTCCCCAGCGGCAGAAGCAAGGAAAGGAAATATGAGTACTGGTGGAAATTAGCCCCTAAAGCAGCTGAGCTTGAATTCCCTTACCCTAATTCCCAAATAAAAGGGAGAGTCTCAAGCGAACTGGCAAGGGTGGACTGGATGTGGGACTGGGAACAAGCCAGGCTCCCACGGCCCCAGATGGGATTCCTGGGGGGTGCAGGAACGAGCATACAGAGGCCGAGAGGAAGGCAGAGGAGGGAGGGAGCTAAACGACCCACCCTGATTCAGGGGAAAGTTTGATGGTGACTCAGACCAGCTAGCTCTATTCCTTGATTCAGCTGATATCCACTTAGAACGCTATGGGCAGCTTTACCCATCCCCCAGAGCCATGGTGAACGCCATCGCAGAGGGTTTTGAGGGGGAAGCAAAGGAATGGCTAGCAGCCCTCCATAAGAGGAGACCCCTCCAACTGCAAGACATAGATGACTTCCTACAAGTGCTAGAGGCCAGGTTTGAAGAGGGGGAGGAGGACCCATATGCGGAAGAGGAACTCAGCAACCTAAAGCAGAGAGGCCGCCCCATCAAAGAGCACATCCGTGATTTTAGGAGGGTAATTGGAAGACTACCCCCATTACCAGAACGATTGCTGGTGCATTTTTTCAGAACAAGCCTAGACAAACGCATTGCCCAAGTAACTGCGTACCGTGATATCCCAAACCGACTCTCCGAGTGGTTTCGAGTGGCAACAAAAGTTGACAGTGGGCTATGTGCCAACGACACAATGAAGGAACCAGACACAAAAGAGAGGAGTCAACCAAATCCGAAACCACCCCGCCAAAAGAGAGAAATGGCACCACAGCGAGACCTGAAACCAGCCCTCCCTCGAAGTTCCATGAGATGTTACAGATGCGGGGGGATGGGCCACATGGTAGCTGCATGCCCAACCCCAGCCCCGAAACCAAGGCCAGACCCAAAACCCAGGGCCCGACCAGAACGAGGCCCCAGACGGGACATCAACACGTCCAGGAGGGCTCTTCATTCTGCAGGGGTTTCCTCCCCCCCAGGTGAAAGGGGTGGAACCCCAGGCAACGATGACCAGTCGCTCGAACCCTATGACAGCGAGGACGAGGGAGAAGATGACCCAATGGTGAGTGAATCTATTTACCCTTTCCTTTTCCTAATACGCCTCACAGCCCAAAAAACAGGAAAATGGGGATTTTCAAGCGCTAGTAGACTCAGGCTGCACAAGATGCTTGATTAACCTAACCACAGTCCTGAAACTGGGGAGCAGAGCAAAAAGACTGGCCCACCCGATCCGGTTCGAACAGGTCGACGGGTCCCTAATGGGAGGAGCCTATGTCACCCACCTAACTGAACCACTGAGACTAGAATTGGCAGATCACTGGGAAGTAATTCGATTCCTAATAGCCCCCAAGATGACAGACACAGTCATACTGGAACTTTCCTGGCTAGACAAGTGGGGACCAACCATCTGGTGGCAAGGGGGTACCCACAGAATTAGGATATCACCGGGCCCTCAACCCCTCCCTCATGAGCAAGCAGAAATGCCACCCACATTGGGAACCCCCCAAGAGAGCCCACGAGAACAATTGGCAACCACATCTGACAAAACCCCAGAGGCTGAACTGATTCCGATGGAATACCAGGACTTCACAGAAGTATTCAGTGAGACAGAATGTGACATTCTGCCCCCCCCCCCCCCCCACCGTGAGACAGATTGTGCCATTGAAATCATCCCTGGGGCAAAACTACCCAAACCCAAGCTGTATGCCATGACGCCTCAAGAAATGCAAGAAATACATAGACAAAAACCTAGCGCGAGGGTTCATCGAGCCAGCCAAGCCATGGGTTGCAGCACCGGTCCTCTTCAAAGAGAAAAAAGATGGAACTATGCGTCTGGTTGTGGATTTTCGAGTGATAAATGCCGTGTGCGTACACAACCTATACCCGCTCCCCCTCATGAAAGATATGCTATCTCACTTGGCCAAGGGAAAAGTCTTCACCAAATTAGACCTCAGAGAGGCATACTACCGAATACGGATCAGGGAAGGAGATGAGTGGAAAACAGCGTTCAACTGCCCTTTAGGGAGCTTCCAATTCAAAGTGATGCCTTTTGGACTACAGGGAGCCCCAGCAGTATTCATGCAGTTAATAAACGAGCACCTCTACAAGGGGGTCCTCGTCTACCTAGATGATATCCTTATTTACACTGAGGCCTTCGATGACCACATACCCCTGGTCCGCCAAGTACTGGAAAAACTTCTGGCAGCCAACCTGTATGTCAAGCTATCAAAATGTGAATTCCACCATAAGCGACTAGACTACCTAGGCTACTGAGTGTCAAATGAGGGAATAGAGATGGACCCAGTCAAAGTGCAAGCCGTCCTAAGCTGGCAACCCCCCACCCGCAGACAGCTACAAAGCTTCCTAGGGTTCACAAACTCTACAGGCAATTCATCCCCTCCTTTGCGAATATTGCCAAACCCCTGACAGACCTCCTGAAGACAGGGAGCCCAGGAACAAAACCTCGTCCGGGACAACCCCTAAAGTGGAGCCTAACCTGCCAAAAGGCATTCGAAACACTGAAAGAAATGTTTGCAAAGGTTTGTACAAAGGTTTGAAATGTTTGTACTGAAGCATCCTGACCCCGAGCAACCTGTCGTGATCCAGGCAGACGCCAGCGACATGGCAGTAGGAGCGGTACTACTCCAAAGAAACAACCAAGGAAATTTACAACCCTGCACCTATACCTCCCGCAAGCTCACAGACACGGAGAGACGATGGGCCGCATGGGAAAAGGAGGCTTTTGCAGTGAGATGGGCACTGCTAACCTGGAGACACCTGTTAGAAGGGAGCCAGAAACTGTTTGAAGTCTGGACCGACCACAAAAATCTGGAAGCTCTCAGGACCCCACGGAAACTATCACCCAAACAAGTCCAATGGGCTCGATATTTCAACCGTTTCAACTTCGTACTAAAGCACATTCCAGGGCAGAGGAACGTTTTAGCTGACGCCCTCTCCCACATGCCTGAGTACAAATGCGAACGGAAGCACGTAGTGGACGCCATTATTCCTTCTACTCAAACAGCTGCCCAAGTAACCACCAGGCGGCAACACCGTGACTGGCGGGGCCAACCCGCAAGCGACCTAACCACAAGACTCAAAACTGAGCTGCTAGCAGACCCCTGGTTCCAAAACAACCAACACATCTTGACAAAAAGAGATGACCTTGCATGGAAGGGGACAAAACTCTATGTTCCAGAATCCCTACGTATCCTAGTCCCCCAGAGGAGCCATGACGCCAAACCGGCAGGCCACTTTGGGTTCCTAAAGACTTTACACTTAGCCCAAAGGCAATTTTGGTGGCTTGGCATGAAGAAAAATGTGGATAGTTACGTGCAAAGTAGCACCATCTGCGCCACAATGAAGAGACGACCAGGAAGACCCCCCCAGACTGCTGCAAACAGTAGCAGAACCAACGAGACTGTGAGAGGAGATTGCAAGTTGCCAAAAAGTGGGGGGGGAAACAGTGATTTGGACTGTAATAGACCTGTTCTCCAAGCAGGCACAGTTCGTACCCTGAAGTGGACTACCCTCGGCTCACAAGCTGGCTAAACTATTTGTGAAGCATATCTACATGGAGTACCTCGAAGAATCATCTCAGACAGAGGGGTGCAGCTCATGGCTAAGTTCTGGAGGGAGTTCCTGCGGTCCATTGGCTCATCTCAGGGTCTTAGTTCAGCTTTTCATCCGAGTACTAATGGGGCAGCAGAGAGACTGAACGCCATGATAGAGCAGTACCTAAGCTGCTACGTGAACTATCAGCAGTCTAATTGGGCAGACCTTTCATCTTTTGCTGAGGTTGCATACAATAATGCTGTTCATAGTAGCACAGGACTCACGCCGTTCAAAGTAGTGAGCAGCATGGACTTTGTCTCCACAAAATACTTGAGATTAAGACTGCCTAGCAAGAAACTGGGCCTGAAATTTGTGGGGCCATTCCCCATAGTAAAGATCATCAACCCAGTCACAGTGATATTGAAACTACCTCGATTGCTGGGGAAGACACACCAATCATTTCATAGCAGCCTTTTGAAACCCGTGATCGGTTCCACTCTGAGACCACTGCCCCGGGAGCCCCCAGGCCCTATGGTCATAAGGGGCCAAACCCATTATGAAGTTCAATGAATTCTTGATTCAAGGTGGCACAGAAGGCAACTCCAATACCTAATCAAGTGGAAGGGTGTTAGCTACTCTGGGTTCAGAACCAGTGTCACAACCCTGGTCCCATAACCAATGTTAGCTAATGAATGCGGAATAGTGTAATTCACCGGACAGTAAAGAGCTACGTTGCTGTAAACCACAAACAAACTCTAAAACAGTGATAGTGTGGCAGAGGGGCCAGGGACCCCAATTCCTGGACCCTGGGTCAACCCTGACCCCTTGGGAGATTTGCCCACTTGCCCTTTGGACAGCTTGGGCAAGATGTGTGGGTGTACTTCTCTGTTCTTAAAGGTTCTCAGAGTATTACAAATATTGCTGTAGCCTTGCTTCAAGAGATGGAAAGAGGAAGTGACTGGGGGAGAAGGGGAGGTGTAAACCCTATATGGGAACTATAGCTGGCATTAAACAAATGACTATGCATTTATAGGACACGTATTAATTTTTGCTATTAACTTCTGTTTCTGTACTATTCCAAAGTTAACTTCTGCTTTTATCCATATGTGTTTCTGTATTAAGGACGAAGGTATAAAACTAACTCCCTGGGCGTTGCCCAGGCAGTTCAGTCTTTAGTGTGAGAGCACTCTGAACTCTTGACATGTCAATAAATCCTGTTTCTCTATTACCTTTGTGGTCTCTCGTCCTGTCGTTCAACCAGTCTGTGGTGAGCCTGGTTTTTGCCGCTACATTCTGGTTCCCTGACCGGGAACCGAGGGGTCTTTGGGACCCTCTGGGGTGCTCACCCCGGTGCTGGGACGCTCCCGGCTGGAGGGAATTTCCCAGGCGCCAATGGACCATTTTGTTCCAAGGGACTTCCCACTGGCTGAGGAGACTCTCGAGCACCAGCGGCTGACAACCCCAAGAACCACTTGAGAAGGACCAGAGACCAGGATCTCTCCAGCCGGCCGGCCAAGGAGTGGAGGAAAAGCCCTGCAGGCAAGTATTGTGGGACCCATACCCGGCTGGCAAGCCGATGCCTGGCTGACGAGCCAGAAGCCCCGGACAGTAACACCTGACTGGCGAGTCGGAGGCGAGGCCCGATTCCCCTCGCTACTAGCCAATACCGCCCGGACTCCAAGAGAGCCGGAGACGAGTGCTAATCCCATTACGTTTAGAGGGAAGGGGTATTGGCAGGGGAGGACTGTCCATGTGTGAGACTTGTCACTGTCGCTGCTACGTTTTCCTACGGTGACCGTTGAGTTGGCCGGCACCCTAGGCCAGTGGCGTGTGTGTGTGTGTGTTTGGCGTGATGTCAGCCTCGCTAGTTTTTCTGCTTAGCTGCCATGGAAACGGGGAGGGTGGGGGGCGTTGGGATGAGTGTGTTCTGCTGGTGGACAATGTTGATGGTTGGTGTTATCTCTTGGTTAACGGACCTGCATTCCAGGATGGTGAAGACCTGCCCACCTGATGTTGGAGACGAAAGCATATTGGACAATGCAAAGGGGGGGTTTGGGGATTGGGATGGGCTTAAGCTTAATACTTTCTGTTCGCGCCTAAACTATTCACTCTCAGCTTTACTTGGTCTGTAAGCTATTGTTACTTAGTAAAAGGAGCCTTATTCATTTCAAAACAATGTCTAAGTGTGGTCTTTCCTAAGCCAACGAAGAAGCAGGCCTGACAAGAAGCTGAGAGTCACAAAAACCGTTACCTGATGTCGGACCCTGCACAAGAGGAGCTTCCGTTGGTGGAAGTCCTGCCTGAAACTTCTATGGGAGCAGAAGCATCGCACCCCCCTGTTCAATCTGAAGATACCAGGTCAGTGATGGACTGTTTGGCTGGCCTAGATCTTAATCTGCCAGCCGAAGATTCAGTCAAACCAAAACGTTGGTCCGAAGGGGTAGGAATGACTGGGGTAACCGTCTCCAGGCGTCGTCTTTCCCCAAAGAAGGTCATTCCGGAGCTCTTAAGAGAAGAAAGGGAGTTGAAAGAAATGGCCCAAGATTTGCTCCGCCAGGCAGACGAGAAACGGGAGGCCCTGGATAAGCTCTGGGGGAGGGAGGCGGAACGCAAACAGTTAAAAGAATCACATTCAGCCGCTGCCAACCAAAGCAGGAGTTCAACACCATCCCCCCCTGCTCGGGCCAGCAGGGAATTGCGGAGAGAGGCCAATCCCTCTTCCCCCCGTCGACTTGCAAAACTTCCTCCCTTGGGTGTGAAATACGACGGGAGTGCCGATAAACTGGCGTTTTTTCTAATTCACGTCGATAATTTCATGCAGTTTTACGCAGCTGATTTGGAGGATGAAATCAAAATCAGAATTGTTTCTATGACTTTAGAAGGTCAAGCTTCTGGGTGGCTGGTTTCACTGCATAATTGCCGATCACCCGCGCTGCGGGATTTCGATCGTTTTATGAATGCCCTTAGAAGGCGTTTTGAAGACCCCCGTGTTGAGAGGAAAGCTAAAATGAAACTGAAAACCTTACGACAGGGGAGCAATAGTGTCCAGGCGTACACGCAGATTTTCCAGGAATTATCGGTGTTTATGACCGGATATAGTGAACAAGCTTTGATGGACATTTATGTTGAAGGGCTAAATAAGGACATTTATCAAACTTGTGTGAACAGATTTCGCCCCGAAACTTTAAATGAATGGATAGATCTCGCTTCAGATGTTGAGTTGGATCAAGCCCACTTGCAGGATCCAGTCCTTCCTGAGAAAAAACCACAGAAAGACACCCCCAAATCTCACTCCTTTGAGAAGGATGCCCACTTGCAAAAAGGGGGGGGGGAAAACAACTCAAACTCGCTCAGGCAGTTGTTATCGCTGTGGAAAGGAGGGGCACTGGGCAGACAAATGCAGATCAAGACAACCTCCACGCCCGCCCCCTTCTTCGGACCGGAAGCATCCAAAGACACCAATCGTGCGCACAAAACCGGCCATGAGTGGGGTGGAGCCTCTCAATCTCTCTACTGACCAGCCCAGCACCACACCTGATGACTGGGAGGCGTCTTCAGACTCTTCTGACGACAATCTGGTGAGTCACCGCTCCGGGCCCCTTTATATAAATTTAAAGCTTTTGGCTCCATCTACTGGTCGTACATGCAATGTGCAGGCTCTCATTGATTCTGGCTGTTCAAAATGTCTCATAAGCCAAGAGACGGTATCCTCTATGGGTTTCCACTTAAAGACCCTAAAAACCCCCATAGCCTTTTGCCAAATGGATGGTTCTGTAGCAGGGGGAACCCCAGCATCTTTTATCACCGAACCAATTCAAGTTTCTATTGGCACTGGTCATACTGAGACCATCAACTTTATTGTAACTGCCATTGCCGAAAATGCTGTAATTTGGGGGGTTAATTGGCTTCGGAAATGGAATCCTCTAATAAACTGGAAGGAAGGTTGGGTACGCATACCTTTATCCCTACCTGAACATACCTCTCTACCATCAGAAGCTAATCGCCCACCCCCCAGTAACCCACCTCTTTTAATCGAATCTGCTGCACCTTTGTTAGACGTTCCGTCACCTGAAGTCATACCAGGCGAGGAGAAAATTCCCAAAGAATATTGGGACCTAAAAGATGTTTTCAGTGAAAGATCTTGTGATTCCCTTCCTCCTCATAGAGCTACTGATTGTTCAATTGATTTCCTCCCTGGAGTTCAATTACCTAAACCTCGTTTATACTCCATGACCCCACGGGAGATGGAGGAATTACGTAAATTCATCGATAAGAACCTTCAAAGGGGTTTCATTGAACCAGCTAGGCCACGTGTAGCTGCGCCAGTTATGTTTAGGGAGAAAAAAGATGGTACTCTGAGATTAGTACAAGACTACTCCTATCTAAACACCATTTGTGAACACAATATCTACCCCCTTCCGCTTATGAAGGACATGCTTGCTCACCTAGCTACCGGTAGAATCTTCACTAAACTGGACTTACGTGAGGCCTATTACAGGGTCAGAATTAAAGAGGGGGACGAATGGAAAACCGCTTTTAACTGCCCACTTGGATGTTTTCAATTTAAAGTCCTTCCTTTTGGTCTTCAAGGTGCCCCTTCTGTATTTATGCAACTAATAAATGAGGTTCTCCACGAGCACCTTTACAAGGGAGTTATTGTCTATATTGATGACATAATGGTTTACTCACAAACACATGACGAGCATGTTAAACTGGTGCGCTCGGTATTAAACAAACTACGTTCCGCTGAACTTTACGCCAAGCTCTCTAAATGTGAGTTTCACCAGGAAACAATTGACTATTTGGGCTACCGCATCTCTTCTGAGGGAATTGAAATGGATCCTGCTAAAGTCAAGGTAGTGACGGAGTGGGCTCCTCCCCGTACTCGTAAACAACTACAGAGTTTTTTGGGATTTGCAAATTTTTACCGCCAATTTATTCCGTCATTCGCCAACATTGCCTTACCCATTACAAACCTACTAAAAACAAAAGGAGAAGGTAAACCTCGTCCAGGATCTCCACTTAAATGGACCATGGAATGTCAAGCCGCTTTCGAGAAGCTTAAACGTTTGTTTGCGGCTGAACCTGTTCTTAAACACCCCGATGTAAATTCCCCGTTTGTAATTCAAGCGGATGCCAGTGATGTCGCTGTGGGAGCAGTCCTATTACAACTCAACAACCGTGGCCAATTGCAACCCTGTGCCTACACCTCTCGGAAACTCACTACGTCCGAACGTGGTTGGGCGATTTGGGAAAAGGAGGCTTTTGCTGTTCGTTGGGCTCTCATGACTTGGCGTCATTTTCTTGAGGGCGCTCCCCATCCATTTGAGGTCTGGACGGACCATAAAAATTTGGAAGCTCTTACCTCCTCGCGGAAATTGTCCCCAAGGCAACTTCGCTGGGCTCACTACTTCCATCGTTTCAATTTCCACCTTAAATATATTCCGGGTGGAAAGAATTTCATGGCGGATGCGCTTTCCAGATTACCACAATATGATGTTTCTAAACTCACTATTGTTCAGCCCATCATACCACTCACTTTGCAAGCTTCTCCAGTATCTACTAGAAGTCATGCTACAGTCCAAACTACTCCACCTGAAGACCTGATTGCTCGTATTAAGGACGAACTACTTACTGATGAATGGTATTCCGCACATTCTGGTGATTGTACCATTAGAGACGATCTTCCCTGGATTGGCTCAAAGATTTATGTACCTGCTACATTACGTCCTTTTGTCTTGCAACGCGCACACGACTCACGTTTAGCTGGCCATTTCGGCTTCGTTAAGACTGTACATCTTGTCAAAAGACAGTTCTGGTGGCCCTCACTGAAAAAGGATGTTGAATCTTATATTGCCAGTTGCCCCATATGTGCGGCTTCCAAACGTGCGCCGGGGAAGCCACATGGACTCCTCCAGTCTGTAGCTACGCCAGAGAGACCTTGGAAGGAAATTTCAATGGACTTTATAGTTGACCTTCCGCCTAGTCAGGGCTATACCGTTATTTGGGTCGTTACCGATCTTTTCTCCAAACAAGTTCATTTTGTCCCCTGTACAAAAATTCCTTCTTCCAAATCTCTGGCTCGATTATTCGTTTCTCATATCTATCGCTTTCATGGCGTCCCGCAACGCATCATCTCTGATAGGGGTACTCAATTTACTTCTCTTTTTTGGAAAGAGTTTTTGAGACTGATTGGCTCCGCCCAGAGCTTAAGCTCCGCCTACCACCCTCAGACGAATGGCTCTTGTGAAAGGGTTAATTCCGTTTTGGAGCAATACTTACGTTGCTTTATTAATTTTCAACAGGATGATTGGGCTGATCTCCTCATACATGCCGAAGTGGCATATAATAACTCCGTTCACTCCAGTACGAATATGACCCCTTTTAAAATCATCTACGGACAAGACTTTGTACCCATCCCCGAACTGCCTCATGACTCGCCGACAGTCCCCTCGTTAGCCGAATGGTCCTCTAGGCTATCTTCTGTCTGGCCAGTTCTCCGGAAAACTTTGAACGATGCCCATGACTCACACAAATTGTACGCTGACAGGAAACGGGCGGTTCCCCCCTCCTACAAAGTTGGTGATCAAGTTTATGTATCTACCAAGAATTTAGATAGCCCCCAGAGATGCAGGAAACTGGGTCCCAAGTTTGTTGGTCCTTTCACAATAACCAAGATCATCAGCTCTGTGTCGGTCCGTTTGGATCTCCCAAAGACCTACCGGCGATTATACCCTGTGTTCCATGTTCACCTGCTGAAACCTGCACGTACCTCGCATCTCCGCAAACCTTTGCCTGATACACCTGCACCTACCATGGTGGGTGGGCACCAGCACTATGAAGTCCGTGATATTTTGGACTCCAGAGTCCGCAGAAATAAGACTCAGTTCCTAGTCATGTGGAAAGATTTTCCCCCTTCTCACAACGAATGGGTGGATAAAGAGCATCTCAAAGCTCCTAAACTGGTACGCCAGTTTTATGCCAAGTATCCGCATAAACCCTGATTTTTTTCCCCTCTCCTATCTGTTGTTTTGTCTGTCCTTCTTTGTCTTTCAGGTGTAGCCTTCCGTGTTCCGCATGCTGTCCCGGATTTCCCGCTCTTCCTGGAGGAGGTCCGGATGTCAGCCTCGCTAGTTTTTCTGCTTAGCTGCCATGGAAACGGGGAGGGTGGGGGGCGTTGGGATGAGTGTGTTCTGCTGGTGGACAATGTTGATGGTTGGTGTTATCTCTTGGTTAACGGACCTGCATTCCAGGATGGTGAAGACCTGCCCACCTGATGTTGGAGACGAAAGCATATTGGACAATGCAAAGGGGGGGTTTGGGGATTGGGATGGGCTTAAGCTTAATACTTTCTGTTCGCGCCTAAACTATTCACTCTCAGCTTTACTTGGTTTGTAAGCTATTGTTACTTAGTAAAAGGAGCCTTATTCATTTCAAAACAATGTCTAAGTGTGGTCTTTCCTAAGCCAACGAAGAAGCAGGCCTGACACGTCCGCAGTTCCCTACGGAGACCGTGAGTTCCGGCTCCCTGGGTCGGGCGTGAGTGGTTGAGAAGCTCCTTTGTGTCATCCCGAGAGGAACGGACCCCTTACCTTCCTCTCATCCCTTTTCCTATCACGTCTGTCTGGTGCCCTGGGAGGACCATGGGAGGTGGTAGTTCTCAACCCGACACACCCCTACAGTGCATGTTGACTCACTTTAAGGCGGCTTATCAGTCGCAGGACTATGGCATTGAGTGGAGCAGATGCAAGCTCCGGGCATTTTGCCAGGCCAAATGGCCCTTTTGGCTGAACGCTGTGCTCCCTCCAAATCCTTAGGGGTCTCCCCCTTCGAGTTACTCTTTGGCCGTGTGCCCAACCTTGTGGCCCCTACTGTCCAGTTGGGGGATTCGGTCCGGCTTAAGCAATTGCAAGCCCTCAATGCCATAGTCCACTCGTTGCAGAAATACGTGCTTTCTGCCCGTCCCCATTTGATTGACACCCCCGCTCACTCCTTTACCCCGGGACAGGAGGTTTGGGTTAAGGATTGGAAACGGGAGGTGCTGGGCCCTAAGTGGCGGGGACCTTATACTGTTATTTTGAGCTCTCCTCTTGCTGTTAAGGTCACTGAGTAACAAGAAAGAGAGAGAGAAGAAAAGTCTCACCAAGAACATTTAGTTTCTGTGTTGTTTTAGCTTGTCTTTGTTGTGTTTAAGTGTTAAAAAAAAAAAAAGAAGGGGGTTCCTTAGGAGACAGATCAAGTGGACCACAAACCCGGTCCAAGGGAGTAGTTGAGACAAAAACTCAAATTGCCCCTAAGAGAAATTTTATTGCCAGGAGCTGAGGGGGAGCAGCGTAAAATGTGAGAATGGTCAGTATGGTCTTCGTTGGTCACTGTGCAGATGGCATTAGGGCAAAAATTACAGAAGACGAGAAGGGGGGCCCAAGAAAGGCATCTCTGAACTTGTGGAATGAGCATACAAAATGTATATTAATTGGGCTCGAAACCTCAAAGAAGGAACTTCAAAGAGGAAACACATTTTTTCCTCGCCGAAGCTCTTAGAAAGGTGGGAGGCCAGGGGACCTGCCGGAAGAATTGTGTGGGAGGTTAAGTTACCCCTGGCACCCCAGGTCGGTGACAGTGTCTTAACAATAGAACATAGGTGGTGAAGGAAGCATTCCTCGAATGCCTCTTCAATACATGTTACTCTATACATCTGGATCTTTAAAAATACGCTAGCGTCTGCTAGGAGGTTCCAAAGGATATGTATAGAGAACTTTGAATCTTTAAAAATAGGCCAGTGTTCGCTGGGAGGTTCAAGGAAATTGATTATAACAGAGAAGACACTGAAAATCCAAATTTTGCCCTGCTAGCCAAACCACTGTATGGATCCACAAAAGAGACATAGATAAGAGAAGAGAAAAGATGTAGAGGAGACATGATAGCAGTGTTCCAATATCTCAGGGGATACCACAAAGAGGAGGGAGTCAAACTATTCTCCAAGGCACCTGAGGGTAGAAAAAGAAGCAATGGGTGGAAACTAATCAAGGAGAGAAGCAACTTAGAAATGAGGAGGAATTTCCTGACAGTTGGAACAATTAATCAGTGGAGCAGCTTGCCTCCAGAGGTTGTGAATGCCCCAATACTGCAAGTCTTTAAGAAGAGGTTGGATGGCCACTTGTCTGAAATGGTATAGGGTTTCCTGCCTAAGCAGGGGGTTGGACTAGAAGACCTCCAAGGTCCCTTCCAACTCTGGTTTGTTTGTATTATCTTAACAAGGAGGAAACCTTCATAATTAGACCTCTAAGAATCTATAAATGTATGTGGCATGGAGTGCAGATGCTGTAAAATAGTTATAGCATAAACTAGCTGAGAGAGGAATGCCCCTTTAAATATTTAGTAATCATTTTAAGCATTTTATTGTTGATTGCGGCTGTAGCAGCCAAAATAGAACAGTCCTACCATAACCTTTTAAGTAATCTTCATCTATTAGTGGACTGGTTCAAATATTAGTGGAAAAAAGGAACCCTTTGGTTGGACACAGGTTAGAAAAAGGGGGGGGGCACTTTGCCCTAAAATCCTTGATGCAATCGCTCTTCTGATCAAGGAAGCTGATAAATTGACTTTTGGGCAGCCAATTACTATATTTCCTAATCATGCAATTCATGGAGTATTAGAAACAAAGAGCATTAGTGTTCAAGTAGCAGAGTAGTGGGCTTTAATACGAGCACTAGAAAGGGCATAGAATGGAAGTATAAACATTTGGACTGATTCTAAATATGCAATCCTCACATTACATGTCCATGCTGTAAGAGGACTCTTGATAGCCCTCTTTTAAGGAAGAGCAACTAGTGTGCTTGCTCAGGGAAATTAAAGATTCCATATGAGGGAATCTGCACAATTTCTCCAAGCTGGATGGTCGGATCCAGCAGGAAAGGGAACATGTCAGCGACCTGAGATGATCAGAGCCACACTGACATGACAGCTTATGCAGCATTGGAATTGGGAAGGGGCTGAGCCCCGGATGTTCTAAAGCAGAGGGAACTCCAGGCACCTAGTTGGGAGTAACTAGAATCCTACTCAACGACACAGTGTGTCTTGAAACTCACCTTGAATGGGTGAATGCATTGTCACTGGCACTTTGGTCTGTGCAATGCACTCGGAAGGAGGGAATGAGGTTATCAGGGAATGAGGGAATGAGGTTATCTCCTTTTGAAATGATGTTTGGGAGGCCAACAGAAGTAAGTGCTAATTTGAAAAATCACATATGGCACCTAGTCGATTAGGGGCCTCATGGGTGAACCAAATGGTGAGAGAATTAGAGCAACAAATATAAGGAATCCAAAAATATTGTGTGTCCCTCAGTCTACCATGTCTAGTCACCCCTAGTCATAATATTTAGGTGGCAAACAGATTATGGGTAAAACAGTGGAAAGCGGACAATTTGAAACCTAGGTGGAAGGGCCCACTTGCAATATTGGGAGGCAGACCAGGGTGAGGCCCAACATCTAGTGCTTGGAGAAGAAGCGCCCCCTATAACTGTCCTACCGGCAATGGGCAGGCTACATACGGGGCAGAAGAGGCCCTACTGAAATCACCCCTGGAAGCTGATTTCTCAACGTACGGCTGAAGATTTGGAAGAGGAAGACAACATTCTATTTATTAGATATAAAACATATTAGAAAGTTCGAGCACCTGTCAGGGTATGGCAAGCCAAATATTCGTAGTCATAACTGCATTATCTCTTGCTTTAGTGAGTGTGCTTGCCCTTATTGGGGCAGAGGTCGACCTCGAGACCCCTCACATGTGGGGTGCCTCAGGGGTCGGTCCTCTCGCCCCTCCTATTCAACACATATATGAAGCTGCTGGGTGAGATCATCCGTGGTTTTGGGGTAGAGTACCATCTCTACGCTGATGATACTCAGCTGTATATATCTACCCCAAACCACCCCAACGATGCCGTAGCGGTGATGTGCCAGTGCCTGGAAGCCGTGCGGGTCTGGATGGGAAGTAACGGACTCAAGCTCAACCCGACCAAGACCGAGTGGCTGTGGTTTCCGGCTGCCCGGTTCAACCAGCTGTCTCTATCACTGGCCATAGGGGGCGAACATCTTGCCCCTGTGGATGGGGCGCGCAACTTGGGTGTCCTCCTGGATTCCCGGCTGTCCATGGAAGATCAAGTGACAGCCGTGGCCAGGAGGGCGTTCTACCAGGTTCGCCTGGTTCGCCAGTTGCGCCCCCTATTGGACCGGGATGCCCTTCGCACAGTCACTCATGCTCTCGTGACATCCCGACTGGACTATTGTAACTCTCTCTACATGGGGCTCCCCTTGAGGTGCACCCGGAGGCTGCAGTTGGTCCAGAATGCAGCCGCGCGAGCAATAATGGGTACCACAAGGTACACCCATGTAACACCGCTCTTGCGCGAGCTGCACTGGCTACCTGTAGTCTTTCGGGTGCGCTTCAAGGTGTTAGTCATCATCTTTAAAGCGCTCCATGGCTCGGGACCTAGCTATCTGCGGGATCGGATTCTGCCCCATACTTCCTCACGGCCGATTCGCTCCCACAGAGAGGGACTTCTCCGGGTGCCGTCCACTAGACTTTGTCAGCGGGCGACGCCCAGGGGAAGGGCTCTCTCTGTGGCGGGCCCTGCCCTCTGGAACGACCTCCCCCCCGATATTAGAATTACCACGGACCTCCGTTCCTTCCGTCTGAAATTGAAGACGCACTTTTTCTGCTTGGCCGGCCTAGGGTAGCCTCTTATTACAGTATTATAGGGTTTAGGGTTTTAGTGATTGGTTTTGGGGAATTTTAGCGCAGGGTCTTATGTTTAATCTGTTTTTAACTGTTTTGTATATATTTATTGTCTTAATTTCCCTGTGCACCGCTCCGAGTCCCCTTGGGGAGAGGGAGCGGTCTAGAAATTAAATATATTATTATATTATATTATTATATTATTGTGATTTGTTGTATTGGATATTCATTCTTTTGGGATTGCCTCTTCTTTGGAAAGACGGGTACTGTATCTTTGAGAAACCAGGGAGAGGTTCTGTCTCTGTAGTACTGTGTTGGTCCTAGGACTCTGGACATTGTATGTTACGAACAAGAGGTGGTTTTGTGGAATGCCTAAGACTGATATTGCCCTTACCCAAATCATACATAACCCCCGCCTTCTCCCTAATGTGGTAGGTTAAGAGAGTTGTGTTTGGCGACGTTTTGTTAAAGGACAATTATTGGCTTTGGCTATTATTGGCAAAGGGCCTGTTAAATGACAAGGTCCTGAATATTAGTTCCCAATGTTGTGTGGATGCCCGAACGACCCCCTTGCCCTTGAAGGAGGTTCTGAGGATGTTGAGAACCCCAAGGAACAGGGCGGAATCAGGTCACAGGGTGTGGACGCTTTGGGACAGGTCCGTTCCCGCAAAAGGTGCATCATCTATGCATGGGGAGGGAATGGTAGGCCAAACCCAAGACCAAAGGTCAAGCATTTGACCATCCTGGTATCAACTGAGAAAAGATACGTATATGTTAAAAATATTGGGACTGGGTCCAGTCTGACCCTGCCCTGAGTCGAAATTGTTGAGTGTGTTTGTCTACTGGCCCTTCATCTTACAATGCTGTTCCAAGCAAGCCAGATCTGTGGGGAAAGACCAGGACCACAATACTCCTTGAAAAGGATGGCGATGAGCTGCCTCCCCATTGTTTTTTATATTGAAAAGGTTTTATTGGTTTTACAGTTTTTCAATAGGATAGGGTAAGGGATACAAAGAAATTTTGAGAGCATTCCCGTCAAAGTCGTCGGCCCTACCGGGACATCAAAATAGATCATTAATAAAAAACATTTTCCATACACTACAAAGTAAAAGCAAGTACATATTTCTAAGTTCTCAGTTCTATGCTGTCAGTCATTTACAAAAATCCAGATGCACATGTTATATTATACAATATTATTCAAAAAATCAAGGCAAAGTTATTTTTTAGATCTAAGTCTCTTGGCAATTGTATCTTCTATCTCTCCTTCCAGGCCCCCAGCGGGCGGGGCCGTGGCCCCCCCTGCCCCCCCTGGATCTTCCCCCAGGACAGAGGAATGTTTTTAAAAAAGGCTTCCGCCTCAGCAACTGTTTTAATCCTCACTCTTCCTCCTTCCCAGAACACCAGCATCCCTTCGGGCATCACCCACCTAAACCAGATCCCGTGGTCAAACAATTTTTTAGACAAGAAGGAAAATTTCCTTCTTACTTCTCTAATCTTTCTTGGGATCTGCTTTAGGATAGCAACCTCCTTTTGTTGGTAAATTAACGGACCTCCTCTTTGCACTTTCAAGATTTCCTCTCTGGTTGACCTTCTAACAAATTTAACATGTATCTCTCTGGGTACTTCATTTATCCTGGCATATGCAGAGTTTATTCTGTAGGCTAGGTCAATGTCCCCCCCTGATCTCATCCTTAGGTTTATGTAAATAGTTTGCTATAATTGTGCTCATGAGTTCAGGGAGACATTCACCAGTTTCCTCAGAAACATTCTGAAATCTCAAAAAATATGTCATCCTTTCCATATCAATCCTAGACACATGCCCATTTATTTCCACAACCTCATTAGTAACATTTTTAATCTCTCCCTTAGCCCCCACCAGCCCCCCTTCCAGTTCTTCATTCTTCTGTGTGTTCTCCAGCACTTGCTTCCGTGTGTCCAATAATTCCTTTTTAAAGTTGATATTTTCTGCCCTCTGGGCCTTGATTTCTTGTACCAAAGTTTGTATAACAGATTCAAGAGAGGCCATCCTTAATTCTAAGCTTGCCAGTGCTGATTCTTGTGCCATGGTTAGCTGTTAAAGTCAGTGCCACTAAAATGGCGTTTTTTGGGTGGGGCTGTTGAGGCAAATCAGGAGCCAAAAGTTCAGTTCAGGGTTGTAAAGTTCAGGAACCAAGAGAGAAACAATTTTCCAAGTCAATAAGTATAATAACGAAGGCACTCCAGAAAAGAAATCACAAATCCAAAAAAAATTTTTTTCTTCAGTAACCAGAGGGAGTCCAAATCACAAAGAGACGCTGGAAATTTTCCATAAGTAAAATAGTCATTCAGGGACAAAGAGAAGCCATTTTCACCGCCCAGACTCAGAGCCAGAAGGAGAGAGTGGTAAAAAAAAAATGTTTCAAATCAGCCAGACCTAGATACATTGTTTCAAAGACAAACCGCAGACCACTTTCCCTTGTTTCAAACAGTCCAGATTAAAGATATCCGCTTCCTCGCAGCGAGGAGCCATTCTTAAGTGCCGCTTTAGTCCGAGGGGGGGTTTAACAAGCAGACACCCCCCTCCAAGTTCTTTCAGCCCAGGCTGACAGCAGAAAAAAAAATGTTTAAAACCACTCACTTTCACCCTCGCAGCCGAAGCCCCGGGAAGCCTTCCGACTCAGACGGCCAGCTCTCTTCATATTTTCAGAACGATGCCGCCCGCCATTGGCGAAGGGGAAACCCCCCGCAGCATGTCCTCCTCCACCTAAGCCGAAGACAAGGGTCGCTTCCCAGCTGCCGCTGGGGGAGGACGACCCAGGCAAGCCGGCTTTATGGGAGACCCCCAAAAACGGGGCGTCTCGCCCCCGTGGGGGGGCAGGAAAAGAAACAAAGCGGCGAGCGAGCCCTAGGCTCGCCCGTCGCCGCTGGAGCCGGAACCGGAAGTCAGCTGCCTCCCCATTGTTGGCCCTAGAGCTGTTGGTGTAGAAATTTTAGAGTCACCCTCCTGGTGATTTACATGCTTGATGGAATCATCAGGCTACAGGCAGTACTTGACCTCGCTGGTCAAAGGCTGGACAAATCTCTGGATATTTTGTCGGAAGCCACGGGTAAACTGAGGACTGCGGTCCATCAGAATAGACTAGCACTGGACTATATTTTGGTCAAGGAAGGTGGGGTTTGTGGTAAGTTTTATCTTTCTAATTGTTTTCTCCAGATGGATGAGACAGGAAAAGTCATTAAACAACTAACCATTGATGTGCGGCCGCCTCTGCCTTTGACTCCTGGTTCCCCTAATTGCCAGGCCTCCAGGCCATGGTCACTCTCATTGGGCTTATTGCTGCAGGCTGTGTCATTCTCCCTTGTATCCTCCCTATTTTTGTATGAACCATTTCAACCACTGTTTCCTTACTGGTAGAGAAGAATGCTAAGGCTAGGGCAATGGCTATATGGGAATATGTAGTCTTGGCTACAGAAAATCCAAAGTCTAACATTTGTGAAACTCCACTGTAATCTTTTGATTATGGTGGACTTCCAAAGGGGGAAATGTGGCAGAGGGGCCAGGGACCCCAATTCCTGGACCCTGGGTCAACCCTGACCCCTTGGGAGATTTGCTCACTTGCCCTTTGGACAGCTTGGGCAAGATGTGTGGGTGTACTTCTCTGTTCTTAAAGGTTCTCAGAGTATTACAAATATTGCTGTAGCCTTGCTTCAAGAGATGGAAAGAGGAAGTGACTGGGGGAGAAGGGGAGGTGTAAACCCTATATGGGAACTATAGCTGGCATTAAACAAATGACTATGCATTTATAGGACACGTATTAATTTTTGCTATTAACTTCTGTTTCTGTACTATTCCAAAGTTAACTTCTGCTTTTATCCATATGTGTTTCTGTATTAAGGACGAAGGTATAAAACTAACTCCCTGGGCGTTGCCCAGGCAGTTCAGTCTTTAGTGTGAGAGCACTCTGAACTCTTGACATGTCAATAAATCCTGTTTCTCTATTACCTTTGTGGTCTCTCGTCCTGTCGTTCAACCAGTCTGTGGTGAGCCTGGTTTTTGCCGCTACAATAGTAAGAAAATAAATAGTCTTTACTTTGTCACAACTAAAATGCTTCTTCCGACTAACTCTCAAACAATGATAACAGTCCTTCACCAAACAAAGTTTATCTCACAGTGATGCAAAACAATCCTCCTTCACAGTTCAGCTTCTCCAATGACAATCAGGTAACACAGGATCACAAGGAATCGAACAAGGAATGAGCTTGTGATTCTGAGCTTCCTTTATAGTAGAACTGTATAATGACAGCCAATGAGATTATAAGTCAGTTCTTAAAGCTACACAATTCCTTAAGAACATAGGCTCATGTATATTGCCAACCCAATATAAGGCTGAATATCCTAACAAAGGGTTACCCCTTATCGGAGGCATCATGGGTGAAACAGAAACATCCAAGCTGATCACCTTATAGCAAAATTCCATGCAGAAAATCCAAGCAAGCCTGGGGGGGAAATGCATCCCTAAGTTATACACCTGTATTCAAATTGTTTTGTTTCCCATAGGTTGCTTTCGAGAAGTGAGGGGAGCCAGTTGTCAATGTTCCAACATTGCCATGAAGATTATCAGGCTGCCCTAACGAAGTGAAAATTCTTGACATTCCTGTGGGCGGGAAAGGAAACTCAGGATGACCTGTGACTGCGCATGCATATATTTACTTTTGATGCTAATTGGGGAACGTGATTTATGACGGGCAGAGGGGAGGTGGCATAAGGGGGTAAAGTTCAGAAGCCATCAAATAACTTTTAGTCCTGGCTACATTCGAGGCTCAGCCAAGATGATAAACCTAATAAACGGACATTTCTTTGAACTTTTTCTTGAGGCCGTGAATTAATTGGGGTTTTCTCTTGGGAGCTTCACAATACTTCTTCCAAACAGTGATACTAACTCCTCTAACAATAAACAGTCCTTCACCAAAACAGTTTCTTACAGTCAAAACAATGATACATCTTCTGTCTTCAGGTTCAGCTCCTCCTCAGTGGCAATCAGGAAGCAAAGGAAAGCAAAAGGGAATGAAGTGTGTTTACAGCTGCCTTTTTATGATTGAACTGGGAAGCACAGCCAATCAGATTCCACAAAGTCCTTAAAGTTACATATACTCTTTAAGAATCCTGGCTTATATATATTGTCAACCCAACATCAGGATGATTATCCTAACACACTCCCCCTTGGGTTTATCAATATATATTTTCATCCTTAAGCCATAAACATCACAACACTCTTTATGCTTTATCACTCCTTCAGCTTTCGTAAAATGGTCAGCTACATTATTCTCTGACATACAGTAAACAATTTTTACCATTTTATTCTTTATACACTCCCTCACATTCAAATATCTAAGATCTGTGTGTTTAGATCTCGTTTTCACTGCTAGATTTGTAGCCATTTGAGTGGCTGCTTGATTGTCCTCATATGCAGTTATTGGACTACTCACGTCAATGCCTAAATCCAGCAATAACTGCTTTACACATATTAGGTCAGTACACAACAGCGACAAACACGAAAATTCTGCCTCCATTGTTGACAGGCTAAGATGCTTCTGCCTAATGGATCGCCAACTGATTAATGATTTACCCAGAAATATTGCAATTCCTGAGGTAGACTTTCTCGTGTTGATATCTGTGGCAAAACTCGCATCTGCGAATGCTGTTAATGTCAAATCATCTGCTAGTTCCAAATATAATGTGTAATGCATACTGTTCTTTAGATATCTTAATATTCTTTCCACTGCCTGCCAGTGCCGTTCAATCGGTTCTGCACTATACCTTGCCAGTTGGTTAACACTAAAGGAAATGTCGGGTCTGGACCAATTGCTTATATACAAGAGACTACCGATTAGCGATTGGTATATATCTTTGTCCAATAATGGACTCTGTGTATCGCTATTATTAAACTCCTGTCCCATTGGTGTTTTCGACGGTTTACATAGCTCCATATTGTACTTCTTTAATAACGTGTTGATCTTTTCTGTTTGTGATATTTTGAATCCTTTCCCAGTCTTATCAATTCTTAACCCTAGGTATTGATGTATTTCTCCTAGGTTCTTGATTCTAAAATGTGTTTTTAATTGATCAACTATTTTTACTGCATCTTGATTTGTTTTGGTTATTAAAGCTATGTCGTCAGTAAACAGTAATAATAATGCCATTAAACCATCCCTCTCCATTTTGAACAGACATGGATCTGCCAATCCTGCCTTTAATCCTATTTTGTTTAACGCATTTACAATACACTGGTTCCATTCATATCCTGATTGTTTCAACCCGTACAGACTCTTCTTCAACAACCAACAGTGAGATTGTTTATCTTCCTCGTAACCCATTGGCCACTGCATATAAATCGTATGTTGTATCGGTGCATGTAGGTACACTGTCTCCACATCTAGATGATTGATGACATAATGATGTCTAGCTGCCCACACTAATGCTGCTCCAAGAGTAGTTGCTTTTAAACTCGGTGCATACACTTCATCATGATCAGTTACAGACTGATTAAATCCCTGTGCCACCAACCTTGCTTTATATGTAATCTCACCAGCTATTCCAGTCTTTATTTTATATATCCATTTGCTTCCTATGATGTTTTTCCCTTGTGGTATGGCAACTGTCTCATATACTCCCAGATTCTGCAACGACTTCAATTCTTTCTCCATTGCAGCTCTCCACACCTTTTGATTGTCAGTTGGGTATGTTGTTAACTCAGTGTAAGTTGCAGGAACCTTTGTTGTTTGATAGACCATAGTCGTCTGATATCTATCGCTTGATATCTATCGCCTGATATCTATCGCCTGACCTCCTTGGCAGTTCAGGACTTGTGGATGGACTCTCCACCTTTATATGTTCCTGCTCTCCTACCTCCTCTTTTTTTTTTTATTGAAAAAGTTTTATTGAGTTTTACAATTTTTCCAAGTAGGGTAAGGTAAGGTGTGAAAAAGAAATATTTTGAGAACTTTCACGTCGAGATCGTAGGCCCCCTCCGGGGCTTCTTGACAAAACATAGATAATACATAGTTTCAATAGTACTACAAAGTGAAGAGAAGTGCATACATCATTGTAAATTCTGTGCTAGCAATCATATACAAACATCCAAACAAAAGTTATACTATATTAAAAAAGTCATTTTTTAGATCTAAGTCTTTTAGCAATTGTATCTTCTTGTTCTCCTCCCTGGCCCCCAGTGGGCGAGGCCGTGGCCCCCTCCGCTCTTCCATTTTCATCCTCCAGGATTGAGGAATATTTTTTAAGAAAGGCTTCCACCTCAGCAACTGTTTTAATCCTTACTCTTCCTCCATCCCAGAAGACCAACATCCCTTCTGGCATCACCCACTTGAACCAAATCCCCTGTTTAAACAATTTTTTAGATAAGAAGGAGTATTTCCTCCTCACCTCTCTAATCTTTTTCGGGATCTGCTTCAAGATAGCGACTTCTTTTTGTTGGTAAATTAACGGACCCTCCCTCTGCGCCCTCAATATTCCCTCCCTAGTCGACCTTCTAACAAATTTAATATGTATCTCTCTGGGTACTTCGTTTATCCTGGCATATGCTGAATTTATTCTGTAAACCAGGTCAATGTCCCCCCTGATCTCTTCCTTAGGTTTGTGTAAATAGTCTGCTAAAATTGTGCTCATAAGATCAGGAAGGCATTCACCAGATTCTTCAGGAATATTCTGAAATTTTAAAAAATATGACATCCTTTCAAAATCCATCCTAGACATATGACCAGTTAAATCTCCAATTTCAGTATTAACGTTTTTGAGCTCTCCCCTTGCCCCAGCCAGCCCCACTTCTAACTCTTCAGTCTTCTGTGTGTTCTGCATTAAGTTCTTCTGTGTCTCCAAAAGTTCTAATTTGGAACTGCAGTGGTCTTTTCTAAACTCTTTAATCTCCAATACCAAAGATTGTAATACTTCTTCCATAGCTGATAATCTTGCATCCGTGTCTGGTTTTTCTGGCTGCTTTTTTGAAGCCATTTTGAGTGGTTTAGATCAGTGACAATAAAATGGCGTTTTTTGGGTGCGGCCGGTGAAGCAAGTCCAAAAACAAAGTCCAGTTCAAAGTTATAGAATCCAGAAAGAAAGGCAAATTTTTCACTCAATTATAAAGAGAAAGAAGGCACTCCAGGGAAGGAATCAATCAATCAATTATCACAAATCATCCATTAATAGAGAGAGGCAGTCCAGGTCACATGGGAATGTCGGAAATTTTCCATGAAGAATAAGTCACTTAAGAACAAAGGAACACCATCTTCCCCCGCCCAATCTGGAAGCCAACGGGAGAGAGCAGCAAAGGAAATTGTTTCATTGTAGCAAGACTTCGATACTATGTATCTAGAAACAAACCGCAAAGACTTTCACTTCTTTAGCAAAGTTCGGATGAGAAATATCCGCTTCCTCAAGTTTGAGGAGCCATTTCAGAACGCCGCTGCTGTTAAATCCGAGGGTTTTTTTAACAAACTCCCCCCTCCATCGTTTCTTAAAGTCAAAGCTGCCAGCAGAAAAAGACAAAGTCACTTACAATCCACATCGCAGCCAGAGTCCCAGAATTGCCATCCGACTCGAACGATCCAGCTCTCTCCAAATTAATTATCTGCTCCCGTCCTCCGTTGGCAAAGGGAACCAAGCCCCCCGCAGCATGTCTTCTCACTCCTAGGTTGAAGACAAGGACCCCCCCCGACCGCCGCCGGGCTAGGAAAGGTCCAGGCAAGCCGACCTTACGGGGGGGTTCCTTAAAAGGCACACCCCGCCCCGTTTGGGGCCGCAAAAACGACAAAACGGCGGACGAGTCCCAGGACTCGACCGTCGCCGCCGGCAGACCGGAAGAACTCCTACCTCCTCTTGAGTAGTTTCTACAACTTCTTTTTCCCTTTCTTCATGTTTGTGTTCAGTTTGAGTTTCAAACCTTATTTTTTTTCTGTTCTCCAATTTATCCCATCCTAAATTCTCCAGGAATTTTGCATTTGAACTGTGAACCACCCTCGTTGTTCCTCTCTGCCAAAACCTATATGATTTATGGCTTGCATTATATCCAACAAATATTAACTGTTGCGCTCTGCTTTGACCCTTGTGTCTTAACTGCGATGGAATATGTACCCATGCTGGTGAACCAAAAGTATGAATATGAATGAAAGTATGAATATAACTAAGATCAGTTTTTTTACCATGCCATAACGTGTATGGTATTTTCCCAGTAGTTGTATTCACTATGTTGTTCAGTCGACTATTAGCACATAACATCGCCTCCCCCCACATATGGTCTATATGGAGCAGAACACTTGTGTTTGATACCAATTGTTTCTAACATGGTTCTAAACTTGGTGTTAACAAACTCTGTACCATTATCAGTTATTATGGTTACTATTTTTCCCTTTGTTTTTCTTTCTGCAAACCTTATCCAATTTCTGAATTTCTGAAATGTTTCAGGCTTGTTTTTAAGTAGATAGCAAAACCCGTACCTGGAGTAATGATCAACTATACTGAGTACATAGCAAGCTCCCCCTAAACTAGCCTTCATTGGGCCTATTAGATCAGCAAACACCACTTCCAGCAGCTTCTTTGTTTTGAACCCATCTAACCTGTTTGCAGGGGGTTGTTTGCTCTTCTCCCTATTGCAGACATTACAATTCAAATATTTGTTACATGGTTTAAAACTAATATGCCCCATACGTCTGTGCAGCAGATGAACACACTCATCGTGTGGTCTTACGTTTGAGCATACAGCATTTGCCACATGATTATCAGTTAACACATATAAACCATCTTTCAGTTTTCCAGTAACCTTGGTTCCACCCTTCTCTATCAAACACTCATTCTCCTTGAATGTTACTGTATATCATAGCTTAACCAGCACTCTAACTGATAGCAGATTAAACTTTAGCATAGGAACATACAGCATATGCAATTCCTCCTGTACAAATTTACATTTAGCCATTCCTTCCCCAACTGCTTTTAACTTCCATCCATTGGCTAATGAAACCTTGTTACTTGATACAGACATTTTTCTAAAATTCCCTCTATCTCTAGTGATACATAGTGAAGCTCCACTATCAATAAGAGAGTTAGGAGCAGTTCCAAAATTAGAGGAGAAAGACATTCAAGTTTTTCCGGATATTTCAAGAGATGAAAGAGCATGGAGATATTTTCTGAAGCCAATTACAAAGGTTCTGAGAGACAAAGAGATTAAATACAACTGGAGGCCACCACAGCAGCTGAATTTTTTTTTACAAGGGTAAAATGCAGACAATTACTCCGCAAGTGGATGCAATAGGATATGTACGAGAGCTTGGGCTGATTGAGAAAGATGAGGAATTAACAGAAATTGGAAATCAAATGCTTAAGATGGGTGGAATGCAAGTAGGATCTCCAACATTAGAAGAAAAAGGGGCTGTTGCAGGAGATCCAAGAAGCTTAAAGCGGAAAGAAATTTCTCCGGCAATGTCTGAGCAGAAGAAAAGTCGTGATGATACAATGCAAGCAGCGGATAAAGAGAAGGATCTTAAAAAGCAAGAAGCTGAATGCGGGGAAAAGTTAACATTGTCTTCCTTTTTTGAGAGTGGAACTAAAAAAGATAGCCCGTGAGAAGTGATCCGACCATCGGCACGTCCCCTCCCCCACAATCTCTATGCAGAGGCGGTGCCGGTTGAGGAGGTGGGGGATGAAGACAGTTTGTTACATGTTGTTTGTAGTGTCTTATGTTTTTTTTGTATGTTATCTCCGTTTGGTGTTGGGTGGGCACGTAAAGGAAGAGGAGGGGCTAGGATTAAAAAAGTTACCGCGTAAATGCGGTTTATAAAAATAATGACATGGAACGTGAAGGGCACAGGGAACCAAATAAAGAGGAGGAGATTGGAGCTTAAAATTAAAAGGGACTTACCAGACATATTATTTTTGCAGGAAACTCATCAAAAATCTGAGGATTTCAATAGAATGAATATAAAGGGTATGCAAGTTTATGAAAAATCTTTCGGAACCTCCAAAGCCAGAGGTGTGGCAACATTGATATCAAATAGGGTATATTTTGAAAAAAAACAAGTAATTAGGGACGATGAAGGAAGATATTTAATAATTATAGGGAATATTAACGAGCAAAAAGTGACACTGGTTAATTTATATCTACCAAATGAAAAACAAAAGGGATTCCTTGATAAAATAACTAAGATTTTGGAAACTGAAAGTGTAGGGAAAGTGATTGTGGCTGGGGACTTTAATATGATTAGAGATAAAATAGACAGTACTAACCCCACCCGCTTTAGAGAAACAAATAAAGGGGAAATTTTAAATAAATGGATGTTCCGAAATAGTGTGGTAGATGTCTGGAGGGAGTTGAAAGGTACTGAAAGGGTGTATACTTTTTGCTCTAAGGTACATAATACATATTCAAGAATTGATTATATTTTTGTCTCTAAAGACCTGTTGAATAATATAGATAGAATAGATGTGGGAGTTTTCAAGGACTCCGACCATGCAGAAGTTACGATGGAAATAGATTTTAATTTTAGAAAAAAAGAAAGAGGTTGGAGATATGACGAAAAATTGTTTAAAAAGGAGGAAGATAAAACATGGATACTTAAAAAATGGGAGGAAAGTTGGAGATTCAACGATAATGGAGAGGTTAAATTTGAAACTGTTTGGGACACGATGAAAGCAGTATTTAGAGGAGAAAGCATTAAGTTGTCAAGCAGGAAATATAGAGAATATAGAAGTAAAATGGAACAGGATACAAGACAGATTAAGGTATTGGAGAACCAATTTTTACTTACAAAAGATAAAAAATGCTTGGAGGAATTGAATTCACTAAAAACTAAATTGATAGAAGAAGATATAGAATTGGTTAAAAAAATATAAGATATTTAAATAGGGATTTCTTTGAATTTAGTAATAAAAACTCTAGGTTATTAGCAAGGATGGCGAAAAATAAAAGTGAAAAGAGAGAAATTGGCTCTCTGATAGATGAAAAAGGTACAAGATGTTATAAGAGACTGGAGAAATGTGAAGTAGTTAGGAAGTTTTTTCAAAAATTATATTCAAAGAAATCAATTGATTTGGAAAAATTGAAAAATCATCTTGAAAAATATGCTGTGAAAATAGATCAAACATATAAGGACTTGATGGAAGGAGACATTACACATGATGAGATTAACGAAATAATACAAGAGATAAAATTAGGGAAGACTCCAGGTGAAGATGGATTACCTGCTGAATTTTATAAAGACTTTAAAGAAATAATAATACCAAAATTGCAAAAATTATTTAATGGAATTTTACATGGTGGAGAAGTCCCGATGTCATGGAACAGAACGGTAATAACTATAATTCCTAAACCTGATAAAGATTTGGAGAGGATCGAGTCCTATCGACCCATTTCTTTAATTAACCAAGATGCAAAAATATTTACTGCCATTATAAGTAATAGGTTAAATAGATTTATAGACAAGTATATAAGCTATAATCAAGTAGGTTTTGTTAAAGGCAGATATATGAGTGATATAATTAGAAGAGTATTAAATATTATAGATGTAGCTGAGAGTAATGGTGATAAAATAGGCATAGTATCACTAGACATTTTTAAAGCCTTTGATTCTGTACAATGGGAAACTATTAAAGTAATTATTGAGGCATTAGGCTTCGGTAATAGGTTTATACATGTTATTTCAAAATTGTATCAAAAAAGTAGTGCAAAAGTGAAGGTGAATGGAATAATGACGGGAGAGATTAAATTGGAAGCAGGTACGAGACAGGGATGTCCCTTGTCCCCAACATTATTTTTATTAATTATGGAAGTTTTGACTAAATTGATAGAAAAAGATGAAGAATTGGAAGGGTACAAGGGATATAAGATAAATTTGTACGCGGATGATACCTTGATTATTTTGAAAGATATAGAGAAAGATTTGAAGAGGATAAATAAACATTTGAAAGAATTTGAAGAAATGACAGGTTTAAAGGTAAATTGGTCAAAATCTGAATTATTAATGAACAAAAATGATAAGGAGTGGGAGAGTATGCAAGAACAATTTGGGATAAGAATTAAAAATACATTGAAATATTTGGGAATAACACTTTCACTTAAAGTTAGAGAATTGAAAAAAATTAATTATGATGTGATGTTGGATGAAGTAGAGAAGAAGATAGATAAATATAAAGAGATAAAGTTGTCTTGGTTTGGCAGAATTGCAATGTGTAAGATGATGCTGTTACCAAAGTTTAATTTTTTATTTGAGATGCTACCATTAAATTTGACAGAGAAGGATATGGAAGGATATCAGAAGAAATTAGATAAATTTTGCAATGGTGGGAAAAGACCTAGATTAATGAAGAAAATGTGGTATCAAAATCAAAAGGAAGGTGGATTGGGAATTCCCAATCTACTTAATTATTATTGGGCCTATAATATTCGAACTGTAATAAAAATACTTAAAGGAGGAGACGGTCATTGGGGAGATCTAGAGTTAAAGGATATTAAGAGATTTGGCCCTACATGGTTTTTAGATAAAATAAAAACAAAAAAGGTAATTAATAGTTATTGGTTAAAGGGATTGAGCAAAATTTGGAATAAATTTGTTAAAATATTGATTCCGGATATATCCTTCTTGGGGAAGACACTTGGAAGTTGGCCGATTAAAACAAATATAAGTCGAGAGAAAGTAATTGAAGATGACAATATAGGAAGTATAGTAAATTGGTTAAGAGCATTAGAAATTGAGAGCAGAAAAAAAGAAATAATTGAAAAATTGGAGCTGAATTGGTTTGAGAAAATACAGGTAGAAAAATGGTCTACGGAAGTAAGGGGAACATGTAAAATAGGCAGAAGTAAAACTGAATTTGAAAGTTTAGTATCTCAAATTATTAAGGATGAAATTGGGTTAAAGGGACTCGTTAGTAAGATATATAAGATTATAAACTTTGATGGAAACCCACAAATGGTAATGAAGACGAATTGGGAGGAAGAACTTAAGATTAAAATATTAGACTTGGATTGGAATGTGAATTGGAAAAGTCGAATTATGAGGATTATGTCTATAAGTATTAAAGAGCACAACTTTAAGGTTGTTTGGAAATGGTATTGGACTCCATTAAGGTTATCATTGATGGATAAAAAAATCAGTAATAAATGTTGGAGATGTAATATGGAAGTGGGAACTTATGAACACATGTGGTATAAATGTGGAAAAATTAAAAAGTTTTGGCAACAATTGGAGGAAATGATGTTTGAAATGATGAAGAAAAGAATAACTTTGAGATCAGAATCTATATTATTACTGATAATTAAGGAATTAGAATTAACAAAATATGAGAAAGAACTGATTAGAATTATGATTATAATGGGTAGAATTATAATAGCAAGATACTGGAAAATAGACGTAAATATTAAAATAGAAGAGTGGTATTGTGAAATGTGGAAATTAGCTTTAAATGATAAAATGACATGCGATATTAAATTTAGAGAGGGGGTCTATAAAAAAGACATTTTCTGGAAGATTTGGAACCCATTTGTGGACTATGCACTTGGAACTTTGGATGCCTCGACACCTGTACCCAGAGAACGCGGATTTTGGAGATCTTAAAGATAATTGAAGATATCCGAAGAACCAACTCTTCCTTTCGTTTTGTATAGCACTGGGTGGACTATTGTAAAAAAAAAAGAAAAGTAAATTTTATGTTCATATGTATAACTTGTGGAAAATTATAATAAAAAATATAAAATAAAATAAAAACATAGTGAAGCTCCACTGTCAATAACCCACAAATTGTGGTTCACTGATGCCTTACTAAAGGTAGTTACATTACATTTGTGTTTCCTCTCTCTAACCATGTTTTGTGGTTTAACTCTTTTACAATACTTAGCTATATGGCCCTTTTCCCCACAATTAAAACATTTTACAGTATATACATGGTTATTTACATTTACATTTACATCCACAGTTTCTGGCTCAGCTCTAAGTTGTTGCCTTTCCACTCGCCGTCTTGACTCTTCTAACAGGCGGGAAGAGATGTTGGCTAATGTAAGTTCTTGTTGAGGCAGCACTTCAAATGATGTTACTATGGCGTTGTAGCTTTCATCCAGTGTGGAGAGTAGTATGTAAATCTGGTGCTGTTCTGAAAAATTTAGTCCCTTTTCTTGCAACTCTTGGAACATATCCTTCATGCAGTTAATATGGACTAACATGTCTCCTCCCTTGCTGAGCCTTGTTCTAAACAGTTTCCGGGTGTAATGTATGTGTGCCCCACAGTGTCACGAACATACAGTCTCTTCAAATACTCCCAGCATCTTGCTGCAGAAAGTTCACCCCGAATATGAACTAGCTGGGTATCATCTAGGATTAAGCCTATGATGCATAATGCCCTTTCATTGTTTTGCCGGAACTCTGCTAATTTTCTGGCATCTTCGTCATCGTCCGCCCCTCACGTAGTCACATCCGGTGGATTCGCCATGATGTCCCATAGCCCCTCTCTGTGCAACAGCAGACTACACTTGGTGGACCAGGAAATGTAGTTTGTTCCATCCAACCGAGTAATCAGTGACAAATTGGGAGCCTGGACTTGTGCCATCTTCACCAGAGTAGTTTGTTGTGTGTAGCAACTCCTCTAAAACTGTAACCGGTATTTACACTGTGTAGCCTGGGCCCATAACCAGTGTTAGGGGTAAAAAACACCCCTGTTGGAAAATAAACAGGCGGAATAGTGCAATACACTGGACAGCAAGAGATACGTTGCTTAAACACCACAAACACAATCAAACACTGATAGTAGAAAAAATAAATAGTCTTTACTTTTGTAGGAACTAAAATATTTCTTCCAAACAGTGATACTAACTCCTCTAACAATAAACAGTCCTTTACCAAAACACAGTTTTTTACAGTCAAAACAATGATACTTCTTCCGTCTTCAGGTTCAGCTCCTCCTCAGTGGCAATCAGGAAGCAAAGGAAAGCAAAAGGGAATGAACTGTGTTTACAGCTGCCTTTTTATGATTGAGCTGGGAAGCACAGCCAATCAGATTCCACATAGTCCTTAAAGTTACATATACTCTTTAAGAATCCTGGCTTATATATATTGTCAACCCAACATCAGGATGATTATCCTAACAGGTAGGTAGGTAGGTAGGTAGGTAGGTAGGTAGGTAGGTAGGTAGAAGGATAGAGAGAAATCGAAAGAGAGAGAAATACAGTAGGTAGGTAGGGAGGGAGAGAGTGTGTGTAGGTAGGTAGAATAGAATAGAAAACTCTATTTTTAATGGTTTCCATTTTCTTTTACATCTTCGGTAAAGGCCGCTAAATCGAGCGTTAGCCTCCACAGGACATCTAAGTAGGCCATATGATGGACATTTCGAACTATCTGGGGGAAGACTATTTTTGTCATCTACTACCCCCCCCCTCTGGATAGACTACTTCCACCCCACCTGGACTACCTGCCGCACTTTATCATCTATCTTACCTTATGCTTTTAAGTTTTAGCTTGCTGTGTTAATCCTGACTTGCAATGTACCATCTCAGGCGATTCCCCCCCCCCCCTTTTTAGAACCAGTGCCGTTGTTATGCTTTTGTCGTACTCCAGAACAGAGCTCCTTTGCCTGCGAGAGTCTCCCCTCTCACAGGCCTGGCCCCCTTGTCTAACACGGGCCCACCTCGATGATGGACTGATTGTTCCTGAGAGGTGGGCGAAGCGCAAACTGAGGGGGTTCTTGGGTAATTTTTTAATTCGGCTTTTAGGGGGTTCCAGGGTGGAAGGGGGGATTAGTCCGGGGGGGGGACGGCAAACGATTGGGCCGGCCGGCGGAAGTAGGGTAATGGAGGAAGGGGAAGGGGGGGTCGTTTCCACTGAGGTTTTATCCATCGATTCGGTCTTAGGGAGGGGCAGGGGCGGTGGGAGGCGGAATGGGCATCATCGGTTGGAAGACCGTGGCCGCTGGATACAGGCGGTCACGCGCTCCAACTCCCCGCGCTCCCATCGCAGACTAGGAGGGCAGGAATCACAGACCCGGGGCCCTAGGCTGATGTTATGCAACGCCAGGTCCGTGGTACAGAAAGCCCCCCTCATCCATGACCTTGTGTCAGAGGGGGACCCGGACCTGCTGGGTATAACGGAAACCTGGTTGGGCCACGAGGGGGGTTTACCACTCGTGGAAATGTGCCCACCAGGTTACCGAGCCTTTCATCAACCTAGGGCCCTAGGGAAGGGTGGGGGGGTGGGGATTATGGTTAAGGAAGGTCTTGAGCCGAAGGAGACCACGATCCCTCAGACGACCGGGTGTGAGTCTCTCTGCGTGAGATGGGGCCTAGGGAGGCAGTTGGGCATGTTAGTTGTGTACCTGGCTCCTCACTATGCAACAACAGCCCTGCCCGAACTCCTAGAGGTGATAGCCGAGGCGGCAGTTGGGACCCCCAGACTAGTAGTCATGGGGGACTTTAACTTGCCGTCAGTAGGTGAGGCCTCTGGAGCAGCTCGGGAGTTCATGGCCTCCATGACAGCCATGGACCTGACCCTGGTAGTTTTAGGCCCTACTCACGAGATAGGACACACCCTGGATCTAATCTTCATCTCGGGACAGTGGAGCAGTGATCTGGGAATAGGGGATTTAGTCATCACTCCCTTGTCATGGACAGATCACGCTCTCCTCCGGCTGGACTTTCCAATCGCCTCACCTCACTGTGGGGAGGCGGAACCGGATATTCCTAGATGGTTCCGCCCCAGGCTCCTGATGGACCCGGAAAGGTTCCAGAGGGAGATTGGGCCAATTCCTGTGACCCTGCCCCGTGACTCGACTGAGGACCTAGTGGCCGCATGGCTAAGTGCGGCCACTGGGGCCTTGGACCGAGTCGCGCCCTTGCGGCCTCTCTTGCGGCGACGAATCACCCAGGCCCCTTGGTTTACTGAGGAGCTGAGGGAGATGAAGCGCCACAAGAGACGCCTGGAGAGCAGATGGAGATTCTCTCGCTCCGAAGCCGACCGAACACTAGTGAGAACCCATATTAGGGCTTACTTAGTGGCGATAAGGGTGGCCAAACGTGAGTATTGCGCCACCCTTATTGCATCCGCAGATAACCGCCCTGCCGCCCTGTTTGGGGTGACCCGCTCCCTCCTTCACCAGAGGCCGCGGGAAGCCCCTCTGCAGGGACGAGCAGAGGAATTTGGGATTTATCTGCAGGATAAAATCACTCGGATTCGGAATGAGCTACCCTCCATCGACAGTGGTCCAGTGGGATTGTCCGAGGCTGGTCTTGAGGCACCATTCTGGGAGGAGTTTGACTTTGTTACTACCGAGGATATGGACAGGTTGTCGAGGAGACTCAAGGCCACCACATGTTTATTGGACCCGTGTCCCTCCTGGCTTGTACTGGCATACTGGGAGACGACATGAGGCTGGCTCCAGGGTATTGTCAACGCATCTTTGAGTGAGGGGTCCTTGCCTGCCATCTTGAAAGAGGCGGTAGTGAGGCCCCTCCTCAAGAATCCTTCCCTGGACCCAGCATTATTGGAGAACTATCGTCCGGTCTCCAACCTTCACTTTTTAGTGAAGGTTGTTGAGAGTGTGGTGGCCCAACAGTTTCCGCGACACCTGGAGGAAGTTGATTATCTAGACCCACGCCAGTCCGGCTTCTGACCCGGTCACAGCACCGAGACGGCATTGTTCGCGTTGGTTGATGATCTCTGGAGGGCGCGGGATAGAGGCTGTTCCTCTATCCTAGTCCTGTTAGACCTCTCAGCGGCTTTTGATACCATCGACCATGGTATCCTATTGCACCGACTGGGGGGGTTGGGGCTGGGAGGCACCGTTTTACGGTGGTTCTCGTCCTACCTCTCTGGTCGGTCGCAATATGTGTTGACAGGAGGGCAGAGGTCGACCTCGAGGCCCCTCTTATACGGGGTTCCTCAGGGGTCGGTCCTCTCGCCCCTCCTGTTTAACACATATATGAAGCTGCTGGGCGAGATCATCCGTGGTTTTGGGGTGGGATACCATCTGTACGCTGATGACACCCAGTTGTACATATCCACCCCAGACCACCCCAACGATGCCGCCGAGGTGCTGTCCCGGTGTTTGGAGGCCGTACGGATCTGGATGGGTAGTAACAAACTCAAGCTCAACCCGTCCAAGACTGAGTGGCTGTGGTTTCCGGCACCCCGGTTCAGCCAGATTACTCCAACTCTGGCCATTGGGGGAGAAACACTGGCCCCCGTGGAGAGGGCGCGCAATTTGGGTGTCCTCCTGGACTCCCAGCTGTCTATGGAGGACCATGTGGCAGCCGTGGCCAGGGGGGCGTTCCATCAGGTATGCCTGATGCGCCAATTGTGCCCCTTACTGGACCGGGCTGCCCTTCGCACAGTCACTCAAGCTCTCGTGACATCCCGACTCGACTACTGTAATGCTCTCTACATGGGGCTTCCCTTGAGGTGCACTCGAAAGCTACAGTTAGTCCAGAATGCAGCCGCGCAGGTGATTACGGGAGCCTCTAGATGCTCCCATATAACACCGATCCTGCGCGAGCTGCACCGGCTTCCTGTGGCCTTTCGGGTGCGCTTCAAGGTCCTGACGACCATCTTTAAAGCGCTCCATGGCTCGGGGCCTAGTTATATGCGAGACCGCCTCCTGCCCCATACATCCCTTTGGCCGATCCGCTCCCACAGAGAGGGCCTTTTCAGGGTGCCGTCGGCCGGGCAATGCCGTCTGGCGACACCCAGGGGAAGAGCCTTCTCTGTGGCGGGCCCTGCCCTTTGGAACGACCAAATTGCGTACCATCTTGGACCTCCGCCTCTTCCGCCAGTGTCTAAAGACACATCTTTTTCAGCAAGCCGGCCTAGCCTAACCTCCCGTTGGGACTATTTTAGATAGTTTTAAATTGGGGATTTTAATTTGGATTTTAGCATAGGATTATAGTTTATGTTTTTAAATTCTGTATTTATTGTTTTGGGTCCTTTGTGGAGAAGGGCGGGATATAAATGTGATTAAAATAAAAAAATAAATAAATAAATAAAGGGAGAGAGAGAGAGAGAGAGAGAGAGAAATACAGTAGGTATGTAGGGAGAGTGTGTGTGTGTAGGTAGATAGGTAGGTAGTAGAAGGATAGAGAGAGAGAAATATAGAGAGAGAGAAATACAGTAGGTAGGTAGGGAGAGAGAGAGAGTAGGTAGGTAGGTTGATGTTTACAGGTGTATTTATCCATGTCCTGGAGAAGGAAATCGCTGACAAACCTTAAGACTTTGCTTCTGCTGGCACACAAACATTTAAAGAGCCTTCTGAAAGGGGGGGAAAAAACCTTTGCACTCTGCAAACCTCCCCAAATCGGCCCGTTTCTCCGCAAAAACGGCACCTTTTTTTTCAAATAAAAACCATGAATAGCCTTGGGGGGGGGGGCTTGCAGAGTGCTCCTGGGGGGTGGGCATGGGGGGTCAAAAATGAGCAAAAGACCCGGCCCATTTATCACAAAAACAGGCCACTTTTGTGTCAAATAAATTGCATGCATAGCCCTATGGAGGCTTATAGAGTGCTGCTGGGGGCTGGGGGGGGGGCAAAAAATGGCCCGATTTAGGCTTATTTCTGCCCTCCCCAGCCCCCAGGAGCTCCCTGGAAGCCTCCATAAGGCTAGGCACAGCAATTTTGGTGAAGGGGGTGGGGTTTCGGGAGGCAGAAAATGCTGTATTCGATGTATAAGACGCACCTTGATTTTCAGCCTCTTTTTAGAGGAAAAAAGGTTATACTTATACTCCGAAAAATACGGTATTTGGCAGCTCATATTTGATAAACAACCATCTGAAAGAGGAGCCTTCTGAACTGTAATTGAAAGGAATTCACAGTTGTGTAAATAAAAGGGGTTTTGCCAGGACCAAGACTCCACGTCTTGCTTCTTGAGGAAGCCTGGGTCAGAACAGGCCTCTCCAGAAGCAGAACCTTCACAAATCATGTTTTGTTCTGTAGGAAGTCAGGACCCACCCCTCCCTCCTAGAAAAATGATATATTTTAAGAAATATTAAAAAGGCAGAATATGATATTTCCCTGGATGAGAAAAGGAGAAACATGTTTTTAAAGACAAAGCAGCTCCCTGCATCTTACCCCTACCCCCCCCCTCCACTCTTTAGTCAATGGGCCATTAAGGCCTGAGTCAGTCTATTCTACGTAACAAATGTAGGATTAACCCTCTACCCAGCTCATCACATGGTACCTGGGAAGATTACATCAACCAGCAAGACAAACAATCTTGGGTCTCAGAACAGCCTATCAAGTTAGCTAAGTCCCCCTGCCACTTGGGAGTCTGACAACCAATCAGAATACATTTCTTACACAGGAACAGGAAGTGGGGCCCAGGAGAGGGTATAAAACTTGGGGACTCTCAGCATCTCTGCCCTTTTGCTTCTTCACCCAACATCTTGAAGCATGTGATCCCCCTTTTTACCCAGGAGCTCCAAGGCATGTTATCCTGTCCACCATTAAACCATCTGTCCAAGCAGCCTCCATTTTGGGATGTTGGATAGGTCTGAATACATCACTTAAATACATTTTGGAGTAATAGTGTCCCCCCCCCCCCCTTACATGCCTGTATTATATAATCTTTTGGCTACTCAGCAAACAATTTCCATACCAAAAATCCACTTGAGGAATTTCCCTCATCCTCTTTCATCATAAGAGGGCATAATAGGACCATAACAAGACAGTCCCATTATGACAGTTTCTTGATACTAACACTGGCTGCTTCCAGTAATGCCAGGCTGTTTCAGAAAATTAAGGAAAGATAGCCAAAGCAGACATCTAAACTTCTGAACACCAACTTATAGAAAAGACAGTTCTTATATATCTTTCAAAAGCAACAGAACACGGAAATGTAACATATTAGCGTTGATGGGATCATAGTTCCTGTTACTAAACATCTTGCCTAAGTTTCCAGCAACTTTTTGTGGTTAGCTATACCAGTGGTGGGCAAACTCATTAGTCAACAGAGCCAAATATCAACAATACCACGATTGAAATTTCTTTTGAGAGCCGGAAGGTGTGGCCTGTTTTGTGGGAGTGGCTCAGCGGTCATGTGACTGGGTGGGTGTGGCCAACTTGGAAAATGTGGTGAAACTCACTTAACGACGGTCTTGGTTAGCAACCAAACTTTTAGGCTCAATTGTGGACATAAGTTCTTTCTTTCTTTCTTTCTTTCTTTCTTTCTTTCTTTCTTTCTTTCTTTCTTTCTTTCTTTCTTTCTTTCTTTCTTTCTTTCTTTCTTTCTTTCTTTCTTTCTTTCTTTCTTTCTTTCTTTCTTTCTTTCTTTCTTTCTTTCTTTCTTTCTTTCTCTCCCTCTCTTTCTTCCTCTCTCTCTCTCTCTCTCTCCATTTCTCTCTCTCTTTCTCTCTTTCTTTCTCTCTCTCTTTCTCTCTTTCTGTCTCTCTTTCTTTCTCTCTCTCTCTTTCTTTCTCTTTCTCTCTTTCTTTCTCTCTTTCTTTCTTTCCCTCTTTCTCTCTCTTTCTCTCTTTCTCTCATTCTTTCTTTCTTTCTCTCTTTCTCTTCCTTTCTCTCTCTCGCTTTTTCTCTTTCTTTCTGTCTCTCTTTCTTTCTCTCTTTCTTTCTTTCTCTCTTTCTTTCTTTCTCTTTCTTTCTCTTTCTCTCTTTCTTTCTTTCTCTCTCTCTTTCTTTCTCTTTCTTTCTTTCTCTATCTCTGTCTCTCTCTCCTTCATCCACCCATCTCTGCCACTCTGTGTGTGTGTCTGTCTGTCTGTCTCTCACTCACTTAATCAGTCTCTATCTGTCTCTCCCTCCCTCTCTCTGTCTCTCCCTGTCTCTGTGTGTGTCACTCTCTCTGATTCTCTCCTTCCCTCCCTCTCTCTGTATGCCTGTCTCTCCCTCTTTCCCCCTGTCTGTCTCCGATTCAATCCCTCCCTGTATCATTCTCTATCTGTGTCTCTCTCCGTCTCTCTCCCTCCCTCTCTTTCTCTCTGTCTCTGTCTGTCTCTCTGTCTTTCCCTCCCTCCCCCTCTGTCCCTCCCTCCCCCTCTGTGTCTGTCAGTCACTCCCTCTCTCCCCTCTCCTCCCCCCCCCACCCCGGGAAGCAGCAGAAGGGCTGGCATGCCGGAGGTTACGGACGCCTCCTCCAGCGGGCGAGGGAGCAGGCGGGGCGAGCACCCAAGGCTACTGTCATCTTAAGCACCACCGAGGCTGTCGCCCGGCAGGTCGCCCAGCAGGGGCGTCAGGCAGGGAAGCCGGTCGCGGCTCCATCGCGGCTCCCTCCGGCAGGCACCACAGCGCACGTTCTGGGGCCGCGCGTCCACCTCCCTCCCAGCCACACAGCCCCAGAACGTGCAGCTCCCGTCACCCGGCAGGGGCGTCAGGCAGGGAAGCCATTCGCGTCTCCATCGCGGCTCCCTCCGGCAGGCACCACAGCGCACGTTCTGGGGCCGCACGTCCACCTCCCTCCCAGCCACGCAGCCCCAGAACGTGCAGCTCCCATCGCCCGGCAGGTCGCCCGGCAGGGGCGTCAGGCAGAGAAGCCGGTCGCGGCTCCATCGCGCCTCCCTCTGGCAGGCACCACGGCGCACGTTCTGGGGCCGCGCGTCCACCTCCCTCCCAGCCACACAGCCCCAGAGACAGAGGGAGGAAGGGAGGGAATCAGAGAGGGACTGAAGAGCCACATGCAAGGGGCCAAAGAGCCGCATGCGGCTCACGAGCCGCGGTTTGCCGACCACTGAGCTATACTCAGTGATCTCTGCGGGATCGGATCCTGCCCCATACATCCTCACGACCGATTCGCTCCCACAGAGAGGGACTTCTCCGGGTGCCGTCCACCAGACTTTGTCACCAGACTTTGTCAGCGGGCGACGCCCAGGGGAAGGGCTCTCTCTGTGGCGGGCCCGGCCCTCTGGAACGACCTTCCCCCCGATATCAGAACGACCACGGACCTCCGCTCCTTCCGTATGAAACTAAAGACCCATTTCTTTCGACTGGCCGGCCTTGGATAGTCTCTCTGTCTATAGATTTTTAAATGTATTTTAAGGGGTTTTAATTTTTTAGCACGGGATAACATAGTTTAATGGTGTTTTAAACTGTATATTTTGTATTGATTGTTTATATTGTTTTTAGTTTCTCCTGTGCACCGCCCCGGGTCCCTGTGGGGAGAGGGAGCGGTTAATAAATGCAAAGTTATTATTATTATTATTATTATTATACGCTTGACTCATATGTGTGAACTCTAGCTGAACTTGCGGTTTGGCTTTTAACATTTCCTGTTCTTGTACACGTCTTAAAAGTAAGTTTTTATCCCTTCTTTCTGTCTTGTCTCACTTTATGTCCAGTCTCACTTTATGTCCTGCCTCATTCCCCCCTTTAAGACTCTATTTTCATTTACAATTGAGTCTTACCTTTTATAGTGCTTTAGATTAGCAATTACACATCTAACATTTGGCATAACATATGGCAAGTTTAATATATTAGACTGCCATTCACCTTTCTATTCCCTATGGCCAGTTCATGATAGCAATATATAACAACAATAAGAAAAAGCAATATATATTGCTTCGGGGATTTTCCCGTGTATATAGCATATATAATCTGTAATTGTTCCACAACACCCTGTTAGGGCCCCAATTAAGGGAGGAGACATACTGTTTCCTTTTCTGCCTTTCGGCTCATCACCAGAGACCATCTAGACAGAAAGCCATGAGTTCCGTTGTGTGATTTTTTTTTTAATATGTGTGTTAGTTTTATGAGCTGATCAATAAATAAATCAGGGAGACTAGTATAGATCTATTTCAAGCTTTTTAGCTCTCATCAGCTAGCCATACCCTTACTGGGATTCGAATCAGCTCATAAAACTAACACACATATTTTTAAAAAAATTTAAAAAATCACACAACGGAACTCATGGCTTTCTGTCTAGATGGTCTCTGGTGATGAGCCGAAAGGCAGAAAAGGAAACAGTATATGTCCTCCCTTAATTGGGGCCCTAAAAGGGTGTTGTGGAACAATTATAGATACTAATCCTCCTGTCTCAGCTGATGCAATGGGAGAGCCTGGCTGGCTGAATGGCTAAAGGCCCTTGCCTGATATGCAATACAGCCCCGGTTCGAATCCCAGTAAGGGTATGGCTAGCTGATGCGAGCTAAAAAGCTCGAAATAGATCTATACAAGTCTATCTGATTTATTTATTGATCAGCTCATAAAACTAACACACATATTTAAAAAATCACCCAGCCCCAACCCCCCCAGTCAGTGCAATAGGATACCATGGTCGATGGTATCAAAAGCCGCTGAGAGGTCTAATAGGACTAGGATAGAGGAATATCCCCTATCCCGTGCCCTCCAGAGATCATCCACCAACGCGACCAATGCCGTCTCGGTGCTGTGACCGGGTCGGAAGCCGGACTGGCGCGGGTCTAGATAATCAATTTCCTCCAGGTGTCGCGGAAACTGTTGGGCCACCACACTCTCTACAACCTTCGCTAAAAAGTGAAGGTTGGAGACCGGACGGTAATTCTCTAGTAATGCTGGGTCCAGGGAAGGCTTCTTGAGGAGGGCCCTCACTACCGCCTCTTTCAAGACGGCAGGCAAGGACCCCTCACTCAAAGAAGCATTCACAATATCCTGGAGCCAGCCTCGTGTCGTCTCCCAGGATGCCAGTACAAGCCAGGAGGGACACGGGTCCAATAAACATGTGGTAGCCTTAAGTCTCTTTGACAACCTGTCCATATCCTCGGTAGTAACAAAGTCAAACTCCTCCCAAGATGGTGTCTCAAGAACAGCCTCGGACAATCCGACCGGACCACTCTCGGTGGAGGGCAGCTCATTCCGAATTCGAGTGATTTTATCCTGCAGATATATCCCAAATTCCTCTGCATGTCCCTGCAAAGGGGCTTCCCACGGCCTCTGGTGAAGGAGGGAGCGGGTCACCCCAAACAGGGCGGCAGGGCGGTTATCTGCGGATGCAATAAGGGTGGCACAATACTCACGTTTGGCCACCCTTATCGCCACTAAGTAAGTCCTAATATGGGCTCTCACTAGTGTTCGGTCGGCTTCGGAGCGAGAGGATCTCCATCTGCTCTCTAGGCGTCTCTTGCGGCGTTTCATCTCCCTCAGCTCCTCGGTAAACCAAGGAGCCTGGGTGATTCGGCGCCGCAAGAGAGGCCGCAAGGGCGCGACTCGGTCCAAGGCCCCCGTGGCCGCACTCAGCCATGCGGCCACTAGGTCCTCAGTCGAGTCGCGGGGCAAGGCCACAGGTATTGGCCCAAGCTCCCTCTGGAACCTTTCTGGGTCCATCAGGAGCCTGGGGCGGAACCATATAGGAATCTCAGGTTCCGCCTCCCCGCGGTGGGGTGTGGCGATTGGAAAGTCCAGCCGGAGGAGAGCGTGATCTGTTAGAAGAGTCAAGACGGCGAGTGGAAAGGCAACAACTTAGAGCTGAGCCAGAAACTGTGGATGTAAATGTAAATGTAAATAACCATGTATATACTGTAAAATGTTTTAATTGTGGGGAAAAGGGCCATATAGCTAAGTATTGTAAAAGAGTTAAACCACAAAACATGGTTAGAGAGAGAAAACACAAATGTAATGTAACTACCTCTAGTAAGGCATCAGTGAACCATGATTTGTGGGTTATTGATAGTGGAGCCTCACTATGTATCACTAGAGATAGAGGGAATTTTAGAAAAATGTCTGTATCAAGTAACAAGGTTTCATTAGCCAATGGATGGAAGTTAAAAGCAGTTGGGGAAGGAATGGCTAAATGTTAATATGTACTGGAGGAATTGCATATGCTGTATGTTCCTAAGCTAAAGTTTAATTTACTGTCAGAGTTTTAGTTAAGCTAGGATATACAGTAACATTCAAGGAGAATGAGTGTTTGATAGAGAAGGGTGGAACCAAGGTTACTGGAATATTGAAAGATGGTTTATATGTGCTAACTGATAATCATGTAGCAAATGCTGTATGCTCTAACGTAAGGCCACATGATGAGTTTGTTCACCTTCTACACAGACGTTTAGGGCACATTAATTTTCAGAAGCTTAAACAGACTGCTAAATTGGTTAATGGGTTGAAGTTGAAACCATGTGATAAATATCTGAATTGTAATGTGTGTAACAAAGAGAAGAGCAAACAAACCCCTGCAAACAGGTTAGATGGGTTCAAAACGAAGGAGCCACTGGAAGTAGTGTTTGCTGATCCTATAGGCCCAATGAAGGCTAGTTTAGGGGGAGCTTGCTATGTACTTAGTATAGTTGATCATTATTCCAGGTACGGGTTTTGCTATCTGCTTAAAAACAAGGCTGAAACATTTGAGAAGTTTAGGAACTGGATTAGGTTTGCCGAGAGAAAAACAAAGGGAAAGATTGTAACCATAGTCACTGATAGTAGTACAGAGTTTGTAAAAACCAAGGTTAAAACCTTGTTAGGTACACTGGGGATAAAACATAAGTGTTCTGCTCCACAACACAAAGCACATATTAGAGAAAGGGGTCAATCTCTACAAGCCATGGTAAGAACCATGCTGGCTGATGCAGGTTTACCGATAGCTTTGTGGGGGGAGGCAATGTTATGTGCAAACAGTATTCTAAACAACGTAGTGAATTCTACTACAGGTAAAATTCCATACACATTGTGGCATGGTAGGAAACCTGATCTGAGTTATATTCACACGTTTGGGTCACCTGCATGGGTAAGGCATTTAAATTTTTAATTGGGTTTTTAGGGGGTTTAGTGTTTTAGGTTTTTTAGGTTTTAGTGCAGGGTTATTGTAATTTAATCTAATTTTAGATATTTATATTGTTGTATGTTTTTATGTTTTATATTCCCTGTGCACCGCCCCGAGTCCCTTCGGGGAGAGGGAGCGGTATACAAATAAACATTCAATTCAATTCAATTCAAAAGACAAAAGGAGCAAAGTAGAGCACAAAAGTTAATCTTTGTTGGTTACAATGCAAACCATAAGTCATACAGGTTCTGGAAGGAAGGCACGACGAGGATGATTAACAGTAATGATGTAAGGTTCCTGGAATATATAAATTGGGATAAACTGGAGAATGGAAAGGAAATAATATTTGAATCAAAAACTGAAAATACTCAAGTAGAGAAAGAAAAAGCAGTAGAGACTACTCAGAAGGAGGTAGGAGAGGAAAAAGCAGTAGAAACTACTCAGGAGGAGGTAGATAAGCAGGAATATATAAAGGTGGAGAGTTCATCCACTAGTCCTGAACTACCGAGGAGGTCGAAAAGAGAAACCAGGCCACCTGATCGTTATCAGGCGACTCTGGTCTATAAGAAAAATAAAGGTTTCAGCAACGTACACTGAGATAGCAACATACCGAGAGGACGATCAGACGGTGTGGAAAACTGTGATGGATAAGAAGGTGAAACAATTAAAGAATCTGGAAATTTATGAGTAGGTTACGAAACCACAGGGGAAAAATATAAAAGTTCCAAGTGGATCAAGAGAGGTTACATATAAAGTATGATAGATGGAACAGGAATTTAATCAGTCTGTAACTGGTTATAACGAAGGGTATGCAACAAGGCAAATACTCTCAGGGCAGGATAATGTGTGGGCAGCTAGACACAAGTATGTAATCAATCACCTGGAAATGGAGACGGCGTATCTACATGCACTGTGAGAGCATATGATATACATGCAGAGGTTACTGGGTAATGAAGAAGATCAACAACATAACTGATAGTTGTTAAGGAAGAGTAAATAAGGTTTTAGAAAATCTGAGTTTGTGAAGTGTAAATCAATTATTGGGAAGTTTAGGTATTAAAGTAAGGTGTCCAATTACTGTATGTGAGGACAATCAAGTGGCTATACTAATGGATACAAATATAGCTGTAAAGACAAGATCGAAACACACTGATCTTAGGAATGTAAATATGAGGGAGTGTATAAAGGATGAAATGGTACAGCTTGTTTACTGTATGTCAGAAAATAATGTGGCTGACCATTTTAAGAAGGCTCAAGGAGCGATAAAGCACAAGGAGTGTTGTGATGCTTATGGTTTAAGGATGTGAATATATATTGATCAACCCAAGGGGGAGTATGTTAGGATATTCAGCCTTATATTGGGTTGACAATATATATGAGCCTATGTTCTTAAGGAGTTATGTAGCTTTAAGAACTGTCTTAAATTCTGATTGGCTGTGCGTCTCAGCTCTACCATAAAGCAAGCCCAGAATCACAGTCCGTTCCCTTTTCGATTCCCCTTTTTGATTCCCTGTGCTGAGGAGCTGTGACTGAAGAAGAAGGAGGATTTGTTTTGCATCACTGTAAGATAAACTCTGTTTGGTGAAGGACTGTTATTTGTTTGAGAAGTTAGTCGGAAGAAGTATTTTAGTTGCTGCAAAGTAAAGACTATTTATTTTCTTACTATCACTGTTTTAGAGTTTGTTTGTGGTTACAGCAACGTATCTCTTTATTGTCCGGTGAATTACACTATTCCGCATTTATTTGCTAACACTGGTTAAGGGACCAGAGTTGTAACACTGGTTCTGAACCCAGAGTTGCTAACACCCCGGTTCGAATCTCAGTAAGGGTATGGCTAGCTGATGAGAGCTAAAAAGCTCGAAATATATCTATATTAGTCTCTCTGATTTATTTATTGATCAGCTCATAAAACTAACACACACACACACACACACACACACACACACACACATATATATGTGTATATATGTTAGATATATATATATATGTATATATATGTTAGATTTTTTTAAGGGCTGAAAATAAAGAGAAAAAAATAAAAAAATCTAACACATATCTAAAAAATGTCACACAGCAGTAATCTAATTTGGTTCTCTGTCTGGATGACTCTGGGTTGAGTCGAAGGGCAGAGAGGGATGACGTTGAGTCTCCTCCCCTTAAAGGGACCTCTGACAGGAGCTGTGATAATTATTCCTCATATATATAGATAGATAGATAGATAGATAGATAGATAGATAGATAGATAGATAGATAGATAGATAGATAGATAGATAGATATAGATATAGATATAGATATAGATATAGATATAGATATAGATATAGATATAGATATAGATATAGATATAGATATAGATATAGATATAGATATAGATATAGATATAGATATAGATATAGATATAGATATAAAAATATATCATTGTTTATGTCAGAGCACCTGGTATGCCCAAATATGGGAGGAAGGGAGCTTTCTGCTACCCATTTTGCCCATTTTGTTTAGGTCTCATCAGATAGCCATACCCTTATTGGGATTCGAACTCAGTCCTTTTGCATGTCAGGCAGCAGCCTTAACCATTAGGCCATGAGTTCTACTCCCTTATCAGCTGAGCCAGGGAAATAAGTCAATGTTTATGTCAGAGCACCTGGCATGCCCAAATATGGGAGGAAGGGAGCTTGTGTGTGTGTGTGTGTTTATTCTCTTCCTCCCATATTTGGGCATACCAGGTGCTCTGTCAAGAGGTCTATGGCACGCCGGTTTTACAAGACCACTGCTGGCAAGGAATCTATCTGGTCTTGGACTTCAACTAAGGTCCCAGCAATTTGGTTCAGGCTTTGTTGAAATTCCTCAGATAATTGCTTAAACTGTATTGTAGAGTGTGGCTAACCCACCTACCCCTGTTCCAACTGCTGTTCCCATCCCCAGGATCACTAACAGTGGGATTACTAGTGGCACTCTTTTCTGAACATGTCCCATGAGTGGAACAGGGAGAGTTTGTTCCCTACTGACAACACCCATCTTGGGGAAGAGGTGTACCAGGGTACATGTTGCAGTCCAGTTGGAAGGTATTTTTTTTAATTTTTTTTTATTTTTCAAATTTATATCCCGCCCTTCTCCTTGTTAGGACCCAGGGCGGCGCACAGGCATTATTAAAAAACCATAACAAACTGACAAAATACATTATTAAAAACAATTAAATTAAGTCCCGTGCTAAAAACCCATTTAAAACCCTGAGAATTAAAATTTATAGATAAAAGTCAGAAACGGGGGGGCTATGCTAGGCCGGCTTGTTGGAATAAATACGTCTTAAGACGCTGACGGAAGAGGCGGAGGTCCGAGGTGGTGCGTAGGTCGGGGGGTAGGTCATTCCAGAGGGCTGGGCCCGCCACAGAGAAGGCCCTTCCCCTGGGCGTCGCCAACCGACATTGCCTGACCGACGGTACCCGGAGAAGACCCTCTCTGTGGGAGCGGATCGGACGAAGGGATGTATGGGGCAGAAGGCGGTCTCGTATATAGCTAGGCCCAGAGCCATGGAGCGATTTGAAGATGATCGTCAACACCTTGAAACACACTCGAAAGGCCACAGGTAGCCAGTGCATCTCGCGCAGGAGAGGTGTTATGTGGGCTTGCCTTGAGGCACCCATAATCACCCACGCGGCCGCATTCTGAACCAACTGTAGCCTTCGAGTGCACCTCAAGGGGAGCCCCATGTAGAGAGCGTTACAGTAGTCCAGCCGGGATGTCACGAGTGCTTGAGTGACTGTGCGAAGGGCCACCCGGTCCAGTAAGGGGCGCAGCTGGCGTATCAGGCATACCTGATAAAACGCCCTCCTAGCCACGGCCGTCACATGGTCCTCCATGGACAGCCGGGAATCCAGGAGGACACCCAAGTTGCGCGCCCTCTCCACGGGGGCCAGTTGTTCGCCCCCAATGGCCAGTGTTGGGCTTACCTGGCTGAATCGGGGTGCCAGAAACCACAGCCACTCGGTCTTGGACGGGTTGAGCTTTAGTTTGTTACTACCCATCCAGACCCGTACGGCCTCCAGGCACCGGGACAGCACCTCGACGGCATCGTGGGGGTGGTACAGCTGGGTGTCGTCAGCGTACACATGGTATTCCACCCCAAAACCACGGATGATCTCGCCCAGCGGCTTCATATAGGTGTTGAACAGAAGTGGCGAGAGGACCGACCCCTGAGGGACCCCACAAGTGAGGGGCCTCGGGGCCGACCTCTGCCCTCCTGCCAACACCCATTGCGACCGACCAGAGAGGTAGGACGAGAACCACCGCAGAACAGTGCCTCTCAGCCCCAACCCCCCCCAATCGGTGCAATAAGATACCATGGTCGATGGTATCAAAAGCCGCTGAGAGGTCTAATAGGACTAGGATAGAGGAGCAACCTCTATCCCGTGCCCTCCAGAGATCATCCACCAACGCGACCAATGCCGTCTCACTGCTGTGACCGGGCCGGAAGCCGGACTAGCGCGGGTCTAGATAATCAACTTCCTCCAGGTGTCGAGGAAACTGTTGAGCCACCACACTCTCTACAACCTTCGCAAGAAAGTGAAGGTTGGAGACCAGACGGTAATTTTCCAACAATGCTGGGTCCAGGGAAGGCTTTTTGAGGAGAGGCCTCACCACCGCCTCTTTCAAGGCAGTAGGTAAGAACCCCTCACTCAAAGACGCGTTCACAATGTCCTGGAGCCAGCCTTGTGTAACCTCCCAGGATGCCAGTACAAGCCAGGAGGGACACGGGTCCAATAAACATGTGGTGGCTCTAAGGTTCCTCAACAACCTGTCCATATCCTCAGTAGTGACAAAGTCAAACTCCTCCCAAGATGTTATCTCAAGACCAGCATCGGACAAACCGACTGGATCACTTTCAGTGGAGGGCAACTCGTTCCGAATCTGAGTGATTTTGTCCTGCAGGTAAACTCCAAATTCCTCTGCTCGACCCTGCAAAGGGGCTTCCCGCGGCCTCTGGTGAAGGAGGGAGCGGGTCACCCCAAACAGGGCGGCAGGGCGGTTATCCGCGGACGCAATAAGGGTGGCACAATACTCACGTTTGGCCACTCTTAACGCCACTAAGTAAGTCCTAATATGGTCTCTCACTAGTGTTCGATCAGATTCGGATCGAGAGGATCTCCACCTACTCTCTAGCGGCGTTTCATCTCCCACAGCTCCTTGGTAAACCAGGGGGCCTGGGTGATTCGACGCCGCGTGAGAGGCCGCAAGGGCGCAACTCGGTCCAAGGCCCCCGTGGCCGCACTATACCATGCGGCCACTAGATCCTCAGTCGAGTCGCGGGGCAGGGACACAGGTATTGGCCCAAGCTCCCTCTGGAAGCTTTCAGGGTCCATCAGGCGCCTGGGGCGGAACCAACTTGATGTCTCCGGTTCCGCCTCCCCGCGGTGGGATGTGACGGTTGGAAAGTCCATCCGAAGGAGAGAGTGATCTGTCCATGACAAGGGCAACATGGCTAAATCCCCTGTTCTGAGATCACTTCTCCACTGTCCAGAGACAAAAATCAGATCCAGCGTGTGTCCTCCCTCGTGAGTGGGGCCCTGAACTACTTGGGTCAGGTCCATGGCCGTCATGGAAGCCATGAACTCCCGAGCTGCCTCGGATGTTTCGCCCGCCGACGGCAGGTTAAAGTCTCCCATGACTACTAGTCTGGGGGTCTCCACCACCATCTCGGCGATCACCTCGAGCAGCTCGGGCAGGTAAGCATACGTACGCATTTCCCTCACATAAGAAAAAGACTCAATTTTCCCCTAAACACACAGCTATGTTCATGAAAAAGTCATCGACTCGGTGGTTCTTTTCATTAGTCCAAACTCCCAAAGTCCCTGCCATAAACATGCCAGTTAACGGTTGTAATGGAGTTTCTTGCTTTGGGTCTCTTTGCTCATCCCTGACATATGGACCTTCAAAAAGATAATGGGAGCTTTCATTCCCAGGGGGAAATGGAAGACAGGATCCCTTCATGGGTTTACTTTAGAGACAGATGGGGAATCAGGGCGGCTCAAATTGGCTTGGGCACTTTATCACCATCAAATTTCCTCCCCAGATTAAGTGTGGCGGAGGCGAGAAGATGCTCTGCTGGAGGAGGTGGTAGGCAGAAGGAGAAATGTTGCGGTTTAGCTTCATGTCCATAAGTACATTTCCAGAACTGATGTGTAATTCTGATGGACATTGCCTTTCTGTCATTGACCCCACAGGAATGCCTTCCTTAGGTTCCTGACTCCTTTTGACACACAAGGAGGGCAGTCCTAGGAGATCCACACCTACAGGGCCAACAATGGGAAGGTGGCTAATTCCCAGCTTCTCTAATGCGCTATAAAAATCGCCATGTAACTTTGCTTCTACCGAATTGGTTCTCCATCTACCACCCTTCTCAAAGGTTAGTGTGGCCTTGATTTTTGCCCACAAGTCTGGCGCAATTGGAACAACATTATAAGATGATGGGGCTGCAGACAAACACAACCAGCATCTTTGACCTAAAGTTGGGTCAGATTGATTAATTAGACTCTGACCTAGTTCCAGTATTCTCAACATAGTTCTCTTCTCTCAATTGTTGCAGAGGCCCTTTATTCCTCTGACCCACCCCACGTTTTACCTGAAGGGTAGCATGCTTATGCGTAGGACTCAGGGTTGGCTCGGGGTAGCGTCCCCACCGGGAAACAAGACGATGATGGCAGGAGCTCGCTCAGTCCAGCCCCTCTTCGTCTATTGTTTCGAGGAACCCCAACCCCTGGGCTCTGATCTTGTCCTGCTCTTTGGGATTCTCAACACGCCCGGAGCCTCTTTCAGGGGTAAAAGGAGTGAATTGGCCATTCTTACAACATTGGGAACTGCTGTTCAGAGTCTTATCACCCAGCAGGCCACTGGCAAATAACGACCAAAGCCACAGAAAACCCATACTTGACATTTTGAAGGAACCTACCCTGCTATAATTCCTTTAACTCACTTAACGGAATTACCACGTCAGGAAGGAGGATGGGGTTAGGTGTGATTTGGGAAAGGGCAATGTCAGTTTTGGGCAATCCACAAAGCCAAGTCAGAGGACCCACTCCCAGGGTTCCTCAAACATAAGTGTCCCTAGGAGATTCACACTGTCCACTGTCACAGTCAATAAATTCTTTCACAACACATGCCTCTCTGGAATGGGGGCGATTCCAGAAGAATAAATATCCAATACAGCAAATCACAACCAGGGTGACCAGACTCACTAAAGCCAGACCCACTGCACTTATGACTATGTATGGTCGGACTTCCATTCCCCGAACTATATTTAGCCTACCCAATACACTCTTCCCTTCTCATACTAAAAGTTGTTTTTCTCATCCAAGTCTTCAGCCATACATACAGGGTCAGCTTCCGGAGTGACACCAGTAATGTGAGTTGTTGAGTGAGAGTCTTTTACTACTGGCCAGGCTAAATTGTCTGGTACAAAAATCCTTCCACAGAATGAAAGTATAAATATTTGGACTGATTCTAAATATGCGTTCCTCACATTACATGTCCATGCTGCAGTCTATAGGGAGAGAGGACAGTGGCGGGAAAAGAAATTAAACACCCTCTTTTAATTGAAAGACTCATAGCAGCTGTAAGGAGACCAAAGAGGGTAGCTGTCATGCCTTGCAGTGGACATCAAAAGGGACAAGATGAAATAGCCTGAGGAAATAGAGCAGCCGACAGGGAAGCAAGGTTGTCAGCAACCCAAGATGATGAAACCTACCCTGACATGACATCTTATGTAGCATTGGAAATGCCAAGAGGACTGAGCCCTAGATAATATAAAGCAGAGGAACTACAGGCAACTGTAGACTTGAAGGGACATAAGCAGGGAGAATGGTATTGTCAGCCTCTGCTTTTTGCTTGCTTCGGCTGTCATTTTGAAACGGGGAGGGAGGGGCTGTGGGCACTGGGTATTAAGTGGGCTGGAGAGAGATGGAGCCAGGGCCTGATATCACCAAGGCTAACGGTCTTGCATTCCATTGTGATGATGCTCCTGAGCAGGGTGCGCACCTGACATCGTGGAGGACTCTGCATTGGATATTACACTGGGGTCAAAGGGGCTTAAGGGTTGGGTTATGCTTTGATACGTATGTTACACGCCTAAATGTTTCATTCCTTGCTTGACTTTCGCTGCCGTCTTATCATATTCAGTAAAAGTAACCTTAAACTTTCAAATGAGCTTAAGCGTGGTCTTTCCTGATTTATGATGGAAGCAGATCTGACAGGTATGTACTCCCAGACGGAAGGATTTTTGTACCAGAAAATTTAGCCTGGCCAGTAGTAAAAGACTCTCACTTAACAACTCACATGGGCAAGAGTGCATTAGCAGAAGCCCTTCAGCATATCATGTACATCAATCACCTTCACTCGCTATGTTCCCATGCAACTGAGAGATGTAACATATGTGCTCAAGTTAATACAAGACAAGGACCTACTCTTCTGCCAGGAAGTCAGCCCAAGGGATATTACCCTATGGATTCATTAGTTACTAGCTATCCTGGCCACACGTTGCTATGGCCCAGTCTGGTTAAACCTACCTACCTACCTACCTACTGTATTTCTCCCTCTTTTATTTTTTTATTTATATAGACTAGCTGTACCCGGCTACACATTGCTGTGGCCCAGTCTGGTTAAATGGCCAACCAACCTGTGTACACACAACCACCGTATAACCCCCCACCTACCTACCTACTGTATTTCTTACTCTTTCTTACTGATCTAGGAGTAGGGGAACTAGCCATTGAACCCCTGTCATGGTCAGATCACTCTCTCCTTCGGCTGGACTTCCCAACCGCTACACCCCACCGCGGGGAGGCGGAACCAGAGATACCGAAATGGTTCCGCTCCAGGCGCCTGATGGACCCTGAAAGGTTCCAGACAGAGCTTGGGCCTATACCTGTAACCCTAACCCGTGGCTCGACTGAGGGCCTAGTGGCAGCATGGAATAGCGCTGCCACGGGGGTCTTGGACCGGGTCGTGCCCTTGCGGCCTCTCACCCGGCGCCGATCCACCCTCGCTCCTTGGTTTTCGGAGGAGCTGAGGGTGATGAAACACCGCAAGAGACGCCTAGAGAGCAGGTGGAGATCCACTCGCTCTGAATCTGATCGAACACAGGCGAGGTCCTATTTAAGGACCTACCTTGTGGCGATAAGGATGGCGAAACGTACTCATCTCGCCACCCTTATCGCATCCGCAGATAACCGCCCTGCCGCCCTGTTTAGAGTGACCCGCTCCCTTCTTCATCAAGGGCCGCGGGAAGCTCCTTTGCAGGGCAGAGCAGAGGAATTTGGAACTTATCTGCAGGATAAAATCGCTCGGATCCGGGACGCTGGGCGGGCCGTCCGAGCCGGGTCTTGAGAACATTTTGTGGGATGAGTTCGACTTTGTTACTTCCGACGACATGGACAGGTTGCCGAGGCGGCTGAATGCCACCACATGTTTATTGGACCCGTGTTCCTCCTGGCTGGTACTGGCCTCCTGGGAGGTGACTCGAGGCTGGCTCCAGGAAATTGTGAACGCTTCTTTGAGTGAGGGGTTCTTGCCTGCCATCTTGAAAGAGGCGGTGGTGAGACCCCTCCTCAAGAAGCCTTCCCTGGACCCAGCTCTGTTAACTAATTATCGTCCGGTCTCCAACCTTCACTTTCTTGCAAAGGTTGTTGAGAGTGTGGTGGCACAACAGTTCCCTCGACACCTGGAGGAAACTGCTTATCTAGACCCACGCCAGTCCGGCTTCTTGACCGGGACGCCCTCTGCACAGTCACTCAAGCACTCGTGACATCCCACCTTGACTATTGCAACACTCTCTACATGGGGCTCCCCTTGAGGTGCATCCGGAGGCTCCAGTTAGTCCAGAACGCGGCCGCGCGGGGGATTTCGGGAACATCTCGAAGTTCCCATGTAACACCTCTCCTGCGCGAGCTGCACTGGCTACTGGTGGCCTTCCGGGTGCGCTTTAAGGTGCTTGTCACCATGTTTAAATCGCTCCTTGGCTCGGGGCCTAGTTACTTGCGGGACCGCCTCCTGCCACATACCTCCCACCGACCGATTCGCTCCCACAGGGAGGGCCTCCTCAGGGTGTCGACCGCCGGTCAATGCCGGCTGGCGACGCTCAGGAGTAGGGCCTTCTCTGTGGCAGGGCCCGCCCTCTGGAACGACCTGCCCCCCGAACTTTGCAACATCACGGACCTTCCCCTCTTCCGCCGCTCACTCAAGACATACTTCTTCCAGCAAGCTGGACTAGCTTAGCATTCAGACCTAGGTACAATAGAGCTTCAGCTAAATTAGAAAATGGTTGATAGGTTTTTAATGGGAATTTTAGCACAGGTTTGCAATTTAATTTCTTCTTAACTTTTTGTATTTGTTGTTATCTATTTATTGTGGTTTTTAATTTCCTGTGCACCGCCCAGAGTCCGTCTCGATGGAGATTGGTGCGGTCTACAAATCGAATAAAATTCTCCACCTACCTACCTACCTACCTACCTACCTACCTACCTACCTACCTACCTACCTACCTACCTACCTACCTACCTACCTACTGTATTTCTCCCTCTCTCCCTCTCCCTACCTACCTACCTAGTGTATTTCTCCCTCTCCTTCTCTCCCTCTACCTACCTATCTACCTACCTAGTGTATTTTCCCTCTCTATCTCCCTCCCTCCCTACCTACCTAGTGTATTTTTCCCTTTCTATCTCTCTACCTACCTACCTACCTACCTACCTACCTACCTACCTACCTACCTACTTACCTACTGTATTTCTCCCTCTCTCTCTATCCCTCTACCTACCTACCTACTGTATTTCTCCCTCTCTCTCTCTATCCCTCTACCTACCAACCTACCTACCTACCGACTGTATTTCTCCCTCTCTCTATCCCTCTACCTACCTACCTATTGTATTTCTTTTTATTTTTATTTTATTTTATTTAAATTTATATCCCGCCCTTCTCCACAGAGGACCCAGGGCGGCGTACAGGAAATTTAAAAACACACAAATACAAAGATAAATATATAATTTAAAATAAGTATTAAATATTCCCATCCTGTACTAAAACCAAATTTAAAATACCCAATTTAAAAACTTCCTAAAAGTCCCCACGGGAGGTTAGGCTAGGCCGGCTTGTTGGAACAAATATGTCTTTAGACATTGGCGGAAGAGGCGGAGGTCGGTGATGGTACGTAATTCAGGGGGTAGGTCATTCCAAAGGGCTGGGCCCGCCACAGAGAAGGCTCTTCCCCTGGGTGTCGCCAGTCGGCATTATCCGGCGGACGGCACTCTGAGAAGGCCCTCTCTGTGGGAGCGTATCGGTCTAAGGGATGTATGTGGCAGGAGGCGGTCTCGCATGTAACTAGGCCCCGAGCCATGGAGCGCTTTAAAGATGGTCGTCAAAACCTTGAAGCGCACCCGAAAGGCCACAGGAAGCCAATGCAGCTCGCGCAGGATCGGTGTTATGTGGGAGCATCTAGTGGCCCCCATAATCACCCGCGCGGCTGCGTTTTGGACTAGCTGTAGCTTTCTCCCTCTCTCTCTCTCTCTACCTATCTACCTACCTAACTACCTACTGTATTTCTCCCTCTCTCCCTCTACCTACCTACCTACCTAAAAATGGAGACTAACCTTTGAGCACGGAGAGCGGCGTGGAGGGCTTTTGAGCCCAGGAGGATGTTGGCTAAATCCCCTGTTCCGAGATCACTTCTCCACTGTCCAGAGACAAAAATCAGATCCAGCGTGTGTCCTCCCTCGTGAGTGGGGCCCTGAACTACTTGGGTCAGGTCCATGGCCATCATGGAAGCCATGAACTCCCGAGCTGCCTCGGATGTTTCGCCCGCCGACGGCAGGTTAAAGTCCCCCATGACTATAAGTCTGGGGGTTTCCACCGCCATCGCGGCGATCACCTCGAGTAGCTCGGGCAGGGCTGCTGTTACATAGCGGGGAGCCAGGTATACAACCAGCAAGCCCAACTGCCTCCCTAGGCCCCATTTCACGAAGAGGGACTCACAGCCGGTCGTCTGAGGCACAGTGGTCTCCCTCGGCTCCAGACTTTCCTTAACAAAAACCGCCACCCCCCCCACCCCTGCCTAGGGCCCTAGGCTGATGAAATGCACGGTAGCCTGGTGGGCACATTTCCACGAGGGGTAAACCCCCCTCGGGGCCCAACCAGGTTTCCGTGATTCCCACCAGGTCTGGGTCCCCCTCTGACACAAGGTCATTAATGAGGGGGGCTTTGTTCACCACGGACCTGGCGTTACAGAACATCAGCCTAGGGCCCCGGCTCTGTAGTCCCTGACCGCCTAGCCCACGAGTGGAGCACAGGGGGTTGTGGCAGGCGACCGCTTTTAGCCAGCGACCGCGCGTCCCCAACCCACAATGGACATCCTGTCTCCCATCTTGGTCAAGATGATCTCTGGATGATCTCTGGAGGGCCAGAGATGGGGGTTGTTCCTCCATCCTGGTCCTATTAGACCTCTCGGCAGCTTTTGATACCATCGACCATGGTATCCTATTGCATCGACTGGAGGGGTTGGGGGTGAGGGGCACCGTTTTGCGGTGGTTCTCCTCCTACCTCTCTGATCGAGCGCAATTTGTATTGGCAGGGGGGCAGAGGTCGACCTCGAGGCCGCTCACTTGTGGGGTGCCACAAGGGTCGGTCCTCTAGCCTCTCCTGTTCAATGCTTATATGAAGCCGCTGGGCGAGATCATACGTGGGTTTGGGGTAGATTACCATCTGTACGCGGATGACACCCAGTTGTACATCTCTACCCCAAACCACCCCAACGATGCCGTCGAAGTGATGTCCCAGTGTCTGGAAGCCGTACGGATCTGGATGGGAAGTAACAGACTCAAGCTCAACCCGTCCAAGACTGAGTGGCTGTGGCTACCGGCGCCCCCGTTCAACCAGCTGATTCCATCGCTGGCCATTGGGGGCGAACAGCTGGCCCCCGTGGATCGGGTACGCAATTTGGGCGTCCTTCTAGATGCCCGGCTGTCAATGGATGACCATGTGACAGCCGTGGCAAGGGGGGCGTTCCACCAGGTTCGCCTGGTGCGCCAATTGCGTCCCCTATTGGACCGGGACGCCCTTCGCACAGTCACTCATGCGCTTGTGACGTCCCGGCTAGACTACTGCAACGCTCTCTACATGGGGCTCCCCTTGAGATGCACCCGAAGGCTGCAGTTGGTTCAGAATGCGGCCGCGTGGGCAGTTTCGGGAGTCTCTAGATACTCCCACGTAACACCTCTCCTGCGCGGGCTGCACTGGCTGCCTGTGGCTTTTCGGGTGCGTTTCAAGGTGTTGATTATCACCTTCAAAGCGCTCCATGGCACAGGACCTAGTTATTTGGGTGATCGTATCCTGCCCCACACATCCCTTCGGCCGATTCGCTCACACAGAGAGGGACTTCTCCGGGTGCCGTCCACTAGGCTGTGCCAGCGGGCGACGCCCAGGAGAAGGGCCTTCTCTGTGGCGGGCCCGACCCTCTGGAATGACCTTCCCCCTGACATTAGAACGACCACGGATCTCCGCTCCTTCCGCCAGAAACTCAAAACCCACTTGTTTCATCTAGCCGGCCTGGCCTAACTCCAGCTTTCCCACCTCAGTTTGTATTTTTAAATTTTGTGATTTGGTTTTAAGGTTAAGTTTTTAATTTTTATAAATTTGTACAGGGGTTTATTTAATTCGATTTTAGTTATATGTATGTTGATTGTATGGTTTTAATTTGTACCTGTACACCGCCCCGAGTCCCTTCGGGGAGAGGGGGCGGTCTAGAAGTCCAATAAATAATAATAATAATAATAAGATGTGTTGGTTGTTTTGGAACCAAGGGTCCGTTAGCAGCTCAGTTTTGAGTCTTGTGGTTAGATCGCTTGTGGTTTGACCCCGTCGGTCACGGTGTTGCCGCCTGGTGGTTACTTGGGCAGCTGGCTGAGCAGAAGGAATAATGGCGTCCACTACGTGCTCCCGTTCGCATTTGTACTGAGGCATGCGGGAGAGGGCATCAGCTAGAAAGTTCCTCTGCCCTGGAATGTGCTTTAGTACGAAGTTGAAACGGTTGAAGTATTGAGCCCATCGGACTTGTTTGGGTGATAGTTTCCGTGGGGTTCTGAGAGCTTCCAGATTTTTGTGGTCGGTCCAAACTTCAAACGGTTTCTGGCTCCCTTCTAGCAGGTGTCTCCAGGTTAGTAGTGCCCATCGCACTGCAAAAGCCTCCTTTTCCCATGCGGCCCATCGTCTCTCCGTGTCTGTGAGTTTGCGGGAGGTATAGGCACAGGGTTGTAAATTTCCTTGGTTGTTTCTTTGGAGTAGTACTGCTCCTACGGCCATGTCGCTGGCGTCTGCCTGGATCACGAAAGGTTGCTCAGGGTCAGGATGCTTCTGTACCGGCTCCTTTGCAAACATTTCTTTCAGTGTTTCGAATGCCTCCTGGCAGGTTAGGCTCCACTGTAGGGGTTGTCCCGGACGAGGTTTCATTCCTGGGCTCCCTGTCTTCAGGAGGTCTGTCAGGGGTTTGGCAATCTTCGCAAAGGAGGGAATGAACTGCCTGTAGAAGTTTGCGAACCCTAGGAAACTTTGCAGCTGTCTGCGAGTGCAAGGGGGTTGCCAGCTTAGGACGGCTTGCACTTTAGCTGGGTCCATCTCTATTCCCTCATTTGACACTCTGTAGCCTAGATAGTCTAGTCGCTCACGGTGGAATTCACATTTTGATAGTTTGACATACAGGTTGGCTGCCAGAAGTTTTTCCAGTACTTGGTGAACCAGGGGTATGTGGTCATCGACGGTCTCAGTGTAAATAAGGATGTCATCTAGAAAGACAAGGACCCCCTTGTAGAGGTGCTCATGCAGCACCTCGTTTATTAACTGCATGAACACTGCTGGGGCTCCCTGTAATCCAAAAGGCATCACTTTGAATTGGAAACTTCCTAAAGGGCAGTTGAATGCTGTTTTCCATTCATCTCCTTCCCTGATCCGTATTCGGTAGTATGCTTCTCTGAGGTCTAATTTGGTAAAGACTTTTCCCTTGGCCAAGTGAGACAGCATATCTTTCATGAGGGGAAGCGGGTATAGGTTGTGTACGCACACCCCATTTATCCCTCGAAAGTCTACGACCAGGCGCATAGTTCCATCTTTTTTCTCTTTGAAAAGGACTGGTGCCGCAATCCGTGGCTTGGCTGGTTCGATGAACCCTCGTGCTAGGTTTTTGTCTATGTATTCACGCATTTCTTGCATCTCTCGAGGCGTCATGGCATACAGCTTGGGTTTGGGTAGTTTTGCCCCAGGGATGATTTCAATGGCACAATCTGTTTCGCGGTGGGGGGGCAGGATGTCGCATTCTGTCTCACTGAACACTTCTGCGAGGTCCTGGTATTCCACTGGAATCAGTTCAGCCTCTGGGGTTTTGTCAGATGTGGTTGCCAGTTGTTCTTGTGGTCTCTCTTGTGGGGCTCCCAATGTGAGTGGTATTTTTGCTTGCTCGTGAGGGAGGGGTTGAGGGCCAGGTGATATCCTAAGCCTGCGGGTGCCCCCTTGCCACCAGATGGTCGGTCCCCACTTGTCTAGCCAGGAAAGTCCAAGTATGACTGCCTCTGTCATTTTGGGGGCTATTATGAATCGAATTATTTCCCAGTGATCTGCCAATTCTAGTCTCACTGGTTCAGTTAGGTGAGTGGCATAGGCTCCTCCCATTAGGGAACCGTCAACCTGCTCGAACCGAATCGGGTGGTTCAGTCTTTTCGCTCTGATCCCCAGTTTCTGAACTGTGGTTAAGTTGATCAAGCACCTAGTGCAGCCTGAGTCTACAAGGGCTTGAAAATCCTCCTGTTTTCCTGTTTTCGGGGTTGTGAGGCATATTGGAAAAAGGAAAGGGTAAATTGATTCGCTCACCATTGGGTCATTTTCTCCCTCGTCCTCGCTGTCATAGGGTTCAATTGACTGGTCATCATTGCCTGGGGTTTCACTGCTTTTGCCTGGGAGGGAGGAAACCCCTGCAGCTTGAAGAGCCCTCCTGGATGTGTTGATGGCCCGTCGGGGCCCTCGTTCTTGTCAGGCCCTGGGTGGTAGGTCCAGCCTTGGTTTCGGGACTGGGGTTGGGCATGCAGCTACCATGTGGCCCATTCCCCCGCATCTGTAACACCTCACGGAACTTCGAGGGAGGGCTGGTCTCAGGTCTTGCTGTGGTGCCATTTCTTCCTTTGGCGGGATGGTTTCAGATTAGGTTGACCCCTCTCCTTTGTGTCTGGTTCCTTCCTTGTGTTGTTGGCACGTAGCCCACTGTCGACTTTTGTTGCCACTCGGAACCACTCAGAGAGTTGGTTTGGGATGTCACAATATGCAGTTACTTGGGCAATACGTTTATGCCCTCCAGGCTTATTCTGAAAAAATGCACCAGCAACCGTTCTGGTAGGGGGGGTAGTCTTCCAACTATCCTCCTGAATTCACGGATGTGCTCTTTGATGGGGCGGCCTCTTTGCTTTAGGTTGCTGAGTTCCTCCTCTGCATATGGGTCCTCCTCCCCCTCTTCAAACTTGGCCTCTAGTACTTGGAGGAAGTCATCTATGTCTTGCAATTGGGGCGCTCTTCGCTTATGGAGGGCTGCTAGCCATTCTTTTGCTTCCCCCTCGAAACCCTCTGCAATGGCATTCACCATGGTTCTGGGGGATGGGTAGAGGTGCCCATAGCGTTCTAAGTGGATATCAGCTGAATCAAGGAATAGAGCTAGTTGGTCTGAATTACCATCAAACTTTCCCCTGAATCGGGGTGGATCGTTTAGTTCCCTCCCTCCTTTGTTTTCCTCCTGGCCCCTGTATGCCCGTGCCTGATACGGCCGGTCATCTTCTTCAGCTCTAGGAGGGGGAGAGGGAGGGAGTTGCCTGCTCTTGGCAGCATGCTTGCTTCTGGGGCTGCGCTCCAGCATGCGTCTCCTCCCTTCAGCAGGATCAGATATGCCTCCTCTCTCTTCCGGATGGCAGGCTGGCCTCTCGTCATGAAGGGTGGCTTGATCAAAATCCTCCCTCAGTTTCTCTGCTGCACCCCCCAGGGATCCCATCTGGGGCCGGGGCCTTCTAGCTTGTTCCCAGTCCCACATCCAGTACTTATCTTTTCTTGCTTCTGTTGCTGGGAAAGGTTTTACAGGCTGGATGTCTGCAGCTCCGCTGTTCAGGGGGGTTGGCTGGCCTCCAGCTGAAATGAGGCTTTCTTCTGCCATGGCCTGATCTCTTCCCTCTTTATCAGGCATTGCCTGGGGGAGGCGGGACTCAGGTAGCCCGGAAATCTTGATAGATTTCTTTTAAAAGACCTGGCAGTCTGTCAAGCTCCCAATGAGAAACTTCAAATGATTCATGGCCTCATGTAAAAGTTCAAAGCAATGTCCGTTTATTGAATATAACATCATGGCGAGCCTCGGTTGCTGCCAGGTCTGGCAATAATTGGATGGCTTCTGCACTTTACCCCCTTATGCCCCCTCCCCTCTGCTTGTCATAAATTACGTTCTCCAATTAGAATTGAAAATAATTGCATGCATGCGCAGTCACAGGCTGTCCTGAGATTCCTTTCCTGCCACAGGAATGTCAAGAATTTTCAGTTCGTTAAGGCAAACAGATAAAATCCATGGCAACATCGGGATGTTGACATTTAACTTATAACATCTTTTAACTCTCCTGCTGGTTGCTCCCCCCCCCCCCCCCTATCAGGTTTGCACAGAGATTTTTCCCTCCGGGTCATTTTAATTCCATCCCCTTCCCGCATTTTCTATCTATTTATTTTAACGTACTCAAGGGCTACCCTCCTCTCCTTGCGAGAATCTCCTCTCGCACATGCTTGGCCCTCAGAGTTAACGAGGGCCCACCTCAAGGATGGGCTTATTAGCCAAGAGAGGTGGGAGAAACGCAAGTTGCGCAGATTCTTAGTTAGTTTTTTAGGTCGGGTTTTAAGGGGTTCAAGGGTGGTGGGTGGGTCCATTTACGTTGGCTTAACTGAGCAGAGTACGAGACCAGCTGATAACGGCGGAAGTAAGGGTAGAGGGTCTGACGTAAAGAGGGGGGCGAAGGTCGATCCTACAGAGGGCCTTTCCATCCAAACGGCCCAGGGGAGGGGCAGGTATGACGGGAGCCTGGGGTCGTATCAAGTTTCAGGGGGCGTGCGTACCCGCTATTTAAGAGCGGTCGCCCGCCCCGACCCCCTGGGCTCCTCCCGCAATCTAGGAGGTGAGGAGTTACAGAGCCCGGGCCCGAGGCTGATGTTGTGCAATGCCAGGTCCGTGGTGAACAAAGCCCCCCTCATATACGATCTAATTTCAGAGGGGGACCCGGACCTGGCGGGCATTACAGAAACCTGGTTGGGGCCCGAGGGAGGTGTTCCCCTCGTTGAGATGTGCCCACCAGGTTACCTAGCACTTCATCGGCCAAGGGCCCAGGGTAAGGGTGGGGGAGTGGCGGTTATTATTAAAGAAAGTCTTCAGCCAAGGGAGGCCACTGTGCCTCAGGTAGTCGGGTGTGAATCTCTGTTTGTGAAATGGGGACTTGGGAGGCAGCTGGGCCTGCTGGTCTTGTACCTGGCTCCCCGCTATGTGTCAGCGGCCCTGCCCGAGCTCCTCGAGGTGATCGCTGAGGTGGCGGTTGACACCCCCAGACTTTTAGTCATGGGGGATTTCAACCTTCCATCGGTAGGCGATTCGTCTCAGGCGGCTCGGGAGTTCATGGCCTCCATGACGGCCATGGACCTGACCCAAGTAATTCAAGGCCCCACTCATACAGGGGGAAACACACTAGACTTAATCTTTGCCTCTGGCCAGTGGTTGAGTGATCTAGGAGTAGGGGAATTAGTCATTGAATCCCTGTCATGGTCAGATCACTCGCTCCTGCGGCTGGACTTTCCGACCGCTACACCCCACCGCGGGGAGGCGGAACCCGAGATTCCCAGATGGTTCCGCCCCAGGCGCCTGATGGACCCGGAGAGGTTCCAGACGGAGCTTGGGCCTATGCCTGTAACCCCCACCCACGACTCGACCGAGGACTTAGTGGCCGCATGGAATAGTGCGGCCACGGGGGCCTTGGACCGGGTCGTGCCCTTGCGGCCTCTCACACGGCGCTGATCCACCCTGGCCCCTTGGTTTTCTGAAGAGCTAAGGGTGATGAAGCGCCACAAGAGATGCCTAGAGAGCAGATGGAGGTCCACTCGTTCCGAATCCGACCGAACACTAGTGAGGTCTTACACAAAGACCTACCTAGTGGCAATAAGAGTGGCAAAACGTAGTCATCTTGCCACTCTTATTGCGTCCGCAGATAACTGCCCTGCCGCCCTGTTTAGAGTGACCCGCTCCCTTCTCCAACAGGGGTCGCGGGAAGCTCCTTTGCAGGATAGAGCAGAGGAGTTCGGAAGTTATCTGCAGGACAAAATCGCTCGGATTCGGGACGACTTGGCTTCCATTTCGATAGATCTGGGCGGACTGTCCGAGGCAGGTCTTGAGACCGTTTTATGGGACGAGTTCGACTTTGTTACTTCCGAAGACATGGACAGGTTGCCGAGGCGACTGAATGCCACCACATGTTTATTGGACCCTTGTCCCTCCTGGCTGGTACTGGCCTCCTGGGATGTGACACGAGGCTGGCTCCAGGGAATTGTGAACGCTTCTCTTAGCGAGGGGTTCTTGCCGGCTTCCCTTAAAGAGGCGATGGTGAGACCCCTCCTCAAGAAGCCCTCCCTGGACCCAGCATTGCTAACTAACTATCGTCCGGTCTCCAACCTTCGCTTTTTGGCGAAGGTTGTAGAGAGTGTGGTGGTACAGCAGTTCTCTTGGCACCTGGAGGAAACTGTTTATCTAGACCCGCGCCAGTCCGGCTTCCGACCTGGGCACAGCACCGAGACGGCATTGGTCGCGTTGGTGGATGATCTCTGGAGGGCCAGAGATAGGGGTTTTTCTTCTATCCTGGTTCTATTAGATCTCTCAGCGGCTTTCGATACCATCGACCATGGTATCCTATTGCACCGACTGGAGAAGTTGGGATTGGGGGGCACTGTTTTACAGTGGTTCTCCTCCTACCTCTCCGGTCGGTTGCAATTTGTATTGGCAGGAGGGCAGAGGTCGACCTCGAGACCACTCATTTATGGGGTGCCTCAGGGGTCGGTCCTCTCACCCCTCCTGTTTAACATCTACATGAAGCCGCTGGGTGAGATCATCCGTGGTTGTGGGGTAGAGTACCATCTGTACGCTGATGATACCCAGCTGTACATATCTACCCCCAACCACCCCAACGATGCCGTCGAAGTGATGTCCCGGTGTTTAGAAGCCGTGCGGCTCTGGATGGGAAGTAACAAACTTCGGCTCAACCCGTCCAAGACCGAGTGGCTGTGGTTTCCGGCATCTCGGCATAGCCAGCTTACTCCATCGCTGGTTATCGGGGGCGAGTCATTGGCCCCCGCGGAAAGGGCTCGCAACTTGGGCGTCCTCCTGGATTCCCGGCTGTCCTTAGACGACCATGTGACGGCCGTGACCAGGGGGGCATTCTACCAGGTTTGCCTGGTACGCCAGTTGCGTCCCTTTCTGGACCAAGATGCCCTCCGCACTGTCACTCAGGCACTCATGACGTCTCGCTTAGACTATTGTAACGCTCTCTACATGGGGCGCCCCTTGAGGTGCACCCGGAGGCTCCAGTTGGTCCAGAATGCGGCTGCACGGGGGATTATGGGAGCTTCTCGTTACTCCCACATAACACCTCTCCTGCGCGAGTTGCACTGGCTACCGGTGGCCTTCCGGGTGCGCTTCAAGGTGCTTGTTACCATCTTCAAATCGCTCCATGGCTCGGGGCCTAGCTACTTGCGGGACCGTCTCCTGCCACACACCTCCCTGCGTCCAATACGCTCCCACAGAGAGGGCCTACTGAGGGTACCAACTGCTGGTCAGTGCCGGCTTGCGGTGCCCAGGGGTAGGGCCTTCTCTGTGGCAGGGCCGGCCCTCTGGAACGACCTACCCCCCGAACTTCGCACTATCACGGACCTTCCCCTCTTTCGCCGCTCACTTAAAACCTATCTCTTTCAGCAAGCTGGTCTTGCATAACAGTTTTGACTCTCTCAATATAACATCTGCCAAATACGTATATGGATATTAGACTTTAGGGAATTTTAGCTTAGGTGGGTTGTATGTTAAATGTTTTTTAAATTTTAGTACAGGTTTAATTTAATTCATTTTTAACTTTGTATAGATTGTATGTTTTATATGGTTTTTTAATTTTTCCTGTACACCGCCCCGAGTCCCTTTGGGGAGAGGGGGCGGTTTATAAATCGAATAAATTTGAATTTGAATTTGAATTTACCTACCTACCTAGTGTATTTTTCCCTTCTATCTCTCTACCTACCTTCCTTCCTACCTACCTACCTACCTACCTACCTACCTACCTACCTACCTACCTACCTACCTACCTACCTACTGTATTTCTCCCTGTATCCCTCTAACTACCTACCTACTTACCTACCTACCTAAAGAGAGAGTAGAGAGAGGTCGCTGACTTGGCAGCGGCCTTGGGGGGGTTGACAGAGGGGGGGGGCGGCAGCGGCAGAGGAGGAGAGGCCGCTGACTTGGCAGCAGCCTTGTGGGGAGGGAGTTGGTGGAGGGGTGGTGGCGGCGGTGGAGGAGAGGCCGCTGACTCAGCAGCGGCCTTGGGGGGGAGTTGGCGACGCGGGCAGCAGCGGCGAAGGAGAGGCCACTGACTCGGCAGCGGCCTTGTGGGGGAGGAGTTGGTGGAGGGGGAGCAGTGGCGGCAGCGGTGGAGAGGCCGCTGACTCGGCAGCGGCCTTGTGGGGGGGAGTTGGTGGAGGGGGGGCCACTGAGGAGGCGAACGTCGCGGATATGATGCAGACCGCTCTACCACTTGTGCAAGTGACATGAGCTGAAAAGCGGCCGGGTGGGAGGGGCTGCAAAGGGGAGGGGGGCGAATGAGCGAGTGAGGGAAACATGCAGAAGAGCTGCAGTTTTACATTTGTGTGGCATGTACCTGGCACCAGTGTGTCATCCACACAATCTGTACGTATCATTGGTGCTGCACCTGTAAGGAACCTTGTGTGAAAATTTGGTGGCGATCGGTGCAGTACTTTCTGAGATAAGCGGTTTTGAACAAACTCATAGTTACATTTTTTATTTATATAGATAGGTGGCATTATTCAATCTCTCTGTCTCTTCACCATTGAGGAAAGTATTCTTTAACTGTCCTGCCATGTAGGATTGTGCATCTTGATAATGGTTTTAAACAGGTCAACAACCTCTTGAGGTTTGGCTGACAGGGGTCCATAATGTTGTTTCCAGTTTAATAGGTCTGTTGTAGTAAATGGGACGTATTGGAACAGAGACTGAATATCTGTTTGGCCCTGCCTATCTATGACACTTTGGTCCATTTGACGAAGTGGGGTCAAGAGTTGGCCTCTGGTGGGGGCAGCAATGGGAGAAGTCCACTGGGGGGCAAGGGGAGGCTTGACCTCCTGATCCATTTTTGGCATTTCGTGCCCTCCTGCCTTTTGAAGTTGATTATTGTCATCACCAACACATGGCGGTTGACTGGGATGTTACATGGGGCCATATGGAGGGGGGCTGTCTTCTTCATAGGGTTCAGTCTTTAAGACAGGTCTACCTTCAGTGTGACTCTTTTCCCCCCCATTTTTTTATTTTTAAAGATAAAAGACAAAACAGTCAATCATTTTCAACTTTGTATAGCATGTCGTTCGGTCACAAGTTTTTGTGCATCAATCTTTACAATTGCGAATGTGATTATTGATTATCCATCAAATATAGCCAAATATATCCTCATTATTAAGCTTATATATGTATAGATAGATAGATAGATAGATAGATAGATAGATAGATAGATAGATAGATAGATAGATAGATAGATAGATAGATAGATAGAGATAGAGATAGAGATAGAGATAGAGATAGAGATAGAGATAGAGATAGAGATAGAGATAGAGATAGAGATAGAGATAGAGATAGAGATAGAGATAGAGATAGAGATAGAGATAGAGATAGAGATAGAGATAGAGATAGAGATAGAGATAGAGATAGAGATAGATGTGTTAGTTTTAGATATAGATATAGATATAGATATAGATATATAGACATATAGACATATAGACATATAGACATATAGATATATAGATATATAGATATATAGATATATAGATATATAGATATATAGATATAGATAATTGTTTTCACAACTTCCTGTTAGGGCCCCATTAAGGGAGGAGACATACTGTTTCTTTCTCTGCCTTTCGGCTCATCACCAGAGACCATCTAGACAGAGAACCATGAGTTCCGTTGTGTAAATTTTTTTAGATATGTGTGTTAGTTTTTTTTTTTTTTTTTTTTTTAATTAAAATTTTTATACTGTTTTACAATATATCACCCAGTGCTGTACAAAACAAAAGGAAGAGTTGGTTTCAAGTGTCGTCTATTATCTTTAGGATCTCCAAAATCCACGTTCCCTCGGTACAGGCGTCGAGACGTCCAAAGTTCCAAGTGCATAGTCCACAAATGGCTTCCAAGTCTTCCAAAAGATATCATTTTTATAAACCCCCTCTCTAAATTTAATATCACACGTCATTTTATCATTTAAGGCTAATTTCCACATTTCACAATACCATTCTTCTATTTTAATATTTACCTCTATTTTCCAATATCTTGCTATTACAATTCTACCCATTATAATCATAATTCTAATCAGTTCTTTCTCGTGTTTTGTTAACTCTGGTTCATTAATTATCAATAACAATATAGTTTCTGGTCTCAATATTATTATTCTTTTCATCATTTCACACATTGTTCCTTCTAATTGCTGCCAAAACTTTTTAATTTTCACACATTTATACCACATATGCTCATAAGTTCCCAATTCCGTATTACATCTCCAACATTTATCATTCATTTTTTTATCTATCAGTGATAATCTTAGTGGGGTCCAGTACCATTTCCAAACAACCTTAAAATTATGTTCTTTAATCCTTATAGATAAAGTCCTCATAATCCGACTCTTCCAATTCTCATTCCAATCCAAATCCAATATTTTAATCTTTAGATCTTCCTCCCAATTCTTTTTCATTACCATTTGTGGATTTCCATCAAAGTTTATAATCCTGTATATCTTACTGACGAGTCCTTTTAACCCGGTTTCATCTTTAATAATTTGAGATACTAAACTTTCAAACTTAGTTTTACTTCTATCTATGTTACATATTCCCCTTACTTTCATATTCCATTTTTCTACCTGTATTTTTTCAAACCAATTTAACTCCAATTTTTGAATTACTTTTTTCTTCCTACTTTCAGTTCCTAAGGCTCTTAACCAATCTACTATATTTCCTATATTTTCATCTTCAATTACTTTGTTCCGACTTATATTGGTTTTAATCGGCCAACTTTCAGTTGTCTTTCCCAAAAACGTTATATCCGGAATCAATTTTTTAACAAATTTATTCCAAGTTTTACTCAACCCTTTTAACCAATAACTATTAATTGTCTTTTTTGTTTTTGCTCTATCTAAAAACCATATAGACCCAAATCTCTTAATATCTTTTAACTCCAGATCTCCCCAATGACCATCTCCACCTTTAAGTATTTTTATCACAGTTCTAATATTATATGCCCGATAATAATTAAGTAGATTGGGAATTCCCAATCCACCCTCTTTTTGATTTTGATACCACAATTTCTTCATTAATCTTGGTCTTTTCCCACCATTACAAAATTTATCTAATTTCTTCTGATATTCTTCTATATCTTTCTCTGTCAAATTTAATGGTAGCATCTCAAATAAAAAGTTAAACTTTGGTAATAACATCATTTTACACATTGCAATTCTACCAAACCAAGACAACTTTATCTCTTTATATTTATCTATCTTTTTTTCTACTTCCTTCAGCATCACCTCATAATTAATTTTTTTTAAATCTCTAACTTTAAGTGAAAGTGTTATCCCCAAGTATTTCAATGTATTCTTAGCTCTTATCCCAAATTGTTCTTGCATACTCTCCCACTCCTTACCATCTTTATTCATTAGTAATTCAGATTTTGACCAATTTACCTTTAAACCTGTCATTTCTTCAAATTCTATCAAATGTTTATTTATCCTCTTTAAATCTCTCTCTATATCTTTCAAAATAATCAAAGTGTCATCCGCATACAAATTTATCTTATATCCCTTATAACCTTCCAACTCTTCATCTGCTTCTATCAATTTAATCAAAATTTCCATAACTAACAAAAATAATGTTGGAGACAAGGGACATCCTTGTCTCGTGCCTGCTTCCAATTTAATCTCTTCCGTCATTATTCCATTCACCTTTACCTTTGCACTGCTTTTTTGATACAGTTTTGAAATAACATGTATAAATTTATTACCAAAGCCTAATGCCTCGATAATTACTTTTATAGTATCCCATTGTACAGAATCAAAAGCTTTAAAAATATCTAACGATATTATACCTAATTCATCTCCATTATTCTCTGCTACATCTATAATATTCAATACTCTTCTAATTATATCACTCATATATCTACCTTTAACAAACCCTACTTGGTTATAACTTATATATTTATCTATAAAACTATTTAATCTATTACTTATAATAGCTGTAAATATTTTAGCATCTTGGTTGATTAAAGAAATAGGTCGATAGGACTCGATCCTCTCAAGATCTTTATCCGGTTTAGGAATTATAGATATTACTGTCTTATTCCATGACATCGGGACTTCTCCACCATGTAAAATTCCATTGAATAATTTTTGTAGTTTTGGTACTATTAGTTCCTTGAAATCTTTATAAAATTCAGCAGGTAATCCATCTTCTCCTGGGGTCTTCCCTAATTTTAACTCTTGTATTATTTCATTAATTTCCTCCTGTGTAATATCTCTTTCCATCAAGTCTTTGTATGTTTGATCTATCTTCATACCATATTTTCCAAGATGATTCTTCAATTTTTCTAAATCAATTGATTTCTTTAAGTATAATTTTTGAAAAAAATTCCTAGCTACTTCACATTTCTCCAATCTCTTATAACACCTTATACCTTTATCATCTATCAGAGAACCAATTTCTCTCTTTTGAGTTTTATTTTTCGCCGTCTTTGCCAATAACCTAGAATTTTTATTACTAAATTCAAAAAAATCCCTATTCAAATATCTTAAATTTTTTTTAACCAATTCAATATCTTCTTCTATCAATTTAGTTTTTAATAAGGTCAATTCCTCCAAACATTTTTTATCTTTCGTAAGTGAGAATTGGTTCTCCAATATCTTAATTTGTCTTGTATCCTGATCAATTTTTGCTTTGTATTCTCTATATTTCCTGCTTGACAATTTAATACTTTCTCCTCTAAATATGGCTTTCATGGTATCCCAAACAATTTCAAATTTGACCTCTTCATTATCATTCAATTCCCAACTTTCCTTCCATTTTTGGAATATCCATATTTTATCCTCCTCCCTTTTATACAATTTTTCATCATATCTCCAACCTCTTTCCTTTTTCTCAAAATTAAAATCTATTTCCATCATGACTTCTGCATGGTCAGAATCCTTAAAAATTCCCACATCTATTCTATCTACTTTATTCAGCAAATCTTTAGAAACAAAAATATAATCAATCCTTGAATAAGTATTATGTACCTTAGAACAAAATGTATACACCCTTTCAGGGCCTTTCAACTCTCTCCAAACATCTGCCACACTGTTTTGAAACATCCAATTATTTAAAATTTCCCCTTTATTTGTTTGTCTAAAGCGGGTAGGATTATTACTATCAATTTTATCCCTAATTAGGTTGAAATCTCCCGCCACAATTACTTTCCCTTCACTTTCTATTTCCAAAATCTTAGTAATTTTATCCAAAAATCCCTTTTGTTTTTCATTCGGTAAATATAAATTAACCAATGTCACTTTTTGCTCGTTAATATTCCCTGTAATTATTAAATATCTGCCTTCCTCATCTCTAATTACTTGTTTTTTCTCGAAGTGTACCCTATTTGATATCAATATCGCAACTCCTCTAGCTTTGGAAGTCCCAAAAGATTTTTCATAAATTTGCATACCTTTAATATTCATTCTATTAAAATCCTCAGATTTTTGATGAGTTTCCTGCAAAAATAATATATCTGGAGAATCCCTTTTAAATTTAAGTTCCAATCTTTTCCTTTTTATATGATTGCCTGTACCTTTCACGTTCCATGTCATTATTTTTATAAACCGCATTTAAGCGGTAACTTTTTTAAGCCTGACCCCTCCTCTTCCTTTATGTGCACACCAAACACCAAACAAAAAAGACATACAAAAACATAAAACTCCACAAACAGTATATAACAAACAACATAAACAAAAAACTCAAATATCAAACACAACAACCACAACAAATAACAAGCAATCTTCATCCCCCACATCCTCAATCAGATATCGCCTCTATATAAAGAGTGCGGGGGAGTGGGACGTGCCGATGGTCGGATCACCTCTTCGGGCTGTTCTTTAAATTCCACTTTCAAAAAAAGAAGACAAGGCTGGCTTCACCCCGGACTCAGCTTCCTGCTTTTTACTAAGATCCTCCATCTTGTCTGGCGTTCGTTCAGTATCTTCACGAATTTTCTTATACTCAGAGACTGCCGGGGAAATTTCTTTTCTCTTTAAACTCTTGGGATCCTGGCCGCCAGTTGCACCTCTTTCTTCCAAAATTGGGGATTCCTCTTGTACTCCACCCGTCTTAAGCATATAATCTTTAATTTCTACCAAATCTTCCTCTTTCTCAATCAGCCCAAGCCCCCGAATTAATCTTAATACATCTGTTTCTGAAGTAATAGTATGCATCCTTCCTTTATAAAAAAACTTAAGTTGCTGTAGTGGCCTCCAATTGTACTTAATATCATTGTCTCTCAAGAGCTTTGTAACTGGTTTCAAATGATATCTCCAAGCTCTGTCTTCCCTGGAAATATCCGGAAAAACTTGAATCTCTTTCTCCTCAAACTTAGGAACACCTTCCAGATCTCTTATTTTTGCCATAACCTCTAGTTTATCTCCAAGGTTTGCAAATCTTACTAAAACATTTCTAACCGCTCCACCTTGCCTCTTATAACCAATTCTAAAAACACTTACTAAATTTGCTGCTGTATATTCAAATCCAAAATCATTCAACCATTTTAGCACCCTCTGCTTCAAATCGTCCGGTCTATTTTCTGGAATATTACGTATAACAATATTGAATTTTCTAGCTTCTTCCTCCAAAAGACTAATTCTCTTATCTTGCTGCTGGTTTTTATAAAAAATTCCTTCCATCTTACGATCAATTTGTGCGTCGTGTGCATGAATTTGTTCAATTTCATCTTTAATAAATTTCACCTCCGCGTTTTGCTTTACAAAACTAACATTCAATTCACTTATCTGTTCTTTAGCTTTTTGAACTTCCAATGTCAAATTAGCCACATGATCCGTTAATCCGGTTAACTTTTCGCCAATTGTATTCAAAGCTCCGAAGATCCTTTCCAGCTCTGAAGGCTGTTGAGTCGACATTTCAGTTCAAAACAGACTTTATATTTATACTTCTTTGCCAAGAGGGTCTCTTAGAGAATAAGGGCAAACAGTGTTCCAAATCAGATAAGGCTAAGCCGGCTTAAAATGCACCAAAAGAGCCAAAAAAAAAAAAAAGCCTAGGGGAGCTTCCCCAGTTTATTTAACTTTTAAGCCTCCATTTTAAGTGTAATCGAAAAAGCTTGTCCGCTACATTCAGCTCACACAGTCCACTTAAAAAGAATTAGAAAGTTCAAAGGAGTTATAATCCACATGCCATCACCAACTTCCTTCTTTCTTAAACTTCAGCTTGTATTTACCGCCTTGTAGCAAGACAAAAGGCTTGCAAATGATCTTTGCCAGAGACAAAGGGTAACCCCCCTTACCTCGGCCGCTCGCCAACTCTCTGCTCCACGGAGAAACAAAACTTTGAAATTCAAGCAGTTCGAGTTGTCCGATCACTTTGAAAAAGCAATTTACAAGTCACACCGACCTTCCAAAACATCTATAAACATTTCCAGCTCTCAGCGGCGCGTTTTAATCACTTTAATCCACATTTGTTGGTAAAAAGAAGCCCTACGAGGTGGAGAAAACGTCCTCACCTCATCCGGCCATAACCACGCCCCCCGATATGTGTGTTAGTTTTATGAGCTGATCAAATTTAAATTTATTGATCAGCTCATAAAAACTAACATATATATATGTGTGTGTGTGTGTGTGTTAGTTTTTATGAGCTGATCAATAAATTTAAATTTTGAGAGACCAAGATAGATCTATTTCGAGCTTATTAGCTCTCATTAGCTCTCAAAATTTAAATTTATTGATCAGCTCATAAAAACTAACACATATCTAAAAAATATTACACAACCTAACTAAAAAATGGTTCTTTGTCTAGATGGTCTCTGGTGATGAGCCGACAGGCAGAGAGGGAAACAGCATGTCTCCTCCCTTAATTGGGGCCCTTACAGGAAGTTGTGGAAACAATTATATATATATAATTGGAGACTTAACGTCATCCCTCTCTGCCCTTCGACTCAACCTAGAGATCATCCAGACAGAGAACCAATTAGATTACTGCTGTGTGAAATTTTTTAGATATGTGTTAGATTTTTAAGGACTGAAAATAAAGAGACCAGGATGGATCCATTTCAGGCTTATTAGCCTTCTTCAGCTGGCCATACTCCTTCTACTGGGATTTGAACCGGCGCTCTCCAGCATATGAGGCAAACCTTTCTATGCCTTGAGCTGTAAAGAGTCCTGTAAATTGGCTGATGTATCAGGGATACCGGATAGTTCAAGGCATAGAAAGGTTTGCCTCATATGCTGGAGAGCGCCGGTTCAAATCCCAGTAGAAGGAGTATGGCCAGCTGAAGAAGGCTAATAAGCCTTAAAAAATCTAACACATATCTAAAAAAAAAAAGTCACACAGCAGTAATCTAATTTGGTTCTCCGTCTGGATGACTCTGGGTTGAGTCAAAGGGCAGAGAGGGATGACGTTGAGTCTCCTCCCCTTAAAGGGACCTCTTCACAGGAGCTGTGATAATTAGTCTTCATTTAAGAGTCCTGTAAATTGGCTGATAGATCAGGGATACCAGATAGCTCAAGGCATAGAGAGCTTGCCTCAAATGCTGGAAAGCCCTGGTTCAAATCCCAGTAGAAGGAGTATGGCCAGCTGAAGAAGGCTAATAAGCCTGAAATGGATCCATCCTGGTCTCTTTATTTTCAGCCCTTAAAAAATCTAACACATATCTAAAAAAAAAAAAAGTCACACAGCAGTAATCTAATTTGGTTCTCCGTCTGGATGACTCTGGGTTGAGTCAAAGGGAAGAGAGGGATGACGTTGAGTCTCCTCCCCTTAAAGGGACCTCTTCACAGGAGCTGTGATAATTAGTCTTCATATATATATATATATAGATAATTGTTACCACAACTAGCAATTGTTACCAAAACTGGCATATATATATATATATATATATATATATATATATATATATATATATATATATATATATATATATATATATATATATATATATGGAATTAAAACTATTTTTTCTTCGTTTCATACCACCTTGTTTTCTTAAGTAGTTAATTGTCTGTATGGTAACAAGTAATATTTATCAAAAACTCATCTTTTTCTATAATTATTGAACAAGTAAAAAAGAAAAGTTCTCACTAAATTCCTGTTGTACAACATTGTTCACAATTGTCATTAACAAATACAATACTTGTATATCACTTAATCAAACACCCATAATATTTTCTCTATATAAAAACCAAAAGGTTTGCCAGATTTTTCGGTATATATATATATATCTCAATCATTCTTTCCCTCATTGATAACCTAATTAATATACAAGATATCTTTCTAAGATAACATAGTCTCTACATACTACAGTATCAAACATTCATAACAATTGACTTTTACTCCTTAGGATTCTTTTATGTATCATATATCAAAAAGAGAAACTTTTATTTCATAACAAAAAGGGAAAGAAAAAAAAAAGAAAATAATTTTTAACATTAACTATCCTTTTCTAAGTATAACTAAACAAAGTATTTCATCTCCAGATTCCTTTTGTCTAGCCATTGATAAAACAAACTCCATACTTTATAAAATTTCTCATCCTCTTGTTCTCTAATTTCAAATGTCAGTTTACTCATTTCGGCACAGTTCATAATCTTTCGGATAATTTCCTCCTGAGTAGGTAATTTCTCATTCCTCCAATTTTTTGCAAATACAATTCTAGCTACTGTCAAAACATTCACAATCAAGTATTTCAAGTCTTTGTCAAATGTTTCTGATATAATTCCAAGTAGAAAAAGTTCAGGTTTGAGGTCTACATGCTTATGTATCATTTTCTCCAACCATATGTGGATTGTAGTCCAATATCTCTTAGCTTCAGAGCAAGTCCACCACATATGGTAATAAGAGCCAGGCATCTGATGGCATTTCCAACATTTTTCGGATTTGTTCTTGGACATTCTTTTTTTTTTATTGTAATTTTTTGGTTTATTTTGCATAGACACAAATGATACAAACATAACAAGAAAAAACATCAAAAAGCCATCTTCCATTACAAATTACAAATTTTAAAGAATGTGTCAATTAATCACAAGTTTCTATGGGTTGCTTCAATAATCATCACTTGTTTTTCATATCAGTTATTACAATTATTATATCTCAACCTTCATTTTACTAATTATTTTAACATCCTTTTACATGTAAAGTAAAACTATATAATGGTGTTATTGGTAAAACAAACAAAGAGGAAAAAAAAGAGAGAGTAAATTTAAAAAGGAAAAGTCATCACTTTAAATTGTGTCCTTTAAAAGACATAACGGCCGGGTATTCATAATTTCTTTTTTTTTTAAATAATCTTTATTAGTATATATATAAAAAATAAACATTTAACAAGTATAAGGTAGGGGTATTGGAGAGGACGTACAAGGGTGAAGAAGGGGGGGTAGGGGGATACAAACCGGGGATATATCTACTCCCCTGATTTAAGAAGTATATTTGTCCCAGTTTAACATCAATTGTTGTTTGTATTCATATTTGGATGCTTACATTTGAGTCTATAACATTGTCTTAAATATAGTATTGTCTTATAACTCCTTATATCTATTTCGCTATTATTCTATCTAGTTAGTTTCTTTGTTATCCATCATTCTCTTACCATACCATCTGTACCATTTCTCCCAGGATTGGGCATAGATTGAGGTTGACTTGTCCTTTAAGATATACGTTAATTTATCTGATTCCGCACAGCTGAAGATTTTAGATATGATTAAGCTTTCAGTTGGTGGGTTGTTATTTTTCCACTGCTGTGCAATGGCCATTCTGGAAGAACCCCTGACTTCAGGACCAAGGCTAATTACAATAATAGAAGAATATGGAGAGGTGGCCGGGTTAAAAATTAATAAACAAAAAACTAAAATGTTGACAAAAAATATGACAGGGCTACAAAAACAACAAATACAGAAACTACTGGAAATTGAAATTGTCAAAAAAGTTAAATATTTGGGAATTTGGCTAACTAATAGATGCTCCGCAATTAAAGAATTAAATTATTATAAACTAATAGGCGAAATGACAAAACAACTGGAAAATTGGAATAAAATTCCGCTATCACTGTTAGGGAGGATAGCTGCTATAAAAGCATACATCCTCCCAAAATGGATATACTTATTCCAAACAGCTCCCACAAAATTAAATAAAGAATTCTTCCAAAAGCTAGACCACATCTCATTAAAATTTGTATGGCAAGGAAAAAAAGCACGCATAAAAAAGAAAATGCTCCAGGAACACAAACTAAAAGGAGGCTTGGGACTCCCAAATTGGGAACTTTATCATCATGCTTCGATTTTGATCTGGGTTAAAGATTGGATTACCCTAACAAGAGGACGAATATTATCAATAGAAGGATATGACTTGCTTCAGGGCTGGCACTCGTCACTTTGGCCCAGGAACAATAGACAACCCCAAAGCTTTACTACTCACTATACGAGGGCAACTCTTTATACGACTTGGCAAAAGATTAGGCAACAATTTTACACTCAAATTCCAAGGTGGCTAGCCCCAATTGAAGCTGTAACATACCCAACTGTCCATAATCCCAAGAGAAATATAACATATGGAGACTTAATAGATGAAGGGGGCAATATTAGAACAAGGGCAGATCTACAGCTAAGGGGTTGGGAGATAGACTGGTGGCCATATAATCAGGCAGTATCTAAATTTACTAAGGACAAATACGAACCCGGAATATACTCAACAAACCAAGATATAGATAAGGTTCTATGGGATTCACCAACCAAATTCATTTCTAAGGCTTATAAACTATTACTGCAAAGGTATATAGGCGAAGAAATAATCAAAGGCACTATGATCGCCTGGGGAAGGAATATAGGTAAGAACATCAATCTTGAAAATTGGTTTGGACTTTTTCTCCTGACTTGTTCCAGCGGTCGCACCCAAAAAACGCCATTTTAGTGGCACTGATTTAAACAGCTTACCATGGCTTCTAAAAAGCAACCAGAACATTCAGGCTTGGAAGCAAGAATGACAGCTATGGAGGAAGTGTTACACTCTTTGGTTCTGGAAATTAAAGAGCTTAGAAAAGATCACTGCAGCTCCAAGTTAGAACTTTTGGAGACACAGAAGAAATTGATGCAGAACACACAGAAGACTGAAGAGTTGGAAGTGGGGCTGGCTGGGGCAAAAGGAGAACTTAAAAATGTTAATACTGAAATTGGAGAATTAACTGGTCATATGTCTAAGATGGATTTTGAAAGGATGTCATATTTTTGAAGATTCCAGAATATCTCGGAAGAATCTGGTGAATGCCTTCCTGATCTTATGAGCACAATTTTAGCAGATTACTTAAATAAACCCAAGGAAGAGATCAGGGGGGACATTGACCTGGTTTACAGAATAAACTCAGCATATGCCAGAATAAATGAACTACCCAGAGAGATACATATTAAATTTGTTAGAAGGTCTACCAGGGAGGGAATATTGAGGGCGCAGAGAGAGGGTCCGTTAATGTACCAGCAGAAAGAAGTTGCCATCTTGAAGCAGATCCCTAAAAAGATTAGAGAGGTGAGGAGGAAATTTTCCTTCTTATCTAAAAAATTGTTTGAGCACGGGATTTGGTTCAAGTGGGTGATGCCAGAAGGGATGTTGGTGTTCTGGGAAGGAGGAAGAGTAAGGATTAAAACAGTTGCTGAGGCGGAAGCCTTTCTTAAAAAACATTCCTCCACCCTGGGGGATGAAACTGGAGGAGCGGAGGGGACCACGGCCGCGCCCACTGGGGGCCAAGGAGGAGAACAAGAAGACACAATTGCCAAGAGACTTAGATCTAAGAAATGACTTTTATTAATACAGTATAACGTTTGTTTGGATGTTTGTACACAATTGCTAGCATAGAACTTAGAATTTATATTGATGTATGCACTTCTCTTCACCTTGTAGTACTATTGAAATATGTATTATCTATGTTTTGTTAAGAAGCCCCGGAGGGGGCCAACGATCTCGACGTGAAAGTTCTCAAAATATTTTATTCTCTCACCTTACCCTATCCTATCCACAAAATTTGTAAACTCAATAAAACTTTTTCAATTAATAAAAAAAAAAATCTTGAAAATTGGCAAACCATTTGGAAAAAGTCCATGAAAATGACCCTCTCATCCTCCTTTAAGGAGAATCTATATAAAATGCTTTACAGATGGTATTTACCACCAGCTAGAATTGCCCACATGTTCCCAAACTCATCGGACAGGTGTTGGAAATGCAAAACAGCTAGGGGCACATTTTTTCACCAATGGTGGACTTGCCCAATCTCCGTATTACTTTGGAAAAAAATACAAAATTGGCTCATGGAAATAACAGGCACTAGTTTCCCCCTTAAACCTGAGTTATACTTGCTTGGTATCAAGCCACAAGAAATCCCAAATCAGGACTGGTACCTCTTTACACACATCACAACAGCGACCAGAACGGGTATTCATAATTTCTGTGCATCTCTAAAATGATTATTATTCATAAGTAATCTCATTTTATAAATTTTAAATCAGGAAATTTATCATATACCTTAAAATCAGTATCCCAGAGTTCTCCTCTAATGTTTCAAATTCAATCTATTTCTTCTCTCAAGATATCTTTAAAACCTGACCACCTAGTAGCATCCCTTATACCTATATAAATTTTCCAAAAATAATCAAAAGCAATCTTAAATTTGATGAATAGTTATTAACTAATTAATAATCCTTCAATAGCATTCTATGACCATCTAAATAATTAGCTAATTATTAATCATCAAAATATAACCATTTTCATTATCAACCAGTATTAACTATCATTTTTCCATTACTCTTAATGTGACTCATAAATTCTATTCTTGTGATTCTTCAGTTATATTTAATACAGTCTTAAATTTATTTATATCCAGTCTCATATTCATAGATTTCTACCAATAGATAAATAGATATGTATCATTAGCTATAACATTTATTGTGAGTTACTCTTATTGTAAATAACTATAGTTATTAATAACTATTAATTAACTAATAATCCTTCAATGATATTCTAAACACAATCTAGCTAATTATTAATCATCAAAGGATAACAAACTTTCCTTATCAACCAGTGTCTTTCCAGTGGGAAGTTGAACTTATCTCTTTTACCATTTGTGGTCCCAATCTCTTTTTATCTTCCTTCCCAGGTCTTTCATCGATTTCTTTTTGCACCTTATTGTCCAATATAACTGTCAAATGATACCGCTGCCCAGTTCCTTTCCTTACGTATTGTTTGTTTTTAAATGTCAGACATATTCCTGGAGAGATTGCTCCTCTTTCATCCATCTTTGATTCTTCTTTTTGATGACCAAGCTGAGGCCCAGATTTGTCAATTTCTCTTTTGGTTTTTCCCTTCTCTGTATTTTCTCCATCATTTGGTTGATTGACATCTTTGTCATTTTCTTCAAGTAAGTTAAGTTCCTCATTGTCTTCATCTTTTTCTTCTTTCTCTTTAATATAGCTTGATACAGTAAACAAAATTTTGTCCAGTGTATTATTTATTCTTTTATTACTTTGTTTTAATAAATTCAAGATTTCAGTCAAAACATTCTGATTTTCTATAGTCTCCTCTTCTAAGTATGAAGCCATGTTGGCGAATCCAAAAGGTGGTGAAAGTTAGGTCTCACTGTCTCCCTGGTCACTGGCTTGTTCTTTCTTTCTTTAATGCTTCCGGTTATCAGAGAACAATAGCTGTAAACTCATGCTTAACCTTAGCTTTCATAAGAATCCACCAGTGACCTCTAGCGGCAAAATAATGAAACAAAATAACGTAACAATGTTTCACTTTTCACTTTTCCTTTCCTTTGTTATCGAGAGGACGAACAAAAATAAAAAAATAAAAAAATAGAAAGCATAGTTCTTGTTTAAATTCAAGAGTGCGCAGTAAATCTTCAAGAATAATTATAGAAATTATAGAAATAATCCCAGATTCAAGATTTTAAACAGAAAAAATATAAAGAAGAGAGAATAAAGAAGCCAGAAATAGTTCAATCACTTTCAGTGAAGACAAGAGTAGCCTTGCTCTTGCGCTTCAAACCGCCATTTCAAAAAGATATATAAAATGAGGAAACCTCTCAGTTCAATTAATTCCACTGCTTATTTCGTAATTCAAGGCTTTAATTATGAAAAAAAAAGTTTCTTTAGCAAAACGTTTCAAAGAAAAGATAGAATACCTTCCCGGTGTTGCACTTTCTCTTTCAAACTGTTCCCTTCCTTCCAGAGCTTTCTCGATGCCTTATCCGCCCACGGGGGGGGGGGGGCTGCCTGTTTGCCGTCCTTCAGAAGCTTTTCCTTCATGTCAAACAGGGGTTTTGTGATACCCCTGTGACCAGCGAGGCTAGCTTCCTAATCTCCATCCCTCCAGGACAGTTTAGGTTCCTATGGAACCAAGGGGACGTCAAAAGTTCAACCGGGGTCTCTTAGCATAGAGACCCCCGGTTGTATCGGCGCGGCGTAGCTCCGCCTTCCCTGTTCTTGGACATTCTTGCAATTCTCGCTGGTGATAAGTGCCACCTGTAAAACATCTTATACAAATTCTCTTTATAAGCAGTTGACATTGTCATTTTATAGTTTTGAGTCCACGATTTTTGCCAATTATCTAAGTCAATCCCATGCCCAAAGTTTTCCCCCCAAGCTATCATAGTTTCTTTTACTTGTTCTTCCTGGAGCTTAATCTCTAACAAATAAGCATAAAGTTTTTTAATTACTTTTTCATCAGCGCCTGCTAAAATTGTATCCAATTCCGTCATTTTATCATAAACACCCTCCTTTTTTTTGATCTTCCTTATGTCTAGAATATATTTGCATATAGGTATACCAATTCATTTCTATTCCTTCCTGTTTTAGCTCCTGAATAGATTTGAGCTCACCCTCTGTATTTAATAACTCAGCATATCTAACTGTTTGTTCCTTTTTGTATGTTATTGCATATGAGAACGCTTCAATAGTTGATATCCAGACTGGAATTTTTAAGTAATGTAACCTCTTAACCTTTTCCCAGTTTAAAAACAGAGACTCTCTTATATAATGTCTTCTAAAATAACCATGTGCTTTAGTTCCTTTATACCACAAAAATGCATGCCAACCCAACAGCAGATCATGTCCCTCTAGATCCAAAAGCCTAGTATTTCTTAGCATTATCCACTCCTTGATCCACATCAAATTTGTTGCCTGATAGTATAACTCTCAATCAGATAGGCCCAAACCCCCTCTCATTTTAGTGTCTTGTAACACTTTTAGCTTTATTCTTGCTCTTTTCCCCTGCCATATAAATTTTGAGACTATTTTATTCAAATCTTCAAAATAGTCCTTACTCAGTCTAATTGGGATTGTCTGGAACAGATATAAAATTTTTGGCAAAATATTCATTTTTATTGTAGATATTCTCCCAATCAATGATAGTTGTAGATTCTCCCATTTCATCAAATCTGTTGCAATTTGTTGCTTCAATCTAGAGTAATTATCCTCTTTAAGTGTACTACATCTAGCTGTCAAGTAGATCCCTAAATATTTAACCCTATTCATGACCTGGATCTTCAAGGTTTCCGCCAATTCCTCTTTCTGTCTTGATGATATATTCTTTGTCAATATCTTTGTTTTATCTTTATTTTCAAACCTGCTACTTTTCCATAGTCCTCAATCCTTTCTATCAGTTTGGGTGCAGTTTCAAATGGCCCCTCAAGAATAAAAACTAAATTGTCTGCGAACGCTTGCAATTTGTATTCTTCTGTTTTAATTGTCATTCCCTTTATTTCTTCATCTTCTCTAATACTTCTGTTTAAAACTTCTAATGTTAATACAAAAAGTAAGGGTGATAGTGGGCAGCCTTGTCTTGTGCCTTTTTTTATTTCAATATGATCAGTAAGTTCTCCATTAATCATTATTTTGGCAGTTTGTTTGTGGTATATAGTATGTATAGCATGTATAAAATTCTTGCCAAAGTTCACTTGTTCCAATTGTTGAAATAAAAATTGCCAGTTCACATTATCAAAAGCTTTCTGTGCATCCAGAAATAATAACGCCATTTGTTTTTCAGAATGGGCTTCGTAGTATTTTAAAGTATCGAAGATTATTCTTATATTATCTTTAATTCGTCTCTTTGGTAAAAACCATTTTGATCAGGATGTATAAACCCATTTAGATATTTTTTAAGTCTTTCTGCCAGTATTGATGCAAATAACTTATAATCTGAGTTTAACAAGGAGATTGGTCTATAATTCTTAATTTGGGTAAGGTCTGCTTTTTCCTTAGGTATCAATGATATATATGCTTCTGACCACGAGTTTGGCATTTTGCTTCCAACCATTACGTCATTCATCACTTCAAGTAAAGGGAGGGATACTGATTCTTCCAGCGTTTTATAAAATTCCACTGGTAAACCGTCTGGTCCCGGGGCCTTCCTGTTATTTTGTCTTTTAAGGGCTTCCGTTAGTTCCATCATCGTTATTTTGCCATCTAATGTCGCTCTGATGTCGTCAGGTATAGTAGGGAGTTTGGCCTCCTGTAGGTATTGCTTAACATTTTGCTCTACTATATTTTCTTGTTCATACAATTTAGCGTAATAGTCTTGAATGATTTTCTTCTTTTCTTTATTTGCATAGTGTATTTGTCCTTGTTCAACTTTTAATTGCTGAATCTTCCTCATTTCTCTCTCCTTCCTCAGTTTGTACGCCAACCATCTACCTGGCTTATTTGCATTTTTTAAATAGTTCTGTTTTGCACCTCTAATTTTTTGTGCCAGTTCCTCCTTTTCCAGTAGATCCATTTTGTGTTTGATTGTGTCCATTTTCATTTTAATATCTTTTCTCTGTGGAAGTTTCTGTAGCTCTTTTTCCAATGTCTTGTATTCATTCTCTAAACCTTTACCTATATATCTTTTCTTTGTGTTTCTCCTTCTTGTATAGTCTATTATCAAGCCTCTAGCCACTGCCTTCATTGCATCCCATAGGTTCTGCATAGCTGTATCTTCTTTTTTATTTTCTTTAAAGAAATAATCCAGTTCTTTTTTCATTTTCAATACAAAGTCTTTCTCTTTCAATATTGTATTGTTTAATGTCCATCTAGATCTAATTCTTTGCCCGCTCCATTTAATTATCATTGGGTTGTGATCTGCCCAGGTACTGGTTTCAATTTCCACTTCTTGCACTAGGCCACTTAAATCCAATGAGGCCCAAATCATATCAATGCTTGAGAGTGATAGGTGCCTATTTGAGTAGTACGTATATTGTTTTTTTGTAGGGTTTCTTTCTCTCCAAATATCTTTTAGATTCATTTCCTCTATCATTCTAAAAAAGGATTTTGGGAGTGTTTTCCTGTTTATTTTTGCTGTCTTGTATGTTTTATAATCTATGTTCTGGTTTGTAATTCCATTAAAATCTCCCATCATGCAAATATCAGCATATTCCAAGTCCACAATTTTCTTTATAAAATTCATCTTATTTTTGATTAGGTGCGTAAATTGCAATCAAAAGTATTTTTTTATTATTATCCATAATTTCCACCATCAAAATTCTTCCATCTTCATCTGTATAGATTTGTTTTGCAGGTATTTTGTCTTTAATGTAAAAAACCACTCCTCTTTTCTTACAATCTGCCAATGAAGTAAAGATTTTCCCAAGTTTTGGCTGCATTAATAAATGCCCATCTCTTCTTCGAATATGTACTTCTTGTAAACAAATTTACAAGAAATCTAATTTTAACTTTTCCAATTTATGAAATATTTTCCTTCTTTTAATTGCAGAGTTGAGTCCATTTATGTTAACTGTAAACATTTTCTTTTCTTCCATGATTATATTTTATATGGTTGATCTTGGTTCCCGTTGTTCTCTAACTCCTGCCCTTCCTACAGCATCTTCTTTAATGACAATTCCACCTATCGTGCCCTCTAGCTTCTCCATCTCAGTCACGGATGTATCTAGTAGTGATAACAATGAATCTTCTTTATCAGTCTTCTCCGCTGTCCCTTTGATGTGATCTTTATAGAAGGTTTCTGCTTTTTCCAAAGTGTCAATTCTGTATTTCTGTCCTTCCCATGAAAATATTAGGCCTTCTGGTATGAGCCATCTATACTGGACACCTTTCTTAATCAAAATTGTGGTCAAAAATTGGTATCTTCTTCTCTTCTCTCTCACCCTTCTTGGGATTTGTTTTAAAACCAAAATTTCCTTTCCTCTATATTCAAGTTTTCTATCTCTTATTTTCTGCAATATTTGAAATCTCAGTACTTTTTTGGTAAATCTTACATTTACTTCTCTTGGGAGCGCATTTCTCGTCACATATCTTGTGTTTACTCGAAATGCATCGTCTATACCATCCCTCACCTGCTCTTGGGGCATCTCCAATGCCTCCGCCAAGATTTCAGGTATTATTAGTAACATATTCTCTCCCTTTTCTTCTACTATGTTTTGAAATCTTAGGAAATATTCTGATCGCTCCATCTCCAGTCCTATTGTTCCACTGCTTTCTTTCTCCATATCACTCAACCTGGTATCGAAGTCTTCAGTTTTCTTTTCTCTTTCTTCATATCTTTCCTCCATTTTCCACATGGTTTCTTCCTGCTTCATCATCCACTGTTGCATCATTTCCATTTTTCCTTCTGTCTTGGCCATTTCCCCCCCCTATATTCTCTATTTTTTGTTCCATCGTCTTCATCTTATTTTCCATGTCTTAAGATCTCCTTACTAGTGTATCCAACTTTTCATCAGTGCTATCCCCCCGCTTCTGAACTGCTTGCAAAATTGTCTCGAGTGTTATGCCTTTCTCCTTTTCTTGTTTTTCTTGTTGAAGCATTGCCTGTATTGTCCTTTGTCCTCCTACCGGTGAGGGTACTGGGGTTGTTGTTGCTGAACCAACTGGTGTTGTCTTCCTACTCATCTTCCAAGTTTTATTCTTTCTCTTTCCAGCCGTGATTTGATCTAGTACAAAATGAATATATAGAAAAGGGTAGGGGGAGTGAGGATAAGAAAGAAAGAACAAGAAAAAAGAAGGGAAAAAGAAAAAAAATCCAAAATATCCACAGGATAGCACAAAAACCTGTCAAAAAGTAAATAAAAATAAAAAGTAAAAATTTAAAGAGTTAATTAATAATAAAATAATAAAAGAAAAGAGAAAAAAAAACAGATGTGCCAAAAATTTATTTCTATAGTCTGTTTCATCAAAAATCAAAGAAAAAAGAAAAAGAAAAAAAGAAAATGTTTAGAAAATTTTTAAAGTCCAATTAATTTAGCAAAATCAATCTTTAAAACATGGGAAAAAATACAATAAAAAATAAAAAAGGGGGAGTAAAAAGGAATAGGAGGTTGTGCTCAAACTTTAGCAATATAGTATATTCATATAAATAACTCCATTCTCCCAGAAGTAAGGAAGAAGGATTAAAAAAAAGGAAAAGAAAAGAAAAGAAAAAAGAAACTATATTTGCAATTCAAAAGCTTCAATCTTTGACCAGAAAGAAAAAAAGCAGGCAAAAAAGAGGAATAAAAGTTATCTCCTCTTAAACAAAATAATCCAAACACCGCTGCCAAGTCGGATAAATCGAAAAGTCCAAACAAATTTCAAATAGAAAGCTTTCTTTTCACCTTTGATGTAAAAACCTCTTCAAGGTCACTCCAATTCCCATTAGATAGTTCCATTCATTCGTCCTCCTTGCTAAGTTGCCAAAGTCTGATATTTCCACAAGGAGCACTTAAATAGACAGCTGTGTTTTAGTAACCAAATCTTGTGGCCTTGAGTGGTAAGATTTTCTCTAAGCAGACCCAGCCATAAAAATTTAGCAATTTTATCTCTGCCACTGGGTGGCAGTATTAGAATGTAACCAATCAGCAGTCTCTATTAACTCTACCTTCCTTCCTTTTCTTAAAAAAAATTTAAAATTAAGAAGAGGATATAAGCACAAAGAAAAGTCTAAGGATTAAAAAAGATAATGAAGAGAAAAATAACTTTAAAGATAGCCCCTAGTAATTGAAGAAATAAATCCATTCCATTCCATTTATTCAAAATGAGAAGAAGGCTCCAAGCCGGTAATCCACATTCGCTTTCAGTGAAAGTCCAGACTGGCTTCCGATAGAAAAAGGAAGTGCAAAAGACCAGGACACTTTCAATTAACAGTTCCGCCACTTAACTTCAGATTATTTTCTATTTTGCCTTAGGTTTCCATCTCAAGGTGTTCTCTTACAAAAGTAACACATTTAAAAAAGAAGTTCTCTCACCAAACGGCATGCTTTATCTCCTGCTTTTTCTTATGGGGCTGTCAGCTGCTTTGTCCACCCAAGGGGGGTGGGTGGCACTTGAGCGCCGGAAAACAGGGGTTTCTCCCAGACCTCCAGAGACTTTGTGGGCGTCTCTGGGGTCTCCGGAAATTCCCCTTCCTCTTGTTGTTTCTTCGGGATCGACTTGGGTCTATTTTTAGACCGTCCCGGCGCTTAAGGATCAGCGGATTTACCGGAGCTCCGGGAAAGCCGCTGTGTTGCGGCAATGCAAACCATTTAGAAATGATGTCTAGATTAAAAGTACCCCCGGGCTTCCACCCTACATTAAATGTTGACCACTCATTTTCACAGAATTTCTTTAAGTCTCCTGGATTGGCCTTAGGGTCTCCATAATCTCCACTAAAACCTTTCTTAAAATTTTTCAGCATGCATTGAAGAGGCGTCCGAGGAACGCTTCCTCCACCACCCATTTTCTAAGACACTGCCACTGATCTGCGGTGCCAGACGTTCCAGCGGTCACCAACAGGAACTGCAATGGCTTAACCACCCACACAACTCTTGGGTCACGTTAGGATGCACCCAGGGGGGTGATCAGGCCCCCTCTTCCACTCTCAAACGAGTGGGGTTACAATTTCTCAATACCACAATACTTGCCTGCAGGTGTCTTCTTTTCAGCCAGCGTTGTTTAATGGCTTATTTTGATTCCGTTCAAGTTCTTGGATTGGTCGGTTGTCCACCGAGTACCCCAGTGGTACCGTCTGCCTCCTTTCGGAGAAAATTTTCCGTGGCACCTGAAGGTTGAGTGTGATAGCCTTCATTGGGCACCGGTTGATCCATGCCATCTTCAGCAAAATATCGCTCCAAGTCCCATCTGGGTCACCATAAATGTTTCAGAAAATTAAGGGACTCAGACTTCGGAATCAAAAGAAGTAGCTATTATTTGCGCAAAGGTTCAGAGCAAGATAGCCAAAGCAGACATCTAAACATCTGAACACCAACTTATAGAAAAGACAGTTCTTATATAACTTTCAAAAACAACAGAACATGGAAATGTAACATAGTAGCGTTGATGGGTCCATAGTTCCTGTTACTAAATATCTTGCCTAAGTTTCCAGCAACTTTTTGTGGTTAGCTATATGCTTGACTCATATGTGTGAACTCTAGCTGAACTTGCGGTTTGGCTTTTAACATTTCCTGTTCTTGTACACGTCTTAAAAGCAAGTTTTTATCCCTTCTTTCTGTCTTATCTCACTTTATGTCCAGTCTCACTTTATGTCCTGCCTCAAGGCTGACCTGGCCTGGAACTTTTCAATCAACTTTATAGCCTTGTTTTTCCCCAACGCGAACCCTTTACATAATATCTTATTTTAATGTGTTACAAAGATGCTGCTTTATGAAAAGTGTCAATATGGAGTCACTCAGGTTCTTTTCTTTTACAAGAATAACCCCATTTCTCTCAATCCTGCATTTTCTGTTTGACCAAAACTTATTCTTGTAAACCTTCATGTTTATCCTGTAACATAATAGGTACTTCCTGTCTACTTCCTGTATTTTTCAGAGTATAAGATGCTTCGAAGTATAAGACACACCTAGCTTTTGGGGAGGAAAACAAGGGAAAATATCTACCTCTGCCTCCCAGCAATTTGCTTCCTTGCAACAAACAGCAAACAGTACAGACAATAACACAAGTGTTATTGTAGTGTTACATTTCAGACTATACTTGTACAGATGCTGTTAAAATTGATGTACTTTCTGGAAGTATAGTTATTCTCTGTTATTTAAAAGAAGACACTGGGCCTCTTCAGATCAAGCATTTATTTTAAAAAGCTTCATTTTTTAAAGCTGTCTAGAACAACAATAAAGCAGTCTTTAAAAAATAAGTCTAATAATTTGAACATTCTATAGGCATTTATAGTTATTGATTTACCTCCTTGCAGCAAACAGCCTGATTAGCACAAGAAAAAAAAACCTGCTTCTGCCTCCCAGCAATTTGCCTTGTGGAGCAAACAGCAAGTTTCACTTTCAATTTCATCTTGCCTATTGCAGCTTCCGCAAGCCCCATTTTCCCCATTTGCTGCAAGGAGATAAATTGCTGGGAGGCAGAGGCCAAAGGGTGGGGGCCAGTGGGTGGGGCTACATTCAGTGTGTAAGACACACCCAAATTTTCACCCTCTTTTAGAGGGGAAAAGGGTGCGTCTTATACTCTGAAATATACGGTACTTGTTTTTCACTGTCTTCTTTCTTCTTACTTTTAGTTACTCTATAACAAAACTTACAATTACAGCATATAGGTGCACATCTGATACAAATACAGGAGATAAGGCATATAACTGTAATAACAATGATACCTACAAATAGGTCCTTTAACCAAGCAAAACTAGGCTTCCAAGAAGTTAATAAATTCCATATTCCTTTAAAGGCTGTATTTTCACTTACATGTGTTAAATGTGTAGTTATATTATGTAAAGCTCGTATTTTGAGACTCAATAACCCTTTTTATTTGGATTATTGACTTCTCTAATATGTCTGCTTTTAGTTGGTCCATTCACTTGTCTAGTGGGCCTTGTTGGTGTTGGTGCCTTAAGATATCCAACAGCACATCTCCCTTTCCATACAAAGGGCAATATTGTCAAGAGTCAAGAGCACTTGGTACAGTTCTTCCCACACTGGTTGCAATTTCTTTTCCTTCAATGATTTTATTAGGACCCAGTCACCAATCAAGCGGAGGAGTCTGCGCCAATAATCCCTTATACCTTAAAAGAGAAAAACACTGGGACAGTCCTTGTATATATTTTCTTAGAAAGACATTTTAAGCTCTATTCTTGGCACCCCCACACTCCCAGTGTAAGGTAATCCAAACATCATCTCATATGGTGATATCCCCACATCCTTTCTAGGACTGGTTCTAATTTGTAAAAGAGCTAAAGGCAAACATTTTGTCCAAGGTATTTGGAGTTCCAACATTATTATTTTTTAATGAGTTTTTTAGCATTTGGTTCACGCCAAGTGATATTGCCAATCAATTCCCAATTGCTCCATTACCTGTTTCACTACTGGCAGAAACGAAAACTTAGGGGTTTTTTAGGGTATTTTTTAATTCAGATTTTAGGGGGTCCCAGGGTGGGGGGAGGGTCTATTCAGTCAGGTGTGGGTCAGGGTTTATTTTTTTATTTTATTTTTTATTTTATTATATTTATATCCCGCCCTTCTCCACAGAGGACCCAGGGTGGCGCACAGGAATTTAAAAACATACAAAAAATAAATACATAATTTAAAAATATATTAAACTATTCTAATCCTATGCTAAAACCAAATTTTAAAATACCCAATTTAAAACTCTCTAAAATAGTCCCCATGGGAGGTTAGGCTAGGCCGGCTTGTTGGAAAAGATATGTCTTTAGACATTGGCGGAAGAGGCGGAGGTCAGTGATGGTGCGTAATTCAGGGGGTAGGTCGTTCCAAAGGGCAGGGCCCGCCACAGAGAAGGCTCTTCCCCTGGGTGTCGCCAGTCGGCATTGTCCGGCCGACGGCACCCTGAGAAGACCCTCTCTGTGGGAGCGGATCGGCCGAAGGGATGTATGGGGCAGAAGGCGGTCTCGCATATAACTAGGCCCCGAGCCATGGAGCGCTTTAAAGATGGTCGTCAAAACCTTGAAGCGCACTCGAAAGGCCACAGGAAGCCAGTGCAGCTCGCGCAGGATCGGTGTTATGTGGGAGCATCTGGTGGCTCCCGTAATCACCTGCGCGGCTGCATTCTGGACTAGCTGTAGCTTTCGAGTGCACCTCAAGGGAAGCCCCATGTAGAGAGCATTACAGTAGTCGAGTCGGGACGTCATGAGAGCTTGAGTGACTGTGCGCATGGCAGCCCGGTCCAGTAAGGGGCGCAATTGGCGCATCAGGCGTACCTGATGAAACGCCCCACTGGCCACGGCCACCACATGGTCCTCCATGGACAGCCGGGAATCCAGGAGGACACCCAAATTGCGCGCCCTCTCCACGGGGGCCAGTGTTTTGCCCCCAATGGCCAGAGTTGGAATAATCTGGCTGAACCTGGGTGCCGGAAACCACAGCCACTCAGTCTTGGCAGGGTTGAGCTTGAGTTTGTTACCACCCATCCAGATCCGTACGGCCTCCAAACACCGGGACAGCACTTCGGCGGCATCGTTGGGGTGGTCTGGGGTGGATATGTACAGCTGAGTGTCGTCAGCGTACAGATGGTACTCCACCCCAAAACCACGGATGATCTCGCCCAGCGGCTTCATATATGTGTTAAACAGGAGGGGCGAGAGGACCGACCCCTGAGGAACCCCACATAAGAGGGGCCTCGAGGTCGACCTCTGCCCTCCCGTCAACACATATTGCGACCGACCAGAGAGGTAGGACGAGAACCACCGCAAAACGGTGCCTCCCAGCCCCAACCCCCCCAGTCGGTGCAATAGGATACCATGGTCGATGGTATCAAAAGCCGCTGAGAGGTCTAACAGGACTAGGATAGAGGAATAACCTCTATCCCGCGCCCTCCAGAGATCATCAACCAACGCGACCAATGCCGTCTCGGTGCTGTGACCGGGTCGGAAGCCGGACTGGCGCGGGCCTAGATAATCATTTTCCTCCAGGTGTCGCGGAAACTGTTGGGCCACCACACTCTCAACAACCTTCACTAAAAAGTGAAGGTTGGAGACCGGACGATAGTTCTCCAACAATGCTGGGTCCAGGGACGGCTTCTTGAGGAGGGGCCTCACTACCACCTCTTTCAAGACGGCAGGCAAGGACCCCTCACTCAAAGATGCGTTGACAATGCCCTGGAGCCAGCCTCGTGTCGTCTCCCAGGATGCCAGTACAAGCCAGGAGGGACACGGGTCCAATAAACATGTGGTCGCCCTAAGTCTCCTTGACAACCTGTCCATATCCTCGGTGGTGACAAAGTCAAACTCCTCCCAAGAAGGAACCTCCAGACTAGTCTCGGACGGTCCCACAGGACCACTGTCGATGGAGGGTAGCTCATTCCGAATCCAAGTGATTTTCTCCTGCAGATAAATCCCAAATTCCTCTGCTGGCCCTTGCAAAGGGGCTTCCCGCGGCCTCTGGTGAAGGAGGGAGCGGGTCACCCCAAACAGGGCGGCACGACGGTTATCTGCGGATGCAATAAGGGTGGCACAATACTCACGTTTGGCCACCCTTATCACCACTAAGTAAGCCCTAATATGGGTTCTCACTAGTGTTCGGTCGGCTTCGGAGCGAGAGGATCTCCATCTACTCTCTAGGCGTCTCTTGTGGCGCTTCATCTCCCGAAGCTCCTCAGTAAACCAAGGAGCCTGGGTGGTTCGTCGCCGCAAGAGAGGCCGCAAGGGCGCGACTCGGTCCAAGGCCCCTGCGGCCGCACTTAACCATGCGGCCACTAGGTCCTCAGTCGAGTCGCGAGGCAGGGTCACAGGAATTGGCCCAAACTCCCTCTGGAACCTTTCCGGGTCCATTAGAAGCCTGGGGCGGAACCATCTAGGAGTATCTGGTTCCGCCTCCCCGCAGTGAGGTGAAATGATTGGAAAGTCCAGCCGAAGGAGAGCGTGATCTGTCCATGACAAGGGAGTGATGACTAGATCCCCTATTCCCAGATCACAACTCCACTGTCCCGAGACAAAGATTAAATCCAGTGTGTTTCCCCCCTCGTGAGTAGGGCCTAAAACTACTTGGGTCAGGTTCATGGCCGTCATGGAGGCCGTGAACTCCCGAGCTGCTCCAGAGGCTTCGCCCGCCGACGGCAAGTTAAAGTTCCCCATGACTACCAGTCTGGGGGTCTCAACTGCCGCCTCGGCTATCACCTCTAGGAGCTCGGGCAGGGCTGTTGTTGCATAGCGAGGAGCCAGGTACACAACTAACACGCCCAACTGCCTCCCTAGGCCCCATCTGGCGGAATGAGGGATACGGTTAGGTTAATCGGTGAGGGGGGAGGGGGGGTCGATCCTATGGAGGGCTTTCCCATCCGATCGGTCCTAGGGAGGGGCAGGGGCGACGGGAGACAGGGAGTCCATCAGTCGTTGGGGGACCGTGGCCGCTGGCTACAAGCGGTCACTCGCCCCAACCCCCTGAACTCCTTCCGCAGGCTAGGAGGTCAAGGATTACAGAGCCGGGGCCCCAGGCTGATGTTCTGCAACACCAGGTCCGTGGTGAACAAAGCCCCCCTCATTAATGACCTAGTGTCAGAGGGGGACCCGGACCTGGTGGGAATTACGGAGACCTGGCTGGGCCTCGAGGGGGGATTACCCCTCGTGGAAATGTGCCCGCCGGGCTACCGTGCATTTCATCAGCCACGGACCCTTGGCAGGGGTGGGGGGTGGGTGGCGATTATTGTTAAGGAAAGTCTTGAGCCGAGGGAGACCACTGTGCCACAGACCACCGGCTGTGAGTCCCACTTCGTGAAGTGGGGCCTAGGGAGGCAGTTGGGCTTGCTGATTGTATACCTGGCTCCCCGCTATGTAACAGCAGCCCTGCCCGAGCTCCTTGAGGTGATCGCCGAGATGGCGGTTGAGACCCCCAGACTTTTAGTCATGGGGACTTTAACTTGCCATCGTTGGGCGAAGCTTCCGAGGTAGCTCGGGAGTTCATGGCTTCCATGACGGCCATGGACCTGACCAAATTAGTGCAGGGCCCCACTCACGAGGCAGGACACACGCTGGATCTCATCTTTGTCTCTGGCCAGTGGACGAGTGATCTAGGAACCGGGGACCTAGTCATCTCACCCTTGTCATGGACAGATCACTCTCTCCTTCGTCTGGACTTTCCAGTCGCCTCACCCCACCGTGCGGAGGTGGAACCTGAGATGCCAAGATGGTTCCGCCCCAGTCGCCTGAAGGATCCCGAAAGGTTCCAGAGGGAGCTTGGGCCAGTACCTGTATCCTTGACCCGCGACTTGACTGAGGACTTAGTGGCCACATGGTTTAATGCGGCCACGGAGGCCTTGGACCGGGTCGCGCCCTTGCGGCCTCTCACGCGGCATCGACTCACCCAGGCTCCTTGGTTTTCCGAGGAGCTGAGGGAGATGAAGCGCTGCAAGAAACGCCTAGAGAGTAGGTGGAGATCCTCTCGGTCCGAATCTGATCGAGCACTGGTGAGAGCCCATTTGAGGACTTACCTAGTGGCGATGAGGGTGGCCAAACGTGAGTATTGTGCTACCCTCATTGCATCCGCAGATAACCGCCCTGCAGCCCTGTTTTGGGTGACCGGCTCCCTCCTCCATCAGAGGCCGTGGGAAGCCCCTCTACAGGGCAGAGCAGAGGAGTTTGGAGAGTATCTGCAGGATAAAATCGCTCAGATCCGGAGCGAGCTGCCCTCCACTGATTGTAGTCTAGAGGGATCGTCCGAGGCAGGTCTTGAGACTATTTTATGGGAGGACTTTGACTCTGTTACGGCCGATGATATGGACAGATTGGCGAGGAGACTAAAGGCCACCACATGTTTATTGGACCCGTGTCCCTCCTGGCTTGTACTGGCATCCTGGGAGGTTACATGAGGCTGGCTCCAGGATAAAGTGAATGCTTCTTTGAGTGAGGGGTTCCTGCCTACCGCCTTGAAAGAGGCGGTGGTGAGACCCCTCCTCAAGAAGCCTTCCCTGGACCCAGCATTATTGGTAAATTACCGTCCGGTCGCCAACCTTCACTTTTTTTTTTTTTAATTGAAAAAGTTTTATTGAGTTTTACAATTTTTTCAGGTAGGGTAGGGTAAGGTGAATAGGGAAATATTTTGAGAACTTTCACGTCGAAATCGTTGGCCCCCTCCAGGGCTTCTTAACAAAACATAGATAATACATATTTCAATAGTACTACAAAGTGAAGAGAAGTGCATACATCGTTATAAATTCTATGCTAGCAATCGTATACAAACATCCAAACAAAAGTTATACTGTATTAAAAAAGTCATTTTTTAGATCTAAGTCTCTTAGCAATTGTATCTTCTTGTTCTCCTCCCTGGCCCCCAGTGGGCGAGGCCGTGGCCCCCTCCGCTCCTCCATTTTCATCCTCCAGGATTGAGGAATGTTTTTTAAGAAAGGCTTCCGCCTCAGCAACTGTTTTAATCCTTACTCTTCCTCCATCCCAGAAGACCAACATCCCTTCTGGCATCACCCACTTAAACCAAATCCCCTGTTTAAACAATTTTTTAGATAAGAAGGAATACTTCCTCCTCACCTCTCTAATCTTTTTCGGGATCTGCTTCAAGATAGCGACTTCCTTTTGTTGGTAGATTAACGGACCCTCTCTCTGCGCCCTCAATATTCCCTCCCTAGTCGACCTTCTAACAAATTTAATATGTATCTCTCTGGGTACTTCAATGACATCCTTTCAAAATCCATCCTAGACATATAACCAGTTAAATCTCCAATTTCAATATTAACATTTTTAAGCTCTCCCTTTGCCCCAGCCAGCCCCAATTCTAACTCTTCAGTCTTCTGTGTGTTCTGCATCAATTTCTTCTGTGTCTCCAAAAGCTCTAATTTGGAACTGCAGTGGTCTTTTCTAAGCTCTTTGATTTCCAATACCAAAGAATGTAACACTTCTTCCATAGCTGTTAATCTTGCATCTGTGTCTGGTTTTTCTGGCTGCTTTTTAGAAGCCATGGTGAGCTGTTTAAGTCAGTGCCAATAAGATGGCGATTTTTGGGTGCGGCCGGTGGGGCAAGTCCAGAGACAAAGTTCAGTTCAAAGTTGTAAAAGTTGTAAAATCCAGAGAGAAGGGCAAATTTTCCAGTCAATTATGAAGACAAAGAAGGCACTCCAGGGAAGGAATCAATTAATCATTTGTCAGAAATCTTCCATTAGTAGAGAGAGACAGTCCAAGTCACAAAGGAATGTCGGAAATTTTCCATGAAGAATAGTCATTTAAGAACAAAGGGACACCATCTTGCCCCACCCAATCTGGAAGCCAGCAGGAGAAAGCAACAAAGGAAATTGTTTCATTGTAGCAAGACTTCGATATTATGTAGCTAGAAACAAACCGCAAAAGACTTTCACTTCTTCAGCAAAGTGGGGATGAGAAATATCCGCTTCCTCGCACTCGAGGAGCCATTTCAAAACGCCGCTGCTGTCAATCCGAGGGGGGGTTTAGCAAACACCCCCCTCCATCGTTTCTTATAGTGAAAGCTGCCAGCAAAAAAGAGTCAAAGTCACTTACAGTCCACCTTGCCGCCAGAGTCCCGGCAAAGCCATCCGATTCAAGCGATCCAGCTCTCTCCCGATCAGCTATTTGCTCCCGTCCTCCGTTGGCGAAGGGAACCGAGCCCCCCGCAGCATGTCTTCTCCCTCCTAGGTCGAAGACAAGGACCCCCCCCCCGGCCGCTGCCAGGCTAGGAAAGGTCCAGGCAAGCCGACCTTACGGGGGGGTCCCTAAAAAGGCACACCCCGCCCCGTTTGGGGCCGGGAAAAGAACAAAACGGCGGTCGAGTCCCAGGACTCGACCGTCGCCGCCAGAAGCCGGAAGTCCTCCCGCCAACCTTCACTTCTTAGCGAAGGTTGTAGAGAGTGTGGTGGCACAGCAGTTTCCCCGCCATCTGGAGGAAGTTGATTATCTGGACCCGCGCCAGTCCGGCTTTCGACCCGGTCATAGCACCGAGACGGCATTGGTCGCATTGGTGGATGATCTCTGGAGGGCACGGGATAGAGGTTTCTCCTCTATCCTGGTCCCGTTAGATCGCTCAGCGGCTTTCGATACCATCAACCATGGTATCCTATTGCACCGACTGGCGGGCTTGGGGGTGGGAGGCACCGTTTTACGGTGGTTCTCCTCCTACCTCTCTGGTCGGTCGCAATTCGTGTTGACAGGAGGGCAGAGGTTGACTTCAAGGCCCCTCACATGTGGGGTGCCGCAGGGGTCGGTCCTCTCGCCACTCCTGTTCAACACGTATATGAAGCCACTGGGCGAGATCATCCGTGGTTTTGGGGTAGAATATCACCTGTACGCTGACAACACTCAGCTGTACATCTCTACCCCAAACCACCCCGACGATGCCGTCGAGGTGATGTCCCGGTGTTTGGAAGCCGTGCGGATCTGGATGGGCAGTAACAGACTCAAACTCAACCCGTCCAAGACCGAGTGGCTGTGCTTTCTGGCGCCCCGGTTTAGCCAGGTGATTCCATCCCTGGCCATGGGGGGCGAATTATTGGCCCCCGTGGAGAGGGCGCGCAATTTAGGAGTCCTCCTGGATTCCTGGCTGTCCCTGGAAGACCAGGTGACAGCCGTGGCCAGGAGGGTGTTTTACCAGGTCCGCCTGGTCCGCCAATTGCGCCACTTACTTGACCGGGACGCCCTTCGCACAGTCACTCAAGCACTCGTGACTTCCCGTCTGGACTACTGTAACGCCCTCTACATGGGGCTCCCCTTGAGATGCACTCGAAGGTTGCAGTTGGTCCAGAACGCTGCCGCGCGGGTAATCATGGGAGCCTCTCGGCAATCCCATATAACACCTCTTCTGCGTGATCTGCACTGGCTGCCTGTGACCTTTCGGGTGCGTTACAAGGTTTTGATGACCATCTTCAAGGTGCTCCATGGCACGGGGCCTAGTTACCTGCGAGACCGTCTGCTGCCCCATACGTCCCTACGTCCGATTCGCTCCCACAGAGAGGGGCTTCTCCAGGTGCCGTCGGTCGGGCAATGCCGGTTGGTGACCCCCAGGGGAAGGGCCTTCTCTGTGGCGGGCCAAGCCCTCTGGAACGACCTACCCCCCAAACTCCGAGTCATCTCTGACCTCCGCCTGTTCCGCCAGCGCCTAAAAACGCACTTTTTTCATCTAGCCGGCCTGGCATGATTTACCCGACTCTGAACTTGCTTTTAGTGATAAATGTTTCAATTTTGGGGGTTTTAATGAGGTTTTAGCGCAGGATGGGGTTTAATAGAGTTTTAATAGGTTTTGTATTTTGTATATTTATATATTTATGTTTTTAAAGTTCCTGTGCGCCGCCCCGGGTCCCTTGGTGGGAGATGGGCGCGGGATACAAGTACGAAAAATAAAAAATAAATAAATAAATAATACTTGAGCTGTAAAACCTGTACCTTCATCACTGTCAATGGTTTCAACTAACCCAGTGGTCGGCAAACTGCAGCTCATGAGCCGCATACGGCTCTTTGGCCCCTTGAATGTGGCTCTTCAGTCTCTCTCTGATTCCCTCCTTCCCTCTGTCTCTCTCTCTCTGTGCCTCTCTCTGTCTGTCAGTCATTGTCTCTGTCCACAAAATACCGCGTGAAGCAGCAGCGAGTCTCTGCGCTGCCAGCGAGGCCATCCGCGGGGAGGCGGGGTCCCCCTCGCGTTCCTCGTCTTCCCAGATGGCCTCTGGAGTCATCGCCAGCCGCACAGAGACTCGCCCTCCTCCACGTCATGGAAAAGATAGGCGCGCGCACACCCTAGGCAATTACAGCCCAAGTTCCCACCATTACGAAGTCTCCGAGACTGTAATTGTGTGGGGCGTGTGTGCGCCTATCTTTTCCATGCCGTGGAGGAGGACGAGTCTCTGAGCAGCTGGCAATATACTGCTTCACATGGTATTTTGTGGACAGAGACAGTGACTGACAGACAGAGAGAGGCACAGAGAAAGAGAGGCAGGGAGGGAGGGAGGGAATCAGAGAGAGACTGACAGACACAGAGAGAGAGACAGAGAGGGGGAGGGAGGGAGGGAGGGAGGGAGGGAGAGACAGGCAGAGAGAGACACAGAGACACACACACACTGTTAGGGTGAAATAATGAAGGCAGACTGGCTTCAGCAACAAACAGCTCTTTATTAGCACAGATCAACTATGTACAAATCAGCAAGGTTCTGTCTGACAGCAGCACTTATAGGGAGCCGTCAGACCTCTCAACCAATCAGATTAAACCTCTGTTCCCACCTGAACAGAGGACCTTGGTGTAAACCATTATAACTGTTACTAGGATGTAACACCCCTCCCCTCTTAGATGGGATAATCCTACTAGTGACGTAGTCATGCAAGTAGGTGGGCTTTCTGGAGATTTGCCCAGACCTGCGCAGTTCAGTTTGCTGGTGATCTTCGGTCAGGTCGGACGGACCTGTTGTCTCTGTGACTCCACCCGATGGAAGCTCCTGGAACTTCTCACAGGCCACGGCTGGAGTTCCTGGAGCAACTTCGCTCAGAACTCGCTGAGGGCTAGCAACATTACCAGATGAGTATCCCGGTGCATTAGGGCTTGAGTTTTCTGTGAAAGGAGTGACTTCATGCTCCTTTTGGGTAGGTCTTTGGCTAACCCGTGCAGGAGTTACCTCTGGTTCCCTAAGAGTGGAGTGGGAGAGGCGACCACAGAGTTGGTCAATGTGCCTTCTCCAATTTCTACCATCCTCGAGCCCTAGCAGATAAGAGCGAGGCCCAGTGATGCCAATCACAGTGGCAGAAATCCACAGAGTTCCCCCAGCATAGTTGTGGGCGTAAACTTGATCCCATATGCTAAAGTGTCTGACTTTGCTAGTCGAATCTGGGGGTGAATCGGCAAAATAGTTTGGGTGTAGCCAGTCTAAGTGGGACCTTAGCCGGCGACCCATTAGAAGCTTGGATGGGCTTCTTACAGTGGTAGCACTTGGCGTGATGTTCTGTATGAGGAGATATTGATCAACCCGCGGTTGCCATCCTGGATAGGGCTTCTTTTGTGGATCGGACCATTCTCTCCGCCTGTCCATTGCTGACCGGATGGAATGGTGCGACTAAGGCATGTCTGATTCCCTGAGCTGCTAAATAGGTCTTGAATTGCATGGCCGTAAATTGGGGCCCATTGTCAGAGACCAAGACATCGGGCAGGCCGTGTGTGGAGAGAAGTCTCCGTAGCACCTTGATGACCACCTCTGCCGTAGTGGAGGTCATGAGGACTACCTGTAACCACTTCGAGTAGGCATCCACAATTACCATAAAAGTGAAATGGGCCAGAGAAATCAATGTGCACCCTAGACCATGGTGCTTGAGGTCGCTCCCGCTCCTTAGCGGGCACCTCTGGGAAGGCTGGTCTGGATTCCTGACACGGTGTGCAGGTGACCACCCATTCCTCTATCTCCCTGTCCAAGTTAGGCCACCACACGTAACTCCTTGCCAAAGATTTCATGCTGACAATTCCAGGATGCCCTACATGTAAAGATTCCAATACTGCAATGCGCAGTTTAGGTGGAACAACGATCTGTTCCCCCCAGAGTAAAAATCCATTTAATATAGACAATGCATCACATTTAGTATAGTACAGTTTGAATTCAGACCCCACAGGTGCCTTGGGCCACCCCCTCCACACCCAGTTTAAAACTTGTCTAAGTACAGAGTCTTTTGCTGTATGGTGAGCAACGTTGCAAGATGAGACAGGGCCAGTGTCCAGACAGCCAATGAGAATAACTGGTGTCTCGGGGGTAGGGTCCGTGAGTAGTTCAGGCAGAGGACAGTGACTCGTGTCCTAAGTGGAGCCTGGATGATGGATGAGACAATAGCTGTAAGCTGTGAAAAAAACAGTCCATCTCATCATGCGCGGCGACAGCAAAACAGGGGTAGGCCGGTCCCCAGCCAGCAAGCCCAACAATGGTTTGTGGTCCATTATGAGTTCAAAGTCACGGCCTCTGAGAAAAATATCCCAGATATAATAATAATAATAATAATAATAATAATAAATTTATTTTATATACCGCATCCTCTCCCCAAGGGGACTCGGAGCGGTGCACAGGGAAAAATTAAAATACTGTAAAATATACATACAAAAATAAATACAATGAATAAAAACGAATTAAATTTGGTTGTCCCTGCACTAAAATCCCCACATTAAAACTAACATTCCCTAACGCCCTAAAGGTAGAGACTAACCTAGGCTGGCCAAGCAGAAAAAGTATGTTTTAAGTTTCTGACGGAAGGAGCGGAGGTCCGTAGTTGTTCTAATATCGGGGGGAAGGTCGTTCCAGAGGGCTGGGCCCGCCACAGAGAAGGCCCTTCCCCTGGGCGTCGCCCGCTGACAAAGTCTAGTGGACGGCACCTGGAGAAGTCCCTCTCTGTGGGAGCGAATCGGCCGTGAGCATGTATGGGGCAGGATCCGATCCCGCAGATAGCTAGGTCCCGTGCCATGGAGCGCTTTAAAGATGACAACTAACACCTTGAAGCGCACCCGAAAGACGACAGGCAGCCAGTGCAGCTCACGCAAGAGAGGTGTTATATGGGTGTAACTAGCGGTCCCCATTATTGCTCGCGCGGCTGCATTCTGGACCAGCTGCAGTCTTCGGGTGCACCTCAGGGGGAGCCCCATGTAGAGAGAGTTACAATAGTCCAGTCGGGATGTCACGAGGGCATGAGTGACTGTGCAAAGGGCATCCCGATCCAATAGGGGGCGCAACTGGCGTACCAGGCGAACCTGGTAAAACGCCCTCCTGGCCACGGCTGTCACTTGGTCTTCCATGGACAGCCGGGTATCCAGGAGGACACCCAAGTTGCGCGCCCCATCCACAGGGGTAAGGTGTTCGCCCCCTATGGCCAGTGATGGAGTCAGCTGGTTGAATCGGGCGGCCGGAAACCACAGCCACTCGGTCTTGGACGGGTTGAGTCTGAGTCTGTTACTTCCCATCCAGGCCCGCACGGCTTCCAGGCACTGGCACATCACCGCTACGGCATCGTTGGGGTGGTTTGGGGTAGATATGTACAACTGCGTATCGTCAGCGTAGAAGTGGTACTCTACCCCAAAACCACGGATGATATCACCCAGCGGCTTCATATATGTGTTGAACAGGAGAGGCGAGAGGAACGACCCCTGAGGCACCCCACATGTGAGGGGTCTCGAGGTCGATCTCTGCTCTCCTGCCAACACAAATTGCGATCGACCGGAGAGGTAGGAGGAGAACCACCGTAAAACGGTGCCTCCCACCCCCAACCCCCCCAGCCGATGCAATAGGATACCATGGTCGATGGTATCGAAAGCCGCTGAGAGGTCTAATAGGACCAGGATGGAGGAACAACCCCCATCTCTGGCCCTCCAGAGATCATCTACCAATGCGACCAATGCCGTCTCGGTGCTGTGCCCGGGCCGGAAGCCGGACTGGCGCGGGTCTAGATAATCAACTTCCTCCAGGTGACGGGGAAACTGTTGTGCCACCACACTCTCTACAACCTTCGCCAGAAAGGGAAGGTTGGAGACGGGACGATAGTTGGCTAATAGAGCTGGGTCCAGAGAGGGCTTCTTCAGGAGGGGCCTCACCATGGCCTCTTTAAGGGAGGCAGGCAAGAAACCCTCACTTAGAGAAGCGTTGACAACCTCCTGGAGCCAGCCTCGTGTCACCTCCCAGGATGCCAGTACAAGCCAGGAGGGACACGGGTCCAATAAACATGTGGTGGCTCGCAGTCGCCCACGTAACCTGTCCATATCCTCGGAAGTAACAGAGTCAAACTCCTCCCAACCAAGATCCGCCTCGTGTAATCCCACTGGGCCATCAATGGAGACTAGCTCGTTCTGAATCTGAGCGATTTTCTCCTGCAGATAAATCACAAATTCCTCTGCTCTACCCTGTAATGGGGTTTCCCGCACCCTCTGTTGTAGGAGGGAGTGGGTCACCCTGAACAGGGCGGCAGGGCGGTTATCTGCGGATGCTATGAGAGTGGCACAATGATGGCGTTTGGCCACTCTCAGCGCCACAATGTAAGTCCGTAAATGGGCTCTTACCTGTGTCCGGTCGGATTCAGATCGAGTAGACCTCCATCTTCTCTCTAGGCATCTCTTGTGGCGTTTCATCACCCTTAGCTCCTCGGTAAACCAAGGAGCCACGGTGGCTCGCCGCCGCAAGAGAGGCCGCAAGGGCGCGACCCGATCCAAGGCTCCCGTGGCCGCGGTATTCCACGCGGCCACGAGGTCCTCCATCGGGGCGCGGGTCAGGGGTACAGGAAGTGGCCCAAGCGCCGCCTGGAACCCATCAGGGTCCATCAGGCGCCTGGGGCGGAACCAAATAAGTGACTCAGGTTCCGCCTCCCCGCGGTGAGGAGTAGCGGTTGGAAAGTCGAGCCGGAGAAGTGAGTGGTCTGACCATGACAAGGGCGTGATGACTATGTCCCCTATACCCAGATCACTCTTCCATTGGCCTGAGACAAAGATGAGATCCGGTGTATGTCCACCCTCGTGGGTGGGGCCTTGAATTAATTGGGTCAGGTCCATGGCCGTCATGGAAGCCATGAACTCCCGAGCTACCTCGGATGATTCGCCCACCGATGGCAGGTTAAAGTCCCCCATGACTAAAAGCCTGGGGGTCTCAACTGCCACCGTAGCGATCACCTCAAGGAGCTCGGGCAGGGCTGCTGTTACATAGCGGGGAGCCAGGTATACAACCAGCAAGCCCAACTGCCTCCCTAGGCCCCACTTCACGCAGAGGGACTCACAACCGGTGGTCTGTGGCACAATGGTCTCTCTCGGCTCAAGACCCTCCCTAACAATGACCGCTACCCCACCACCCCTACCTAGGGCCCGGGGCTGATGAAAAGCGCGGTAACCTGGTGGGCACATTTCAACGAGGGGGAGTCCACCCTCGTGGCCCAACCAGGTCTCCGCAATTCCTACCATGTCCGGCTCCCCCTCTGACACAAGGTCATGGATGAGGGGGGCTTTGTTGACCACGGACCTGGCGTTGCAAAACATCAGCCGCAGGCCCTGGCTCTGTACTCCCTGACCACCTAGCCTGCGGGGGTTGTGGCACTTGACCGTTTGCAACCAACGGTTCCGTGCCCCCAACCGGGAGGATAGAACTTGTCTCCCCTCGGACCTGCCTCTCCCCACGACCTTCTGGATGAAAATGCCCTCCATCGGGACGACTCGTGTTCCCCCCCCCGACGGATCCTTCCGCTTCCCTCCGTCGGCTGCTGGCCTGGCCCTCTCTTTTCTCACCCGTCTCTACCTGTCTATACCCTCCCCCCTCCCTGGTACCCCCTAAAACAGACAATAATTTATAAACTAAAAACCCCCTGAGACCACGTTTCGCCCACCTCTCCGGATTAATAAATCCCTCATCAAGGCGGGCCCTCGTTAAAGCGGAGGGCCAAACCTGCGAGAGCGGGGACTCTCGCAGTAACAGTAGGTCGGTTCTGGAGTACATTATGATATAAATAAATAATTAAAAACTAATTATAAATAAATATACAATGTAAGAATAGAATTCATCAATGGGTCATGGGTTAAAATAAATTATTTTAAAAAGCATCGTTGGCCTTGATTTAAAATAAATTTCATAAATAGATGATAAATAGGTAATGAAATTAAAGTGCATCAGTGAGGGATAGTTCGTAATATCGATTTGGGGTATCAGTTCAGTTGTTCCAGTCCATAAGGTCTTTAAAAGGACTTTAAAAGGTCTTTAAAAGGTCTTTACACGACATAGTTCTATAGATCTTATGAAGACCATAGGGGGAAGGATTTCAAAGTTCTTATGAGTTGCATCTTAAGACCTAGTTCTTTACAGGTCCGCTGAAGATTGTAAATTTGGCGCCAACTGCGCTGGACAGGAGTCTATTCTCCCCGATGGAAAAGAATAATAACAGGATATAATTTCTTCATACCAAAAACAAAATGGTCACAGAGACTATGACAGGAGGAAACAGATATTTTTAATAACATTAGTGCTAATGGATTCCCATGTAAATGAGAATGAGAATCCAGGTACAGAGATGCACCTTAAATACACAAGATGATGTATCATATACGTCATAACTTGGATACAAAAATACAATTGCGTGAACAAAATACAATGTGAAAAGTACATGGAAATTCCCCAAATTTTCTGATAGCATACATGTTCCGAGGCCCCAAAGGACCTCGCTTTCCCAGAACCATTCTCAATAATGGTTCTAGTTGAGAGAAAAAGGATTACATCTTGGATTATCTGGGCAAATATGATGGTTTTAGGTAGGCTTTGAAAATCCACTTTGGGCTAATTGGTACTTAACTATCCACATCATTATTGCAGCTAGAATTGCTTTTGGCCAAAAATGGAAAACCAGCGACATTCCATCAGAGACAATGTTAATTGCTAAGATTATGGACTGCGTGGAAGCAGACAAGCTTACCAGCCTATTGAGAGACAAGCAAGAATCGGTATTCTATACGTGCTGGGATCGCTGGTACGCTTGGCTACAAAGGAACTCAAAGAAGCGGAATTAACATCACTGACTTAGAACTTCTATATGCTTCGATAACACCCCTTCAATTTGTTTTGTTTTCTTTCACTTTTTTGCTTTTCTTATTGGAGATATGCACTACATAAATAAGTGGTAAACTCTAGTTATATTGTATTACTCTCTGCAATCACTTTGTATCATCTAATACTTCATTTTGTATACTTTTGTTTTTTAATGATTCAATAAAATTAAAATTATAAAAAAAGAAAAAAAAAGAAAATCCACTTTGGGCCTAACATATGTTTTTTTTAATGGAAAATCACAGTGAGCAGGTTATGGTGACCTAATGAGAAAATAGCCTGATCCCTTCCTTTGTAACAGGGAATAACAGGATATGTTTTGTAGGAAGCCGGTAATAATCTTATTGTTTAGTTCTGGGAAAGTTCTGGAAAGTCCTTTGGGGTTTCTGAACATGTATGGTTTTCGGAACATGTACTTTTCACATTGTATTTCTTGCATGCAAGAAATGTATTTTTGTATCCAGGTTATGACTCATATATGTCAGGTTTGTGTATTTAAGGTGCAACTCTGTACCTGGATTCATTCTCTCTCTGTACAAGGGAGAATCCATTAGCTAATGTTATCTCTAATAAACTGCTGTTTCCTTTTGCCATAAGTCTCCGTGATCATTTTTTTTAATATGCAGAAAATATACAATAATACAATAATACAATAGCAGAGTTGGAAGGGACCTTGTAGGTCTTCTAGTCCAACCCCCTGCATGGGCAGGAACCTTATACCATTTCAGACAAATGGCTGTCTAACATCTTTTTAAAGACTTCCAGGGTTGGGGCATTCACAACTGCTGGAGGCAAGCTGTTCCAGAGGTTAATTGTTCTTACTGTCAGGAAATTTCTCCTTAATTTCTGGGATATTTTTCTCACAATTTTGGGGGCCTCGTGCTGGGATTATCAGAACTTCTGTTCCGGGGAGGAGGTCTGACATACCTTTGGAGGCCGGCCGCACTTCCATTTTGAAGTCTTCCAAGGGTGTGTGTGTGTCAGAATTCCTCTCTGGAGAGATTGCTCCTACGGAGGCTTGGGCAACGGACCAGCATGAGGCATTCCCAGGAGTGATGCGTCTGACCCAGGTAATGTATGCAAAGGGGTACATATGAATGACTGGGTGGCTGAATACCTGTCTTGAATGTCTGGTGAGGTGTGGTGTGAACTTTCCTCCAGCTTAGCTGAGACCCTCAGCTATGCAGGCTGAAGGGTATGCAGATGCATGATTCAAGAAGCTAATGTGCTTTAAGCTCTTGGGTATGTTATGGGCCCCGTTTAGTTCAGGATCCTGGGGAATGTTAAGAGGACATTCCTTCTATGTCCCTTTCCCCCCTCTTATTTCCCTTTGATAGAAGGGGGGGGTTGCTGAGTAATATTATGATATTGCTGAAGTGATGCGCTGGGACTTGGCTGGGGCCAAGTTAGATAAATGCCTAGATGGGTGTTTGAAGAGGACATCTCCAGGGGAGATGGGTGATCCAGCGTTAAAGGGGACTAGACTTCAAAGTGTTTATTACAGCTATTAGACTAATTGGAGTGCAGTCAAATTCATCTGAAAATGAATACGTTTTTGTTTTCAATAATGTGCTGTGATTGTTGTTAATTGTGTTCAGAATGCATATTTGTGCTTGAAGTTATGATATGTGTGATCTGCTGGCAGATGACAGATTAGGTACATTTCTTGCCTTATGATTAGAACTGTGGGAAAATGATATTGTGATTTTTGATTGAAAGCCATGCCTGTAGAGTTGTTTGTAGAATTAGCCCATGGGGTGATGTTGGTGTTGCTGGCTTGATTTGGAGTAACTTGTTTGTTAGTTTGTTAGTTTACAGGAAAAATAAGAGAAATGATTTTGGGACCTGTAAATGTGGTTGGTCTGCTGACAATATATTATATATTGTGGAAAGGTTGTTGTTGTAACAATAACGATGGTAGTTGGTGTTGGGAAGTCCAAGGAACTGAGACAGATCTCTTGACGGTGGGAGATGGCAGTGAGTTCAAAAAGTTTTTTTTTGAAAATGCTTTGTTAAAGTTTGTTTTTTTCCCTTCCCTCTCATGTGTTTTTTCCCCCCTCCTTCGGATGCTTTTGAAGCAGCAGGAGGGGGGGTGACTGAGGGGGAGTGGGGGGGGGCATTCCAATGCCGTTTAAACATTTTTTTTCCTGTTTGGGAGAGAGAGGAGGGGCCAAGGGTGGCTGAAAAGCTGAACGGCTTGCTCTGAATGGTGATTTTGATTTATTTTTCCTGGAACTTTTTATGGTGTTTAAGTTTACCTTGAAGTTAAAGTTAAATAAATTTTTGAGTGGAGACTTGAGACATCTCCTTTAAGGGTTTTTTTTTTGTTCCCTTTTGGGGGCAGTTTGTTTAACACCCTCATTTAGGTTTTTAGGGATGAGCATTTTAAGGCTGAGCATTTTTGAATGTTGAAACTTTTAAACTTGGAATGCAATGCTGAATGATGGTTTGCACGCAAGCAGAGACATGGATTTTTGATTTTTTTTTAGTGTGGTAGGTTTGAAAGTTTTTCTTTCATTTTTACTTTTGATTGGTTCTGTTTGAATGCATATGGTAAAAATTTTAGAGGTTCACCCATAAGGTTTTTCAGGAAGTCTGCATTTGTTAA